>JAZDUH010000084.1:18442500-18780000 GCA_036419115.1 Scarus forsteni | reverse complement strand
GGACATTTTTTTTTATGATAGATTAAAAAAAGTCTTATCTATTTATCACTATAGTCCAGCAAATATCTGCAGGGCAAAGTCAACAACATTTCCAAAGAGACAACACATAACCAGTCAGAAAAAGCAAACAATGGCATGAAAAACAGTTTAATTGCGGTTATATGAAAAACAAAACACTGACATGTCAATTAAAAACATCTAATTCTGAATTACTGAAACACTCAAAGATATCTAAACTGTTACATTCAAACATAATGTCATACCAGATTATGTCATGATTTTAAGTTCAGAAATAATAAAACAATCCCAAGTTGTTGCATGTGTTAATAGACTGAAATATACCAAAACTAAACCCAACAAAAATGCAAAGAAATGTAGAGATTTTGACATATAGAGGGGCGAGGTTATGGATGACCTTGAAGGTTTACAGGAGGAGTTTGAATTCTAGTTTTTGCTTTACTGGGGACTGGAGTCATGACAGTGATAATTTGTGGATGCCCTGACCATCATTTTGTCCTTATGTAAATTTTCTGTTGAATATAAATCTATCAAAATATTTAAATTCTGCTTTTGACTCTGTTAACGTCACATCCTTTGACATCAACGGGAAAATTACCGTGGCCTATCTGGGCCCATCCTCACTTGTTTTAAGTCATACAACACAGGAAGAACCATAACTAATTCATTTTGCAATTTAAGATGCATACATTTCTGAATTTGGCAAGTTACATTAGAACTGAAGAAGCCCTTTGGAAGACAGGCAAAACATCTCCAAGAACCTCCAGCAAGTCCAGTTGCCCTTTTAATGGAGAATTGGATGACCATGACATGGATGAATGAGAACCTCTACAGACATTAGGAAGTGTCATGATAATCTTATGGGGCAAAAGGAAATCATGTAGCTAAGAGGGCCACAGCAGCAGGCCATCCTCGTCGATGATCTTTGGAGCTTTGGAGTAACGTGTGCTGCTTACTGTGCTCGGTTTGATATCCAGACAAAACTAGCCATACAGATTTGTTGTCCAGAAAAGAAACTCCTGCGTTTTTGTGCGTCCATTCGCCATTGTTGTTTGGGAAAACTTTTTCTTCTTTGTACATGTTGTAGCAGCGCCGCCTCTCAGCAAACCGACATTGCATCTACTAAACCGGCATTCACACTACAGCATTTTCAGTAGTTTACAGCGTCTCCGTCTGAACATTGATCGACTTTGAATACACAAAGGAAGAATCTTTCTGTTTTCAGTTACACAGTCTCCATGTAAACATAGCATAAGCCTACAGCAGTGTAACTATGGGCTGGTCTAAAGTAGGCTTGTCACGAGAACCGATACTTCGGTACCAAGTCGGTACTAAGATTCAGAAAATGTGACGGTACTGACTTTTCTAGACTACCCAAAGTACCGTAGGTACCGAGGCGCCAGATCTGGCCATTTCTTTAGCGTTGTTTTTTTGGCTGTAAATGAGCGATTATCTGGCAACCCTCACACAGTGCTGATCACATGCGAAGAACAATGACACACGACATAGCGGAGGCACACGCACCTGGCTCGTCAACAACGAAACATATAAAAGACAAGCATCCAGACTCGTACAGAGAATTCAAGGTGAGTGCATTTGAATTCACGTGTTATCACTGTTGCTCATATCTAATTACGTTACAATGATGAGATGAGCCCAGCCCATAGTAAATGAGCTGCACGGCAAAATAACTTTAGCGTCAAGTCCAGCCTCGCCGCTACGTCCGCTGCTGCACGGCTTGTAAAATCATGAAGGAAGAGAAAAGAGAGGGACAGAAAGAGAGAGTCCACAGAAGAAATGGCAGAGAGTGTCCCGAGTGTGTGGTCACTACAAGAAGGGATGAAAAAAAAACACAGTACAGTGTGTCTGATGTCAAACAGTGTTAGCTTAGTTAGCACGGAGCTTAGCATGATAGCATGTCATCAATGCTAAAAACATCCGGTCTGTGCGTCATGTCAGAGCGGACTTAACGGGACGACACTGACGATACATCAACAGAAGCAGCTGTGATCAATAACTGAGATATTGGCTAGTAAATAACCTACTTTGATTAAGGCTCCGTATAAAGGCTGGTTCAGAACGTAAATCAATGTGGAGGCTACTTGCCCAGAATCATGTGTATTTTGTTCACATACTTTTCACATCCAATAACTTCACATTTAATTTGATTGCAGAGAGTAGAACAGGAAACACTGACAGTGAGTAGAGGAAGCAGGTGTAGGGAATGCTTTCATATGTTATAGAAATGTACATTAGCTAGTTAAATTATCTTAGTATCTAAGTATGATATTATTTGGTCCTAGTAATAAAGTAAGCAAAATAAGATCATCAATATGGTACAGTAGTAAATGCTATAGGCACTGTCATATAAAAAGGTTTTTAAAAGTTTCACCACCATGTCAGTAAATTGCTGCTCCCTCCCTCTCTCTCTGTGTTAGTATTGCCTCTGCTGTTCTCATACAGTCATTAAGCTATACCCAAATCTCAATCTTCTTTTCACAGTATAAGCCAGAGGAGGACAGTGACATGGACAGGCCGGGCAAAGCCAGCATCAACATACACTGCCAACAAGAACGGACGCTTTCAATTTAAGCATAATATTGTTTGTTGTTCAGACTTTGTTCAAATAAAGGAGTGTGTGTTGAACTACAGGAGTTTTTTTTATTTTTACCATGGTATCGAATGGTATTGAGTATCGAAGAATTTAAGTGGTATTGGTATCGACTACTACATTTCTGGTATCGTGACAAGCCTAGTCTAAAGTGTAGTCAGCCCTAACTCAAAGTTTTATCAAAGAGCCTTCATGGTAGAGAGGGGGTCTGCCTCTTTAACTGTGATTGGTTGATAATTCCAAAGAAGAGGAGCCTGATGTCCGAATGCTCCACCTCCCATACTACTATTAAAGAAAACCAAGCCTGCTACTACAAGCAAACCTGCAATGACTGATTAAAGATTGATTGAAATAAGGATGAGTGCCAAATTAATGTAAATTTAGGGGTAGCTATGGAGATTTCATTCATCATCATCAGGAGTTGACGTTGCCCATCTGCTGCCAGCAGTGACAGCTATGAGCAGTACTACCACAGCTATGATGATACCTATGATACTCAAAAGCTTGAACTCATCGGACTTCATCTCCTTCTCTGCCTCCTTCCTTGCTTCTTCCTCCTTCTTCCTCCACAGCCCCTCTTTCATCATTTCTAGCTCTTTTTCACGATATTTCTCCTCCAGCTGTTTCTCTGCACGTCTGATCTCAGCATCTTTCTCATTCAGTAAGCTCTCCTGTCTCTCCATGATCTTCCTCTCCTGTTCAGGATACATCTCTGTACCATAATGCTTGTTCCCATTGAGGGCCACCAAGGTCAGGATCTTCTCTATCAGCTTCGTCACCTGTGACTGATCCTGACGTTCCTTTTTGTTGAAGACGTGGAAGCCGCCACTACACTTGCGAATGAAATTGCGGAGGTTTTCGTCACTCTCAGAGATCACCGTGTTGATAGTTATATTCCCCAAGCGATCCCCATGGGTGAACAGCACGATGGTGTAGTCCCAGATCTTTGGACCAAAGCTTGTCTCGATCAGGGTCTGGGTGTCCTGGTCTACCTGGGTCATTCGTCCAATTGGGACCACAAAGATGAAGGCATGAGGTCCGGGCTCCACAAGTTTGACACGCTTGAGAATGTCTCGCACAATTTCATCCTTACGGTCAAGCTCAAAAAAGCCGGGCGTGTCGATGATAGTGACAGGAACATCTTCTGTTTTTCCAGTCTCATCCACAGAAACGTCCTTCACCGTCCCCTGCCTTTTCTCACAGTGCTTGGTGACTCTCACCATCCTCATTTCTGCTTTGAACTCTTCCTTCCCCAGGATGGTGTTCCCACTTGAGCTTTTGCCGGCCCCACTCTTTCCCAGAAGCATAATCCTTAGGGACTCTGTGAAACCAACAGAGGAACCATATTACAGAAGTTTACATTCTTTGTTAGTGTTCTTACTTTGACCACCATTAATCTTATTCTTATATTGGCCAATCAGTAGGCTTGTCACGATAATAAATTAACTGGTAAGTTTGCCAGCCTCGATTAATTGACACGTGCATGCATGTTTGTTTTCCTCCTCTCTCTCTACCAAACAGGTTAGATGAGAAGATGGTTCACTCTGTGCAACTTTGCTAAATCTGCGATATAACTTTGTTATATCGCAGATTTAGTGGAGTGAGCATCTGTCACTCATTCAATCTTGCGTGTATAAACACAGAGCTGAAATGAGTGTTGTGAGGAATAACAATGAAACAAACACTAATAAGAATGAAGGCACGAAACTCATGGTTCCTAAGCCAGCTGCCACAGCCCCAGTGTTGGAATATTTTAGGTTTTAAACAGAATGAACAAGGTGTGAGCCCATGAACACCGACAAGCAGACATATCACATTTGTTTGAAAGTAGAGTCGATGAAGAAGACAAGGTGCAGCGGAGCCTTCGAAATTATATTTTAGCATGTCAAAATTTCATTTTAACATGTTAAAGGAGACATATCATGCTTGTTTCTCCTTTTCACTATGCCAGACTAGGATGCCTGTAAAGCATTTCTGCCCTCAGTACAAGTCATTTAGTTCCTTCATTTAGTTCGGGCAGGCTCAATGCAGCGACCGCATATTGAGTCCCCCTACAGGCCAGAGCTGGTAATGAGTGAATGTGAGCTAGGGAGCTATATACTGCTGCTTGGTGGATGTGTTCCTCTGTGACGGTTTTGTGGCTAACGGACATCACAGAGGAGGAGCTGTTTTATCAGATTACTCCAATGAATTAAATGTACCTCGTGTCGTCACGACGATTTAAATCTTGCGGTCATCTCGCAATGACCTATTTTCAGAGGCATCAAATCTCGTTCTAGGATATCAGAAAAAATACAATATTTCATTTTTTGAAAATCAAGGGGGTGTAAGGTGTTGTTTTCAAATTTATTATATGTAAGTATTAAATCATGCATCAGCATATGTCTCCTTTAAAATGTAATTTTGTGAAAACTAGAGCTGCAGCTATCGATTCTTTTTGTAATCGATTACTACATCAAGTTTTTGTACATTAATCGAGTAATCGGATAACAGCTCGGATACATTGCGCTCACTGCTTTTTTTTTCTTTTTACATTGAATCACTACACATTATTATTATTAGTAACACATAAAACAGAAAAGCCAGGTCCCTTAAATTAAAAACTTATTTTTCTTATTTTGAACATTCTGAGCATAAATGGGACATCAAAATCTATACTTTCGTTTGTATTCATGCTTGTCTCTTTTTCTAAATTATTGCATTTACTACTGTACCATATTGATGATCTTGTTTTGCTTACTTTATTTCTAGAACCAAATAATCTTATACTTAGATACTAAAATAATTTAACTAGCTAATGTACATTTCTATAACATATGAAAGCATTCCCTACACCTGCTTCATCTACTCACTGTCAGTGTTTCCTGTTCTACTCTCTGCAATCAAATTAACTGTAAAGTTATTGGATGTGAAAAGTATGTGAGCAAAATACACATGATTCTGGGCAAGTAGCCTCCGCATTTATTTACGTTCTGAACCTGCCTTTACACGAAGCCTTAATCAAAGTAGGTTATTTACTAGCCAATATCTCAGTTATTGATCACATTAGCTGCTTCTGTTAATGTATCATGAGTGTCATCCTCTGAGTCCGCTCTGACTTGATGCACAGACTGGATGTTGACTGTTGACGTGCTGCAGCATTGACGACGTGCTATCATGCTAAGCTGCATGCTAAGCTAACTCCGTTTAACATCAGACACACTACACTGTGTTTTCTTTTCATTCCTTCTTGTCGCGACCACACACTTGGGACACTCTCTACCATTTCTTCTGCGGACTCTCTCCTTTCTGTCACTCTCTTTTCTCTTCCTTCATGATTTTACACGCCGTGCAGCAGCAGAGGTAGCAGGCGCGGTGTGCCACAGAAATGACAGTCCGTGTCAAACACCCTGCATTGTGTAGTAGTCCAGATATATATTTTATATGTATAATTATATATTAAATGAGGCTTGCCTCGAAGATATTTTGCAATCGAATAATCAAGATTATTTGAGGAATCGTTTTAGCTCTAGTGAAAACTATACTGCTACATGTCAGCGAGATTGTGTAAATGTTAATAGGGCTTGCCATAGAAGAGGGAGTGAGAGAGAAGCTGGAGCAATGCAGAGAGAAGGCAAAGTGCAAAAGAATGACAATCTTTGGCCTTTACTTAATTCTTGTGAAGTTGAGACTAGGGATGTCCCGATCCGATATTGATATCGGATATCGGCAAAAAAAAACAAATATCGGATTATATCGGCCTGCATCCTAAATCTCCGATATCAGCACTCCGATACAAGCAGTCCATTCTAATATATTTATTTTTTATTTTATTCAATTGTAGAATATGCTTATGTTTAAGTTCAACACAGTGGTTATTTTGCAATTGGTGAAATATGTTTTTGATTTATTGAGGTCACTTTTCAGGGTCTCCTAATATTTTTTATTCATGTTGTTTTAATTGTAGTATATTCTTATGTTTAAGGTTAAAATTTATTTAACCTATTGGTTAATAACAAATGGGTCAGTTTTTCTCATACCTACTTTTGCTGCCTACTGTTCTCTGTTTGAGTAATCTGACCTGATCAAGCCTTTTCTTACAGTCCAGACTACAAAATAGGTAATAAAAGTCTGTATGATTCCTGCTGATATCGTATCGGATTGATATCGGTATCGGCCAATACTCAAGGCTGCAATATCGGTATCGTATCGGAGGTGAAATAGTTGTATCGGGACACCCCTAGTTGAGACATTATGTAAAATGACAAGATATTGCAAATATTCACTCATTTTGAATTTGATGCCTGCAATACATTCCACAAAAGACTGGGACAGTTGAGGAGTGCTCATGAAACACCTGTTGAAACATTTCACAGGTGAACAGGTTCATTGGAAACTGATGAGTAATACAGTATGATTAGCTGTACATTAGCATCCCAGAAAATCCTAGTTATTCTCAAGTAAGTGTGGGGCAAGGTCCATCATTTTGTAAGCAAATACTCCAACAGTTTAAGAACAACCATTATCCACAAAAGATTGCAAGGAATTTAGGGATTTCATCCTCTACACTACAGTCATCAAAAGATTCAGAGAATCTGGGGACATACCTGCACATATGTTGCAAAGCCGAAAACCAACACATAATGTCCATGACCAGATGTGCAGATGAACTGATACAAAGTAGAAAAGTGTGCTGTGGTCTGACAAGGCCACATCTCAAAACATTTTTGGAAATCAAGGACTCTGGGTTCTCTGGCCTGCCTGCTCTCCAGGACAGTCTCCTACTGAGAGTGTGTAGTACATCATGACCTAGTCTCCTCGGATCCCAAATGCTTGTTAAGTGTTGAAAGAAAGGGTGAGGTAACCCAGCGGTAAACATGCGCTTGTCCCAGATGTTCTGTAAAATGTTACAGGCACAAGATTCAACATGAGTGAATATTTGCACAAGAACAACAAAGTTTATCAGTTTGAACATTGAATATCTTGTATTTTGTGTACTGAATAAGGGTTGACAATAGTTACAATCATTGTATTCTGTTTTGTTTCACACAACTTCCTAGCTTAAACTGGATTCAGGTTTGTATGTAAAATAAACTTCAACAAGTTTTGTTTGAAATCCTTCAGCTTAAAAGAGCAATGACTGCTCTTTCTGTGCGATGAACCATTAACTCAGACAAAACTGGGTCAGGACAGGACTTGTTGTAACCTACTTCATGACTCAGTGAGGACATATGCCGTATGTTTTAAACTTTGTTTTATAGGTTTGTCCCACAGGTAAATGCCTACATATCATTTTATCATGCACTTCTGTGAGGGTGACAGGTCTTTCTTCATAAACCAAGTGCAAGCTAGTTTCTCTTTCCTCTGCTGTCCACGTGCCAAAAATTGATGCGCATCTGATCTCCTTTGCGAGGGAACGACCATTTTTGTGTATAAAAACGTTACTAGGGTTTATTTTACACAAATTTACAGTTTGAAAGTGCATGAATCAAAAATTAAAGGTGAGAAGTGAAAACAGAAAACGTGCATTTCCATTCTTACCTCTCCCCTGTTCCTCTGGGTTTACAAAAGGCAGACTTTCCATGGCAGATAAATAGAGTCACTGTAAGATGACGGTGTTAAAATCACGCTGTTATGCCTGTGTTAAGGCAACTTACGACCAAGCAGGACAAAGTTTTCTCTGTTCTGACTAGTCTCTTCCTCAACTCTAAGCAGCCTGGTACAAGTGAAACTGAAAGTCCAGCATGGGCGGATCTACCGGGGTGGCATGGGGTGGCAAATGCCACCCTAAAATAAACCCTTGCCACCCCTACTGCCACCCCAACTGGCAGCAATGAACTGATAGGAAAAATTAACAGTTACAAGCGCGAAGTTCCGATGTCCGACGACAGTGAACGCAGCACCGAACATACAGTCTATGGGCGCGAAGTGAGAGAGAGCCAGTCGGGAGTCGAGGAGGAAGGCACAAGGAAAGAGGTAAAAACCACAGTCTAGTATTTGAGGCGCGCAGGCGGCGACGTGTTCTTCATAATCAGTCCGGGTCCAGACATAATTCAATGCTACTCACCCGAATAACGGGGCTGTGTGTGTGTGTGAGTTATGCTACAGGCTGAAAAGACGATCACAGGAAGAAAAGTCAGAGTCAAAGTGGCCGTGTTTCTGCCAAAAACCCACCGAGTCGAACCGAAACCAGCCCCACCTGTCTCGCTCACATATAAACACAGACACAGTGATCCACACATTTAAAATTTAAATAAAACATTTAAATAGCTTATAAACACGCTGAATATTGATTCACTTTCTGAAAAGGGAAACCTTGTAACTTAATCTGCTCTTTAAATTTCTGTATATGGGTGATTCCACCAATAGAGTGAAATTTCTGTCCGCAGCATTTTATGGTATATTAAATTGATGAACACAATTAATAATAATATATAACAAATTATATTTGTTATTATGCTGAACACTATACACTTTAATCTTTGTAGAAATTACACACACACACGCACACACACACACACACGCACACACATATATGTATGTGTATATATATATATATATGTATATATATATATATATATATATATATATATATATATATATATATATATATATATATGTATATATATATATATATATATATTTAGATATATATAGATAGATATATAGATAGATATATAGATATGTTAATATTTTAAAATGGCATCCCAAACACTTATACACAGCATTTCTTGCCTGTCCCCACAGCCAAACTCTACACTTTACAACAATTCATTCTGAACAAAATCCTTCCAAAGCAAATTTTCTTTTGCATTTAAGTGTGACTCCATGTTCTATCCACACTTTTAAAACAAAAGTTTTTAAAAAAGTCTTTACATTTTGGTTAAAATTCACATTTCAGTGCTGTCCCCAGGTTTTCACTCATTGCTGTTACACATTCCCCCACTTTAACATTCTGGAACATTCCACCAGTGACATGTTCTGCAGGAGGTGACATCATTTAGGTCTTCTGCAAGTCATGGTAAGACCAAAAGTAAGTTATCTCTTTTATTTTTCCTTAAATTTAATGATATATTAGCTGTTTTAGAGATGGTCAATCTAAAAGCTCAGTCCTGTTACCCAAGTTATCTCTAAGACAACATTTGTTGATATCAAAAGTAAAATATTCAGTTAAATCTTAAGAATTTGCTCTATGTGCTCAAGCTACTAGCATAGATGCTCAGTGGCTAGATTTCACACAATTGCTAATTTTATGCTCCAAATTAATTCCTGTGACTCAAATAAAGAATAACAGCAAAAAAAAAGTCATTTTGTCATAAATATTATTGTTTTCATCATGTAACCAACCATTTCTTCTAAATGAACTCTTTTTCTAAGAGTCTAAAACATTGTATGTGGTTGATATCCTTTTAAACATGCTTTTAAAATGAAAAGGTTTTTAAAATTTGAGTTTTGGTAACAGCAGAGAAAAAATTTGCAATGATAACAAACTGTCAAAAGTTGCAATAAATTAAATAAAGTTGCCTGAGATTGACCAGTACTCATTTTGAATGAGTAAATGTGTATATTACTAAATTCTATCTTGAAATGGAATGAAAAATGAAGTTTATTTTGTAGCGTTACAAAAAGCAAATTGCACTCTTTTGGCAGAATGACCCATATCTCTGTTTTGGTTACTGAGCAAATCTGATCGATAAAACCTTAAAAATAAAGAGTTGAAAATGTGACACCAGTGTAAATGGGGTAAATTCTGCTGAACATGAAACAGTGTTTTTGCTGTTCTTGTTTTTTGATAGCTCTTATTTTGTGTATATTACTGTACAGAAAAAAACTGTATGAACATATTTACAAAATATTTTTGTAGTTTAGTTTTCTGACTGGAAGCTAAATGTATTCATATGCGACCTCTATTCAGGTTTGTGTCCAGTGGCTTGTTTAAGTACCCATTGGTTTCCATTGTGTATTTATGCTGACCTAATTGCAGTCCATTAGGAGAGTTTTTTTCTTGTACAAATGCTGCTTACATGTGGAATATACAGTATGTTCTAAGTTATGTACTAAGTCTTGCAAGCAGGAATACTTCAGTGTAAATTGTCTATTTCTCATCAAACTACGATAACACCTTCAGTTTATAGGCATCTGATGTAGGTTGCCACCCCTAAAAAATTCCTGCCCCCCTCTTGCCACCCCATAAATATTTTTCTAGATCCGCCCCTGAAGTCCAGTGATAGCGGAAACAAACAGAAGGCTCTCTTACACAGAAGTTTACAGTTACAGGACTTTCATAATGACCTATACAAAACTTGTATGCAATTACAGAATGCACTATAGGAAACTTGACACAATTGGATATCAAAATAAAGTCCTGTTATCTTATACATTGAAGTTTAAGCTCAGTGAAATAATTCATATATATATATATATATAACTCTGACCTTTGAACAGACTTTGTTATTGTTGAACTCCACTTTATTCACAAAGCCGGTTATTAATAGAGACACTATAATTATTGAACTTCATATCAAATTGCATCAAAACTTTAACTGGTACAAAGCACCATCTACTGGCAAATGAGTGTAACTGCATTAAATGTAGTTAAAAAGCATGGTGGGCCTTGTGTTGGCTGGTCAAGACCACAGCTTTTGTCAGAGGATTGTTCCTTGTTGTGCCCCTCTTTTATATTGACCCCCCGCAGCCCCCATGCTATCAACATCCATGAATTTACTGTAAGGGTGAAGTTAATCTTTTTTGAAACCAAACATATGCATTTTGTTGCTTTCATTTAGTGTTACTGTGATAACAAAGACAACAATATAAATTATGTACCCTTGTGTTATTCACATTGCAGAATTTTGGGTTTGCACATGAGGAGGCCTATTCCAGGGCACCCATGACCCAATGTGGCCAAGCCACAACCCCAATAAGTCCTGCCTGAGGTGTGGCCTGGTTCATCTTTTTAGGTCACCATGATATTATTTTGATGAATCATTGAAGTTATTGGACAGGTAAACTTGACGTTTTTTTTTTTAAAAGAAACATTAATAATTGTTGTAAGTAAAACTTGACATTATTTAAATAAATATTGAAATTATTTGCCTGGTAATTTTGATATTATTTTACAAAACAAAAGTTTTTGTGAGGAAAACTATTATTTTTAAGAAAATTTAGATTATTTTCAAGACACATGGATATTACTTGATGAGTTAACTTGATATAATTTGTGAGGAAACTTTCACAGGAAGACTTTTATTTTTCATAAAAATTATATAAAGTTTTCTTAAAAAATAAAAATGATAAATAAAATATCTTAAACTTCTTCGATATTAGAGGAAAACCTTTAAAAATTTGGTAGGAATGAATTTTAATTTGTTAGGAAACAACATGGAATCAATGGCTAACACAAGAAGAAATGATCTATTGATGATTAACACTTTGACCCCAATCTCATATAAATGTGCATAATCTCATGTATCAATATAGCATTAATAATAATGGTCACAGATACTACCTAATAACATTTTACATGTTATGTAATTGCTTATCCTTTACTGATGCCTTATGAAGACCAGATAATTGTGTTCATAAAAGATCAAAATTTATAATATATATTGATAGCAATGTAATCATTTAGGAGGTAAGGATTTCCTGTAACTCTGGTTAATTTATTTGATTATGTTGATAAGTAGAATAGTTCATAATTGCTCATGTAAACTCTGCAGTAATTGGCCATCTCAGAGCGTCTTGGAGCTATTTCAATGGCTCTGCTTTTTTCAAAGATGGAATACCATCAAGGAGATTCCTGATCGGCCTCTACCTTGTTCAGCCACAAAAAAACGACCCTAAACATACAGCCAATGTTATCAACAACTCCAAAAAAAGAAAAAACTATGTTAAAAGTTCAACTGCAGAGGTTACAAACAGGCAAATATGAAGATGTCTAAGAAAACCACCAGTCTTTCTTGCAACTTGATGATTCCAGAAATGGAACCACTGTCACTGCTGTTTCATAGTCGATGGCTTAAGTTTTGCAGTTCACCTCCACCATGTTGAAGTTCTTCAGGTATAAACAACTATGTTTAAAAAGAGAAAGAGTTAAGGGGAGGGAGAAAGCAGAAATCCTATTTCACAGATGTCTGGTTAGTAGTGGAAAGTTAGGGATGTGTTCCTTCTACATATAAAATGTACTTCATGAATGAATGCTTTATTTTGGCTTTAAAAAAAACCTTTTAAGCTATTAATCATTAACACCCAACAAATGCCAAAAAATCCCAACAACATTCCGACAGAACCGACATAAAACAACCAGTCAGAAAAGCATGGGAAACAGTTTTTGATTGCTAATATGAAAAACACAGCACTGACAGCTCAATGAATAAAATTTCAAACTATTGGGGTGCTGGTTTGGCGGAGTGGTTGGCAGCCATGCACATCCCATGTGCTTGCTTATGCCGGTCCGGGTTCGAGTCCCGCCTGTAACCAGTTGGCAGAGTGTCTCCCCCTGCTCTCTCGCCCCCTTTCACGGGCCTATCCGCTGTCTCTCTCCTATCATTAAAGGCACAAAATGCCCAAAAAATACATATGAAAAAAAAGATTTCAAACTATGACTTTCTGAAAAACCCAAGAAAATCTAAACTGTGTTACATTCATACACATTGTTGTCATGACAGAGGGAGAAAGGCATCATGATTTATAGATTAATAATAACACAACAATCCCAAGTTACTACATGTGATACTAGACCAAAATATATTAAATATACCAAAATTGAACACAAGAAAAATGCAGAATAGTGTACAGAATTGTGACATAGTAAAAAACTAACTGAATTTTTGTGTTGTTCTTTCCCTTTTCTTTTCTTTACTGGTCAGATCTCTCAGATGATCCAGTATGGGCCTCATAACTACACCTTAGGTTAAAACAAAGGCTGGCGAAGGAGCTTTCACCTATTATCCTGTTCTGTGGAAGAAACTGCTGACTTGAGAACTGTGGAAACAGTAATTTTAAGAGAGGTCTTAAAACACAGCTTTCCACTTTTGCCCGTGGCTGTTTGTTTTTATTAAAATTCAGATACATGTGCACCAACTGAAAGTGTGTTTGTGTAACAGAGAGAGAGAGATGGGAGAGAGGATGAGGGAGAATATGGTTGGGTTTTACGTTTTTATGCACTTGGTTCTAAAGTAATATTTCTTTTATTTTTACTGTGTCTGTATTCTATCTTCTGTGAAGCACTTTCAGCTTACATTTGTATGAAACCTGAAATGAATAAAGGGATAGCCCCTTGAGGCGAGGCATCCTGTTTTCAAGAGGGTCTTCCTCTCTATATGGTTGTAAAGGTAGTTGTTATTGTGGTATTAGCAATAACAATCATAGACAGAGAGATTATTTTAACATTAGCATTAACTGCTATAATGGTCAGGAAGAGGAGAAGACTGATGTTGGTAATCACAGCTACACTAATAAATGCATGCTATTTGCAGGAATTTCTGTGCATTCTAGTTGACTGATTTTTTTGTAAACTAATATGAGGAACTGGAATTATAGCAAACAAAAAGCTATGAGGGATACAGCAACAGGCTATCCACATCTATTACCTTAGGTAGCTGAAGTTTCTCGATGTGTTGATGTGTAGATGCAGATGTTTTATTTAAAAACCAAGCAAGTGTCTAAATCAGGCACTCCGGACAGCCTGAGAGGCTCAAGCCAATCTGAAACTCCTGAACAGTTTAAAAGTACATGCATTTATATCAGACTCATTTGTTTGAACTATACACAGACATGCATGCAGCGTGGACTCTCAGAGCATCTTAAATGTACAACATGTAAACTGAAGGGCACACCCCATGATAGCCTAAAGTAAAAGACCTTTACCTTTGACACAAGATTTATCACTCTATATGTATTTGTGTTAAACATTTAGTTATTTACCCAACAATAGTGGTTGACCAATAAAAGAAGCAAAGGCATGAGAGGGTTGTTTGTGTGCAGCCTCTGGTGGACACCTGAGAGCCTTATCAGGTCATCTGCACTCTGAGTGGAAAAAAGTCACCTGCAGTCCTCTCATGAACACACCCTCAAAAACGCCTATTTTATTTTAAACCATTTACATCAGATACTACACAGCCTACAAGATAAAAACCAGAGACAGAACATGGACAAAACTAAAAAGCAAACCTCCACCTAGGTAACTCATATATTGCTGTTACATATATCAGCAATAGTTCCATAACAAAGTTTCCATCATAATATGATTCATTGTCCCTGAAAACCCACACCTAGCACTCAAAGTCATGTTGATATCATTATCAGACAGTTGTTGAGCAAAAACAATCATTCGCTGATGGCGGTTATCAGGATCTCCACCAAAATCATTTTTAAGGTGGGCCATTACCAACGCTTCTTCAAAATGTCTACAAAATCTGTCCAGAAGTTTTTGCGTAATCTTGCTTGTAAAAAAATCGAAAAAACAAACAAACAAACATAGGCCAGCAAAAACATAACTTCCTTGGTAGAGGTTACAAAAAGATGGACAAAGAGGAAGAGGGGGGAGGGAGAGTCTTAGAGAGGGAGAGGGAGGAGCTCAATCCCCCAGCAGTCGAAGGCTCGTTTACATGGTGCCGAATACGGTCAAATCCGATAAGTTTTCATCCCGTTTTGGCCTTGCGTTTAGATGGAAACGAGTTGCGAAACTTTTGAAAACGGGCTCCAGAGTGGAAAGTTTCCAAAACACTCTCCATGCAGTGCCGTGTAAACCCGTATCAGAGCATTTCAGGGTGAAAAGCTGACGTAACCGCATGCGTAGTACTCTTTCACATGGAGGCTGCGCGCGACCTGGAACAACAACATCTTCGGCTGTCTGCCGAGTAATATGTGAGCCTGTTACCGTGCTAGGTTTGTTATCCAGACAAAACTATCAGGACAGATTTGTTGTCCGAACTGATTTGTTGTCTGGAAAAAAATCTCTGCGTCTCTGTGCGTCTATTCACCATTGTTGTTTGTGAAAAGTTTTCTTTTTCATACGTGTGTTGTAGCAGCGCTGCCTCTGTACAAACCTACACCGCCATCTACTGAACCGGCATGCACACTACAGCAGATTCACTTGTTTCCAGCGTCGTTGTCTGAATGCAGAAGAATTTGAAAAGGAAAAGGAAAAGGACAAGTCTTTGTGTCTTTAAGTCAGGAGTGTCCGTATAAACAAAGGCTAAGCCTATAGCAGTGGAACTATGGGCTGGTCTAAGCCATACCTAGCCCTAACTCAAAGCTTTATTAAAGAGGAAGTTTTAAGTACATCCATAATGGTAGAGAGGGGTCTGCCTCTTGAATCATGATTGGTTGATAATTCCAAAGAAAAGAAGTCTGACGACTGGAAGTTCTACCTCCCATACGACCGTTGGAGAAGAGTAAGCCTGGTACTACGAGTCAGCCTTCATTGGTTGATTGAAGATTGATTAGAACAAAGACAAGTGCAAAATGAATATACATTTAGGGGTAGTTAACGAAAATTCAGTTCAGTAAAGGTCTTTCTTAGCATCAGGAGTTTACACTATCTATTTGCGGCCGAGGATGAACGCTCCTGCTGTTGCTACCGCAGATATGGATACAAGACCAAGAATAATCCACATTTTGGACTCCTTCCTCATCTGCTTCTCTGCCTCCCACCTTGCATCTTCCTCCTTCTTCCTCCACAGCTCCTCCTTCTTCTTCTCTAGCTTTTCACCCTCATATCTCTTTTCCAGCAGTTCCTCTGCACGTTTGATCTCAACATCTTTCTCTGTTAGTAAGCTCTCCTGTCTCTTCCTGACCTTCCTCTCCTGTTCAGGATACATCTCTGTACTATAAGGCTTGTTCCCATTCAGGGCCACCAGGGTCTGGATCTTCTCTATCAGCTTTGTCACCTGTGACTGATCCTGAGGGTCCTTGTTGTTGAAGACGTGGAAGCCACCTCTACACTTGCGAATAAAGCTGCGGAAGGTTTCATCGCTCTCAGAGATCACCGTGTTGATAGTTTTTCCCTCCAAGTGGTCCCCGTGGGTGAACAGCACAAGGGTGTAGTCCCAGATTTTTGGACCAAACCTTGTCTCGATCAAGGTCTGGGTGTCCTGGTCTTCTTGGGTCATTCTTCCAACAGGGACCACAAAGATGAAGGCGTGAGGTCCAGGCTTCACGAGTTTGACACACTTGAGAATGTCTCGCACAAGTTCATTCTTGCGCTCAGGCTCAAAAAAGCCGGGTGTGTCGATGACACTGACAGGAACATCTTCTGTTTTTCCAGTCTCATCCACAGGAACATCATTCACCGTCCCCTCCCTTTTTTCACAGTGCTTGGTGACTCTCACCACCCTCATGTCTGCTGTGAACTCTTCCTTACCCAGGATGGTGTTCCCACTTGAGCTTTTGCCGGCCCCACTCTTTCCCAGAAGCATGATCCTCAGGGGCTCTGTGAAATCAACAAATAGGAACCATATTACAGAGAAGTTTAAGTTCTTCATTAGTGTTCTTACTTTGACCACCACCATTCTCATTCTTAGATTTACTGTTAAGTGATTTGCAAGATGCTTCTAAAATGTCCAAGAAGACTTGTACTTAAAGAAGTCCAACTAACTTTAGAGTAAAAAGGACGGCGATAAGTCTGAAATACAATTTGGAATAAATCTTAAGAGCTACATTGTACACACTGTCCAACATATGCAGACTCTAAGCAGAGGCATTCATATCCAGTGAATGACATCACCATAATCAAGGAGAGGTTAAAAAAACAAACTTGACCAATCTGTTTTTGACAGAAAAGCAGAAATAGGACTTGCTTCTGTTGAAAAACATAGGCTTCTTTGCCTGGACTTGTGTCTTTCCCTCCCAACCAGCGATTCTTTGACTTCAAGTCACACTCTGCATTATTTTAAGGAAGCTAGCAGGCTAAGTTACCCACCAAACAGCTCTGATTAATTGCAGTGATTGAATGCCTTTGTAAGATGATACAAATGGGCAAATTTAGCACATACTTTTTCCACCCTGAACTGTGAATGTTTACATGTTTTGTTCAATAAAAGCATGAAAACATATAATTTTTTGTGTAGTATTCCCTTAAGTCAAATCAAGTCAAGTTTATTTATATAGCACTTTTCCTACAACATATGTAACTCAAAGTGCTTAAGCAGACTGTGTTTGTCTAGTGATGTGACTGAGATGAAGATCAGAACATATTGTATGACAAATTAAAGCAGAAATCTAAGTAATCCCAAGAGTTCACATACTTTTTCTTGCAACTGTATATACCAGTGGCAGCTGCTGGTCAGTCAAGGAGGGGAAGCTCATTTTTTTCCGGCCTACATCATAAATTTAAATGTAAATTCCATGATATGCAGCTTGCTTGCAGGTGGGGCTGCTATGTGAGACAGGCTGTGACTGTGAGTGACGGGGGAGAAGCTCCGCAGCAGCAGCTGCTCGTTGGTGAAAAGAAAAGTGACAGGAGAGAATCTGCAAACACAACGCTAGTCGTTTTTAAGAAAGATAAAATCGCTGGTGATCGATAAAGCCTCCGGATCAGTCCAGAACAACTGAATGTAAAACTTAGACGATGCTCCGGTGGAGGTTATATTTCAAGACCGCTGATTGGCTGATTTCACTGTCAATCAAAAAGGGATTCGGCCTCAGACAGATAATCCAATCATCATGCAGAAGTCGAGCGTCCAGGCCAGCCCACTGCCTCATAGACCCCCAGAGACGCTGAGCGTCTGATGCGCAGGACAAAGCCCAGCGTTTATCCAATGACCGTCCAGTTTCCACAGTGGCACAACCATAGACTGTAAAAAACATGGACGTCATGTTGCTGGGCTTTTGTGAAGTCGCCACAAAAACTGCTCCCTCTGGTGACTGGCTGCAGTATAGGTCAAATCTCCGTCTCCCCCATTCATCTGAACGGGCCGTAGTGAAACTTCAGAACATTAATACACCTCGTAGAAATATTTCTCCCATCCGTATGCTGTGGTGATATGAAAGTATTATTGGGCTGCGTTTTTTCCAAGTCCTCTTTTTTCTGAAAAGTTTCTTTTTCATCAGTTAGTAGAGTTTAAAAAATAACCGCGGTTTACGGCAGCTTCACAATGATTGTGTACGCTGTATGCTGCTGAGTTTTGCGACCGTTTATGACAGCTGCGTCCAGATATGGTCCAGATTCTCTACTGGCTGCACAATGGCGGCGCCCTGACGGGGGATATTATGGCTTCAAAACCGTTACATGGTAGAGGGCAGAGCCACGCTATCCAGTTCTTATGATACATCCATGGGCACAACCCACTCTTTGCTTCCCCATCGAAGTCAGAAGACGCTAAGCGTCCGACTGTGTTAAGGTGCTGAGACGCTGTGGGGATGAATGAGAAGGAAGTTGCGCTAGTTACCTGTGATAAGTAGCTGATTCTGAACAAAATATGAAGGTATTCTAGCGCATATTTAGTCAATGAAATGTACACACAGTAGTACATATCACCACTTTTTTGGGGGACATTTTAGGGGAAGCTGAGCTTCCTTTGCAGTCTTAGAGCAATCGCCACTTCATATATGTATATATATATATATATATATATATATATATATATATATATATATATATATATATGGATATATATGTGTGTGTGTGTATATATCTATCTATCTATCTCTCTCTCTCTCTCTCTCTCTCTCTCTCTCTCTCTCTATATATATATATATATATATATATATATATATATATATATATACATATATATATGCCTTGAGATAAAATAACACTTTTTAACTGTCACTACACACAAAGATTGGTTACCTAGAAAAGCACTTGGAGAGCGCAGACCTCCACCAGTGCCACAGTCCTCACCCATATTGTGATAATCACTGTATAAATTAGTCCTACCTTAATTTCATCTAAATATGTAGATTCATTGACCGTGAAAACATACCATTAGCAATTGGATTAATCATGATATCTGTTTTAGTTCAGTAGTTATTCACGTAAATCACATTTTTGTCATGGTGGTTTTACGCTGATGCGAATCACTCCAAATATCTAATTACATCACAATCCATACATAGCCTGTTTTGTTGCTGACAGAGAAACAAACAAACAAATGCCGGCAATTACTTATGCTCCTTGGTGGAGTTAATAATCTGAATAACCAAGGTTTTTCGCCGTCTCATGTTAAATTGGAACCCCAAAAGATTCATGAGTAAATAAGTAAAAACAACGTTTTGAAATAAATAGAATTTTGATAAATAACAGACAAATATATAATATGGCCATCAATTGTAAAATAAGGCAGCATTATTATGTAATGTTTCATTATTCTTTTATATCAAATTATTATAATTAAATATTTCATAATGATTATTTTTTAACAATTTCATTCTTTTTAAAATAAAGTCTTTATTTTTCCAAGCTTTCATAAAATATGAAAAAACGGTTTTGAAGGTCAATTTTTATTTCATAATGTCATTTTTCAGCAGAATGAGTTGGTCTGTCAATCAAAGCTCATAGGGCGGAGCCAGTGAATTGATTGGCTGATCCTTTACACAGACATTGCAGCGCTGAGAAGCCTGAAAAGCTGAAAACATAGTGCATGACAGGTTTGACCACCACCTAACCAAAACACGCTGCTGAAACTGACTTCACTCCTGCAGCCATTCTGTTGCAAACTTTTTATGCACTGGTGTTTTCAGCTTTTCAGGCTTCTCAATCGACACTCCAAGTGCTGCTGCAATGTCTGTGTAAAGGATCAACCAGTCACTGAACTGGCTCCGCCTTATGTGCTTTGATTGACAGACCAACTCTTACTGCTGAAAAACGACATCATGAAATAAAAATGCCATTGTGGAAAAGGACATCATGAAATAAAAACTTACGTTGAAAAAACATGTTTTTTTATCTTATAAAAGTTTGGAAAATAAAAAAGGCATTATTTTAAAAAATAGAAATTGTTAAATGATTATTATGAAATATTTATTTTTAATAATTCAATATTAAAGAATAAAATATTTCATAAAAAATATTGCCTTATTTTACAATTTAATGGCCATATTATATATTTGTTGGTTATTTATCAAAATGTTGGATTTATTTGAAAACGTTTTTATTTATTTAATTATGAACCTTTTGGGGTTCCATAATGTTATGGGTTAGTCTTACAGGTTAAGATCTAAATAATCACCTCTGTGAGAGTGAAATTGCTGACAACAAAGCAAAGTGTGAGCTACTTTCTCTTTTCAGTCCCTCCTGACAATTTGCCAACCATGTCAAAGTAACGTGAAGAAAACAATACGCTTAGTAAACGTATTTACAGATCGCGCATTCATCAAAAATTAAAAGACGAAAGTAGAAACACAAAGTGCTTTTCCATTCTTACCTCTCCTCTGATCCTCTGGGTTTTCAACAGGCAGACTTTCCATGATAGACAAAGATTGAGCCAGTATTAAAATTAAAATCACAGTGTAATGTCAGATATGGCAACCTGTGACCAAGCAGGACTAAGTTTTCTCTGTTCTGACCAGTCTCCTCCTCAACTTTCAGTATCTGTTGGTACCAGAGAAACTGAAAGTACAATGATGGTGGAAACAAAAGGCTCTTACACAACAGTATCTAGTCACAGGTATTTAATGAGCTTTATAAAATTGATTCCGGAATGTATTTTAGGAAACATGCATATGATAACAACAGGATATCAAAATAAAGTCATGTTATCTTATCATACGTAGAAGTTTAAACTTAGTGGAATTAATCATTCATATTTATAACTTTGACCTTTGAACAGACTTCGTTTTTTGTTGAACTCTTTATTTACAATGTTGGCTGTTCAGAGACACTTTAACTGGTACAAAGCACCATCTACTGGTGAATGAGTGTAACTCCATTTAAAGTGGTCAAAAAGTTCCCAGATGAGTTTTTTCAGCAGGAATGTTTTTTGTTAGTGGTACATGATAAGACCAGCGGTTCTGTATTACTTTTATTTGTGCCCTCCTTTTATATGGCCCCCTCTAATTCTAAACCCCCTGTACCCACCACCCATGAATTAACTTTGAGGGTAAAGTTATTTTTTTCCTAAACCATACATGGGAATCCTCTTCTTTCATGAAGTATCACTGTACTAACACAGAAAACAATTGAATTCATGCGCCCTTGTTTTATCCACGCAAGATTTAAAGAGGACATATCATGCTTGTTTCTCCTTTTCACTATGCCAGACTAGGATGCCTGTAAAGCATTTCTGCCCTCAGTACAAATCATTTAGTTCCTTCATTGCCCCACAATAGCGTTCTCAATATCCTCATTTTAGGCCATTATGAAGCTCTCGTTGAAACAACCGGATCTGAGGATGACCTAAAGTTACCTCGCAACGTCACAGCCCTTTGTGGTCTGATTGGTCAATTCTATCAGGGGTAGAGCCAGCCTGTCCTTCTTCTTCTACTGTATTTTCCGGCAGGCTCAAAGCAGCGACCGCGTATTGAGTCCCCCTACAGGCCAGAGCTGGTAATCAGTGAGTGTGAGCTAGGGATCTATATACTGCTGCTGGACGAATGTGTTCCTCAGTGACGGTTTTGTGGCTAACGGACATCACAGAGGAGGAGCTGTTTTATCAGATTACTCCAATAAAAAGAAAGGTACCTCGTGTCGTCACGACGATTTAAATCTCGCAGACATCTCACAATGACCTATTTTCAGAGGCATCAAATCTCGTTCTAGGATATCAGAAAAAATACAATTTCTCATTTTTTGAAAATTAAGGGGGTGTAAGGTCTTGTTTCCAAATTTATTATATTATATGTAAGTATTAAATCATGCATCAGCATGATATGTCTCCTTTAAATTAATTTCCTGACCCCCCATTCTTTATTTAAAGATGAAAACTGCTAAGTGGCAACCATTTTACCTATGTCACACTAGGCCCTGGTAAAGATTCATATTTTTACATTAAACACCAGCAAACAAACCATAGGCCAACAGAATACTATTGTTACAGAGCCCTCCTTAATTTTGCCTTAAATCCACCTCTCTTACAAGGCAAGTAACCAGTCACATTGCAGAATTTTGGGTCAGCACGAGGTGGACACTCAATAATCCATGGCGGCCTTGTACCAGTTTGGCCACAACCCTACCTTGATGAGACCTACCTGAGGTGTGGCTAAGTTCCATGTGTCGAAAACTATACGGGTAGAACTTGATATTGTACATATCAGTAAATGTTAGTTTATATTTAGACGAACCTGATATTTATAAAAAATATTAATTTTACTTGAGAAAAACTTAATGTCGCTGGTTAATTTAAATTTAATATATTTTAGTGGAAACCTGTTTCCATCTATTAAGAAAACCGGATTTTGTTTAGGGCAGAAATATAGTATCTTTTGGATGAATCTGATATCATATGTGGAAGAAACGTTGTCATAATTAAGAAAACTTGAGTTCATGTGTGAAAGCACTGAAATCATTTGATTGGTAATATATATAATAAAGAAACAGAGATCTTAGTTTGGTAAAACTGATTTTATGTTTACAGGCACTGATATTTGACTGGCAAACTTTATGTTATTATTAAGAAACGCTGATATTAATGGGTAAACTTGACATTATTTTTAGGAAACTGAAATTATTTGATTGGTAAACTTTGTATTAATTATAAAAACATCAATTTTATTTGTAAGGCAAACTTGATATACATTTTAGAAACATTGCAAATATTTGATAGGTATACTTAACATTATTTTTAAGAATTTCTATTATTCATTAGGTTAAACTGATAATGTTTTCAGGTTTATTAATTTGTTTGGTAAACAGAATTATTTTCAAGAAACGCTGATGTTTTTTGATGAGTGAACAGGACATTGTCTGGGAGAAACTTTGTAAGGAAAACTTTTATTTATTTTATAACAAATTATATCAAGTTTTCTTAACAAAAATATGAGCCAGACTTTTTTTTCCATTTGTGAGGGAAACTTGTAAAATTTTGTAGGTATGTAGTTTAATTTTTTAGAAAAGAAACTTAACGTAAGTAACCCGAAAACCTGATACTGTAATTATGGATGCACCAAACTGTACAGCTAATAGAAAACCCCAAGCTTACACAATGACCAGTTCATTTGATTTATTAGAGACTATTTACAGTAATTCATCAAGAATCCCATTTTCAGGCTGTTACATGATTGACCGGAGCATCAAGATGTCATGACCTCTGTCCTGGGTCATAGAGGTTTCCAGAGCCTCTTCCTTCCAGCTTGTCAGCCGTCACTTCCTATCTGCCAGTCTTTGAAGGAGGGCGATGACTGTGTCCTGTTTAGAGGAGAGCAGCTCCAGGGCTGTGGCTATCCTACCGAGTGACTCCGCCATCCTCACCTCCCTCCTCTCTCGCCTCTTCTCTCTGGCTTCCACCCTGCGCCGAGCCACTCGATCCTGATAAGCCTGCTCCTCCTGGTGCTTTAAGATCTCCTGGATCACAGCGCTGCCTGGAGGCTCCTGGTTTCCTTTCTGATTCTGACCCTCTGATGTCAACAAACCTGCTGGAGATATCGAGGTGGAAAGCGAAGGGGAAACACCTGAGGGTATGGAGGAGGAGAGGCTGAGAAGATTCTGGTTGTTGGTTGGTACATTGCTAAGGCGAAAGGGGATGACACTGGATGGGAACGATGAAGCTTTCCGGCCGCTGTAGCGAGATGTGTGGTCTGTGTTGCTAGTCGAGCCAAGGGAAGGAGATATAGAAGCTGTTTCTGTAAGACAAGGTGTGGAGATAAAAGACGAAGATGGTGCAATGGATGCTGGGTGAATACTTGTAGTTACAATGTCACTGTTGAGGACTATCAGAGGCTTGAGCTCAGGAGCTTGTGTCGGGCTAATGGTCGCTGTGGTTACTGAAGTAGCAGCAGCAGAGCTACTGATCATCTGACTGCTGATGGGACCCGCTGAGTCCAGAACATCAGTTGAAGAAAAGTCACCATTAGGGCGGATGATGGTGGTGGTGGGTGGCGGTTGAACTTTTGGCTTTGTGGCTATCTTTGCCAGAGGAGCAGGTATGGCAGGGACAGAGTTTACGATTTTGTTTCTTTTGTTGTTGATAATCTGAGTGCCCACTGTGTCAGAGAGTGTGGCATCCATTAACTGGAGAGGACAAACAACACAAAACAAAGGGATAAAAAAAATTAAGACCAAGGTCACGTAATTGGAGGTTGGTATCAGTGCAAAGACTACAGCCATTCACATAAGAGTAAGGCTATACAAATATACAATAATTGCAATACTTTGTTTCTTTTTGAGACCAAGAACATTGGTGGTTACAGTTGGGGGAAGTGCAAAAAGCATTGTGGTTGGAAGAGTCTCATAGTTGAATAATTTCTAATGAACCAAGGATCACTCAATGGAAATGATATGAGAGTCTTCAATCTCTAATTTTAAAATAAGTTACCTGTTGTCTCCAGCTGTAATTTTCCATATGCGGCATCTACTTAATTATACTAGACTGTGCACAGTTTGGATACTATATGCTCTGTTTTACATTACACATAGGCAGTACCATCATCGGAAGGCGAAAGGTTGTGCAAAACTATGGTGGCATCCTCACAATAACAAAGGAGAAGACAGAGGGGATAGAGCTGCCTGCCCCCTGTGTGGGCCTTTTCATGGTAAGGGGAGGAATTTTGTTCAAAAGATGGTTGCAAGCAGCAAAACATCATGCTATTAAAGCAGTTCAATAAGAGGAAAACACCTGCAAGAGCAGAAATGCAGCAATTCAGAAAAGAAACAAAGCCCCAAAACACCTGAAAGAGCAAAAATGAGCATAACTAAGTACAACAGAAGTCCTCCATGCCTGCAGGGGGCTCTGTGGCAGAGACAGGATGTAGGAGAGACAGATGAGAGAGACCAAGGTCAAGCCAGCCGCTCCTCCATTTCTATGTCAAATTAATCGCTGCGAAATTTAAATATCTTAATGTGTTTGAACCACTATGGTACATGATTTTTCATTCCTGGTAAGTACTTTTTGGGTTGCAGTAGCATTAACGTTTTTATTCTTACAGTTTGTTTCTACTAGTATGTGCCAGAGTTTAAAGAAATACTCTGACGATTTTGGACCCGTGCCCTTTCCCTATCATTGACAAAGTGAGACAAGCTCAGAAATACCTTTTATGTGTCTCTGCATCCAGTGGCTGGCTCCCAGCTGTTAGCATCGTAGGTAGCTTAGCTCAATGGCTGGAAGTGCATGCGCAGGTCTGTGTGTATCAAAACGTTATTTTAACGGGTTGAAAAGAAAACACGTCTTTTAAAATGTTTTATAACCATTCGGATTTACTTCACGTGCTAATACGCCATCCCCTGGACCACTGTAAGGAGTATTTTGTCCACTTTCGTCAGTCCGGTTCTGACTCCTATTCACGTCCAGCGATTGAGCTAAGCTACCCAGGATGCTAACAGCTGGGAGCCAGCCACTGGACGCAGAGACACAAAAAAGTATTTTTGAGCTTGTCTCACTTTGTCAATGATAGGGAAAGGGCGTGGGTCCAAAATCGTCGGAGTATTCCTTTAAACCTCTGGAACTTTGATAAATCTGCAAAGACGGCAGGACACTGATATGCAGGAGAGCTTTTGCGATTGATAGGCCAACTATTAAGTTTTCTGTAATAAGATGTATTTATTGTCTACTATAATTAGAAAACCCTTAGAGAGCACAAATCTCTGCCAAGGTAGCTCAAATATTGCTGTTACATCAGTAAGTAATGGTTCCATGAAAAAGTTATGATCATAATATGATTCCTTGACCCTGTCAACCCACACTTAGCACTTAGAATCATGTTGATGGAATTAATATTGAGCAAAACTGATCATTTACTAATGGCGGTGATTCACTGGATGACCATCAAAATCTAATCACCTTTGAGTTGGGCCATTACCAACATCACTTGAAAATTTCTGCATATCTGTCCAGTAGTTTTTCTGTGATCTTGCTAACAGACAAACAGACAGACAAACATATGCTGGCAAAACATAACCTCCTTGGCTGAGGTAAAAACGATATTTTTGACTCAAATCGGAGACAAACAATAACCTAGTGTGATCTAACATACATTCATGTTCGGGTCAGACCTACATCAAAGAACTCCCAGGAAGTCTTAGCATGCCCCGTCTCACGGCTGCGGTCTTTAACCCTCTTGTACGTGACGATCAGGTTGTTCCACTTGCGGCGGATCTTCTCCACGGGCAGCACGTGTCCTTTCGAAGCCATTTCCTCCTGGACACTCTGGAAGAGCTGAGAGCGTTCCCGCGTTTCATACAAGCCCCAGCGCCGGCCGACAGCCTCGATCAGGCACAAAACGGCTTTGGAGGAGAAATCAGAGCCGGAGGGGAGAGTCTTCTCGGAGGGAAGGGTTGGCATGGCCGAAGCTGAGGGAGAAAAACGTGGGATGGCTCATTTGAGATGCTGATTGCTGTTTAGAAATTACACTAGAGTATATTTAATGGCAACAGAAGTGTATTAACCAGAAGGACATTTTTTCAAACCACACCAGCACTTTTGACTTTTACCCTTTATTATCTGAATTAGGCAAGCTTTTCTTAATGTGGCCTATTCTACTTCACATTCTGACCCCATGTCATAGGGTCTTAAAAGGGGCGGGATCAATGCAAGTGATGAAAACCAAAACTTACAAGTTACCAAGAATCATTTGTAAACTTGATGCACTCACCCGGAGCAATCTTCAGGTATGTTTTCCCATCCCCTGCTGTGGTGAAGAAGCGCTCTGTACCTACAGGATCTACACAGAGAGACAGGACAAAGCCACAATTTTGAGAAAAATGTACACTGGTCAAACAATATTACAATAATACAATTTAGCAGTGGAGCTTTAAGCAGAATTTCGGGAGCAGGACCACACCTCAACCACGCCTCTTCCTGTGTTCCTATAAATTCTAACCGACCACTTCCCTCTTTTGTTTCGCACGCTCAATGCACCCCTCCCTCGCTACGGCGAATTCCCCATGAAGTTTCCCCAAACCGTTATCTGCTTCATGTACCTACTATGTTGTTTGTTGTCCACTGTACGCGATAAATAATAGTCAAATTCATCCTGTTGATGGTGTGGTCCTTACTCGTGAAGATGCCAATAAAAGATGATTTTTTTCGTGCCCCCTACACAAGGCCACCCATATGGGAGGGAAAAAGGGAGAGCTTTCTGGGGCCAGAGCCATGTAGGGGCTAATGAGGGTTAGTAAAGTCAAACTTTCTTATTATTTTGAACCTAAACACTCACCATGTAAGTAAAGGTGAGAAACTGCTATGGGCCTCATACCCAAGGTGCCTCAAGTTACAGTCATTAGCCTGTTTCACTTCAGCACATTTACGCAGGTTCAATCAACATTTAAATCTCTAACTGTGTAACCTACTTTCAAACACAGCATCTTCTTTCCGTCATTAAATATCAGTTTTACCGAACCAACCTGAAAGCATCACAAAGTTACTAAACAAAGTGTTTGTTGTCTGTGCTCATTTAGCTTAGCCGTTTAGCTTTTATTGTGTTCGTTGCAGTGTCAATTTCAACACAGACATCACCGCTCAGTTAGGGCTGAAAGATTTATCATTTTCAGATCGAAATCACAATTTCAGACAACTAAATCATGTGATCCACACGCTGCAATTTTTGCAGTTCTCCTGACTGACCCAGGATCTGTTGTGTCAGCTATTTTACAAATTTGCAGGCAATTTGCATTTATGTAGGTGCTTGTAAGCGAGTCAGCAATACAAAGCTTCTGTTTAGGAGTAGAAGTTCGAGTAACACTTAAAAAATGAAAACAGATTATTTATCATCAATATCAGATGATGAATGATGTGTTAAATGCTTTGGATTGTTGATTTCCTTCCTGTTGTCTACACTGTAAACATAGTGTATACTGCACTGAGGCATAATTTGAAGAAAATTGCAAACTGTGTTGACATCGCAATATCTGTCTGAAAAATGGTAATAAGACCTTTTCCTTAAATTGTTCATCTTACGCTGAGTTACTGTGTCATATCACCAGCTTTTTACCAGTACACAACTCTTATTACTGACATGTTACTGCAATTGAGACAATTCTCTCTCCCTTTTCATCAGAAGATCAATTTACATACGGTCCTCTATTGTTTTATATACACTTTTGAACATATTTAGCAGATCAGTGTAAGGATTTTACAACAGCTGCCCAAAATCAACAGCACTGGTAATTACCAAAACTCATTTTCTGTAATAGTTAATACCTGTATGCCAGTATCTAGAAGCTCTTTGACCAAGTCTTTTTCGAAGATTGAAATACAAATATTGTTATCTAAGTGAGTAACGAATAAGAGTCTGCATTATGAAAAATCAAAAAATGTCTTAAATAACTGTTTTAAAAGCCTTTATCAGGTTTGCAAAAAGTATATTTCGCATTTTTGTATTTTCATGTAATTTCAAATAGCTTTTGAACCATTTGTTTTTGCAATACGAAAGACAAATTGCCAATGAAAATGTCAAGTGGCGTAACCAAAACAAAAATAAAATATCAAATATTTATTTCCCCTGTAACAAGGACGCACCATTTATTTTATTCATTGTTAAAGAAGACAAAGGATTGTGCCAAACGAGTAGATAATTTGTTTAATTGAGAATTTTTTGGACAAGTTTAGGATGGTGTAAAGTTTTTTATGGTTACACTACATTTTCATTTTTACCATGTTATCCCCCGAATAGTCCCTCAAACCTGACCAAATCCAGAAGTTTTAGACTGGGTCTTCAAAAAGAGAATGTATTCAAGTAGTTTGTGAGTTCATTTTAACCTTTTAAAATTCAACTGAAACATGGAAAAAAAAAAAAACTGAGTAACGTCATTGACCCTTTGATGTTTGTTTTCAATTTACTGTTTTACAAAAAACAGAAAAATAGTCAAGCTATGGATGCAAACAATTAATCGATTATCGATTAATCGTTGATAAGAAATTACTCGATTAAAGTAAATTAATTGCAATTAATCGAAGAAGAAGAAGACGACAACAACAACAAGACAAACGAGAAGTGGTAAGCTGGCAGGATGAAGAGTCCAAGATGGAGTTCGGTATGGAACCACTTTAAGTTGGTTAATGACGACAAAGACGCCAAATGCACCATCTGTGGAAGTATTTTAAAGTACAACTCCTCCACAACTTTGCTAAATTATCACCTCAATACGTCACATTCTTTTAGGAATAAATCTTTCATTAAGGAATATGATTTGCATTTTCTCTTTCATAAGAAAGATAGCATTTTCATAGAAAGGAACCTTTTGATTCAGAGGGGAATTCAGCTTTGCAGAAAAATTGCCGCTTATCACTTAATCGATCATCGATCGATAAGATAAAACAACTATCAATTAATGAATTACTCGATAATTTGCATCCCTAAGTCAAGCACATCATTATTTCATATTAAGTTCTCAAATTAAAGATATTTAAACCCATTCCTGATCAGAAAAGTCTTTGTGGTCGAATGTGATGCTTGACTAATTTCTGACCCACTGTGGGGAGGGGCCTCAAAGTGATGTTTGCCCAAGGCCTACAATTCACTAAAACTGCCTCTGGCAATTAATAAATCATCCTTTAGACAAGGCTTAAATTGTTTCACAACACAACTTGCGAGAAAAGATTTACAAAATTGAGAAAGACTGTATGGATGTGAAATTCTTGAAAGCACTAAAATGAAATAATAGTTTAGATTATCACAGGTGATGAATCCCCAAATAATGTTTTGCACTGAGAAGTCGATGAACAGCTAAAGCCACGTGAAACACTGTTACTGACGGTCTCAGGTCTGCACTCACACAGCAGTACTGGGGTTGTTGTTGCAGCTGCATGCAGCTCAGTGTCACTCAGCTCCTCTGCAGTCTGATCCACTCCCCCTCCTCCTCCTCCTCCTCCTCCTCTGCATGCGGCTCCTCCGCAGGGCGCAGGCGGATCCTGGCTGCCCAAAACCAGCGCAGATGAGCTGTCATCCACAGCCTCGGTCTTCACATGCATGGCTGTAACGTCGCTGCTGCCTCCCTGCATGCTTCCCTCCATTTCTCCAGCAGACAGACAAACATGAACCTAACGGAGGGCAGAGGCGTGTTTCGTCTGCGCAGGCGCTGGATTGGGAGAAAGTTTGGAGATGACGGTTCTCAGACGGTGATGTGGAGTCCAGCCCCGGCGTCTGCAGCCACAGTCATGACTCCCATAGGCCTGGTTAATTCATGTGCGTGCTGGAGCGGCGTCACCTTCCTTGTAAGTTTAGCATGACGGCCAGAGAAATGGCTGCACTGTCCCCCAACAACTGACGGATGCGCAGAGCGGCTGCGCAGCTCGCAGCACAGATTTGCTCCTGGCAACTGTGACGGTGACGTCATTTGCCGGCCCATCCACAAGCACGGCTGTAAGGGGGGCTGCCGGGGTCTTCAGCCCCTCCATTTATACCAGTAAATCTGTTGTAAAAGGTTTTTGATGGGGTGTAATTGTAATTTTGTGAAAACAGAACTGTTCATCTCGTATATTGAAGATGAACAGTTTTTTTTTTTTGCTTTATGACATTCTGGTTATTTTAAGAACTAATTTGGAGTGGATTTTTGCTGTCTTCAGAGCCACCTGTCACATACTAGAGCTGAAAAATGGGATTACAACACTACTTTTCACAATTTTGAAACACTGAGTAAATAAGATTAAATGATTATTGTACCTTATGTTTTTGTCTGTTAGCAAGATTATGCTATGGATTTTGCTGAAAGTTTCAGAAGATGTTAGTGATGGCCCAACTTAAAATGATTCAGACAACCGCACTTATCAAACAATCATTCCTGCTCAATAACTGTCAACTAATAATGACATTAGCGTGATTCCAAGTGCTGGGGGGTGGGTTTTCAAGGTTAAGGAATCATATCATGATGATAAAGTTATCATAGAACTATTGGTTATAGATGTAACAGACAACAGCTATTCATCTTAATTATGGTGTAAGGGGCATGATTCTCCAACATCACAGAAGAAACACAACAGCAAAATATGATGTCCTTGATACTATGGTTCTAAAGTTCCTTAAATTTTAACATGTCTACAGTAATATCTCCATTTGCCTGCATTTTACATGAGTTATAAACCTGTGTCTTTTTTTAGAGCCTGGGAAAACACTGAATCAGTGTTAGCCAGATAGTGATTAAACCTGGCTGACACTTTTTCTTCAAGCTTTATATGCTGGTAACATGAGTTAAATCTCTTTCAATACATGAGGCAATTTAATTAACACTGTTAACCTCTTACATGTAATTAAAAAACCTGGGCCAACATAAGTTACAGTCAATCGGAGGCTGTGAGCAAGCAGGGGTTTTCTCCTCATATGAACCATTAAACACCTGCATGAAAACAAACTAGCACAATAATTTTCATAATATTTCTGCTCATAAATCCACAAATGCTTTTAGCAAACGTTTCTACGATTGATCATTTGATTTGTTTTTGAGTGGTAGTTTTTTGTTGTTTTTGCATTCTGTTTCTATCTTCAAGAGGTCCACAACACAGCATCTGTGCAGCTTGAAAGCATATTTTATCGTCTTCAGAGAAGGAAATACTCTGATACATTTTACATTGACGCAAGAGTGGCCAAACAAGTCCTCACTGCAAACAAAAGAAACACTGAGATTTAACTAAAGACATCACAAAAATCAATTAACAATGGATTATTGAAACAAAACAAAGAAAATTAGAGAACTAACAGCATGGGTTTTGAAACTAAAATGTCATATTACAGAAGGTAACAAATGTTAGTCATGTTATCGAACAGGACACCAACAGAGGCTACAACAGCTTAAAATAACCAAAGTGAAACAAAAATAACTGAAGGAGAAAATATGTTACAAACAGGTAAACAACAAATGTACACAAGCCTTCACATGTTACTTTAATACTTTAAGACACATAACCTTGTCAACACTAATACTAATACTGATACTTTTAATATTCATATTGGCGTGATTACATGATTATCTTTCTTTAAAACTAGTGTAAGGATATACGATTAGTAATCATTATAAAAATTTAAGACATCAATTGCTTACAAACCCTGTCATTTCATCCTTAGTGTTCAGGGTTATGGTAAAAAAGGACCCCTTCAGGTTGCCCCCATACATTAAAACTTGGAGTTAGGCAAATAAGTGATACTGCAATATGTCTTCAAAAAACAGCTCCCTAAAACAGATTGCCTTGCCAATTTGTGTCACCACGACACTCACTCCTCACAGTGGAGCTTATTGCACAATAAAGGTAGCTTGACTTTAAGTCAATTTGTAGAAAAAGAGATATTACTGAAGAACAGCACAGGACAAGGCCACCAAACAAGAGTAAACTCATTAATCCTGCCTTTTACCATTCTGGGAGCATTTTACCTTTAGAAGTTGATCCCATTATTAATGAGTCAATGCATGATTGATCTGGAGAATGACAATTATCAGAAAAGTTGTATCTTAAAATGTTTATTTTGGGCAAAGCCTTGTGTCATAGCATGAGAAACTCAATTCCTACTATCTACAATAAAAACATATACAGATTTTAAAAACAAAGTAATTTGGTAATTTTTTTTTTTTTTTTTAAGCAAGATTATGCAAAAACAGCCATTAGTGAACATTCATTTTTGCTCAATAACAGTAATGATACTAACATGATTCTAAGTGCTAAGTGTGTGTTTTCAGGGTCAAGAAATCATATTATGATGGTAACTTTATCATGAAAATATTACTTACAGACTACTAGGGCTGGGATGATGCGCTTTTCTTCCGTTTTGATATTTTACTTTTTTTAGGTGCCGATTCAATTTAAATTGCGATTCTTCAATATTGTCAATTTTTTGAAATCTTTAGTTAGTTTTTTTAACACCAGCAAAATAAGATGAACAATGATGATGCCTACTAAAATGAAGCATTTAAATTTTGAAAAATGTAAATTTTTGAACAAATATAGTCGATTTTAAAATCAACAAAAGATAAATCCAGATACTTGTATATACATTTAAAAAACTTAATGTAACAAGGAATTTTTTTGCAGCAACACAAATTAAAAAAGGTCCAGCAAATTCCTGGAGGTCCATTTTAGTGTTAAAATTAATATTTAAAGAAATCACAAAATTTGCCGCAGATTTTTGGAAAACCTGCCGAAACCTCTTTTTGTCCTCCTGGAGGGGATGATAAATATAGAAGGAGTCATAAAAATAACATCTTTGCAGGCCAAGAACTTAATGTGGGTCAGTCTCTTCACGAATGTTGAACACGTTCTTCAGTTCTTTGTCAAATAAGTCCTTCAGTCTGTTACCCATGGTCAGGAATTCATCATTGTCCTGCAAGAGAAACAACAGTATGCTAGTCTTCTACAGCTATTTCTTTTAATACTTCACTGTAGCTATGTAAGTCAGTACAGCTCTGTCTCTTACCCGGTTGAATGAGGCACAGTTGGTGAAAATGAGCTGGACGTCACACACAAACTCTCCAACAGTTTTGTAAACTTTGTTCTGGAGTTTGTCTGAAATTTTTTCCAGCCACATTGGAGTTTTAATCACCCTGGTGTAGTCCTGCAACTGTGGGTGCAAAACAAATTGTATAACTTACCAAAGCTTCACTGTGTTTGGTACGCATCAGTTCACACCCCAAAAACTAAGAGATAGCGTGATCCCTGCAGCAATCAAGGACGTAGATGCAAACTGCCATTTTTTAATGAAGTGACAAAAAATATGAACATAGGTAATCAAAACATATATAATCAAAAAGACTTACGTAGATACTTGAGTTGGAAGTAAATGTTTGGTCCTCGTCAGCACTGAGCAGGCTCAAGAGGAGGTACTGGCACCCCTGTTGTGTGAAAAAAGGAAGGATCATGACAGGTTGAAAGGAAAACTTAGGTAAGAGACTTTAGTAGGGATGGGAATTCAAAATCAGTTTCAGTTAATAATTGATAACAACTCCCTCGAGGAATCAATATCATTTGTGTCTAGTTCTTTTATTTTGGAAATCAAGAAAGTCAGTGTTTGAGCAATTCACGAGATATTGTCTTATCTACATTTAGTATTTGTTGTTGCTATCTTGTTCAAATATTAGAAGAGAAATATGTTTATAATTGCAAGTTTTATTGTATAAAATATTTGGCTGTTAATTTAGGCTTTTATTTTGATGTGTTTGGTTATTGTGGATATTGGTAAGAGAGGGTAGGTGGGCACCTGAGATGGGTTGGTGAATGTTTGTTTACCAGGAAGTCAGAAAGAGAGGAAGCCAATTTGTTTACTTCCTTAATCCTTAATAAACAAAAGGGAATATTATCTTGTGACTTGAACATTGACATTTGTGATCCTTTGTAAGATCCACTCTCTTCATGCCGCAGTAGCTATTTCGAGTTTTGAAATTTACAGTTCAGTAAAACAGTGGACCATAGTGGACACCGGGCAGCTGAGGACTGAGAGGGAAGGCAGTGCAGGGGGTGTCTCCTTAAGTCCATGACCATATCCACCGTCTTGAGCTTGTTCAGCTCCAGGTTGTTCTGACTGCACCAGAGCACCAACTGGTCCACTTGCTGTCGATAAGCAGACTCATCACCATCCTGGTTGACACTGATGACAGCGGTGTCATCTGCAAACTTCAGAAGCTTCACAGAGGTGTCCATGGAGACGCAATCATTTGTATAACGGGAGAGGAGCAGTGGAGAAAGGACAAATCCCTGGGGATGCCAATTGTGGTGGTCCTAATGTCCAAGGCAGCCTGTCCCTGCCAATCCTGCTGGCTTCTGTCAGTCAGGAAGCTGTAGATCCACTTACAGAGCGCAGGGGGTACCTCTAGCTGGGACAGTTTGGAGCAGAGGGAGTGGAGAACAACGGTATTGAACCATAGCTGTCAAGTCTCCCGTTTTGGCCGGAACACTACCGTATTTTATCCCTCTTTCCCTCTGTCCTCCCGTGTTAGTATTTTTTCTGTATATTTCCTGTATTATATAACATAAGCAAAATAAAACATTCCTCTGTTTCTCCAAACTGAACTCAGTCACGCGCCTCATCATAAGTATGCGATGGTAATGCACCAAAATGATGGATGTCAACCGACGTAAAACCAAAGAAGACGAAAAAGCCTTCTATTACACTGTTTGTTGTTTTGGAGTTGACAAAGCCAAAGGGCCACTACAGCCAGATTCTCATTAGAGGCAGTCAGCAGTCCAAAATCCTGGCCGATAGTGGGCCCAGGAAAGAAGTTAATACCGCATCCTAAATTTAAAACAAAAAGGTGTTCATTGGGCAACTTTCAGGAAGTAGAAACCCTGAGAGCCCTGAGAAGATGCTACTTTCAAATTCATGCTAGTTTTTGAAAATCGCCGACCCCAGCTTTAAAAAAGGAAAGCAGAAGAAGGCTGCAGGTGGTAAGAAGAAATACCCCTTGAGAAGCACAGGTGAGTTTTGGAAGCTATACAACAGAATGAAGCCGAGGACGAGAGCAATCGAGCTGCAAAGAAAAGACGTATGAGGGTAAGCTAATGGTAGCTACCACTAGCATACTAGGTCGTCACACTTATAACTCATCAATGACGACATTGTCTGACCAATCAGTAGCCGGCAGTCGGTGACATCATCTTTTAGTATCGACTCAGCTCGCTTGAAACCAGAGCGGAGTAGGTACTAAAACTAGCTTGTTTTAGGAGGCAACAGGCTAGTGGAAACACGCTCCAAATCGAGTAGGGCCGAGTAGAGTAGGGCAAAGGCGTGCTTGTGGAAAAGGGCCATAAGTGAAAGCACAAGGCCACTATACTGCTATCATGATTCTGACCAATCAAATCAAGCAAGTTTATGCTGCCCAAGTACAAGAACTAGTGAGGGAGCACCGAGTGAATCTGACAATGGATAACTCTGCTGTGGAGCAGAATTTGTTGGATAAATGTGTCCGATAAGCATTTGAGCAAATTCTTTTAAGCTCAATGGACTGGAAACAAAATCAATGTTGATACAATCCAAGTTTGTAAGTCTGGGGCCACGTCTGCTGTGTAACATGTCATGCCTACCGGCAAGTGCTGTGAAATCTGTTGGGCCATGGCTGCCTCTCTTTCCCGCTCTTCCTGGAACATCGACTCCCGATTGGTTCTGAATATGCAGAAGGTACAAATCCATAGTTCGTCATCCCTGATCACACACACACACACACACGCACACACACAGAAAACATACAAAATTGAGGGTTATAAATATTAATGAATATTAATCTTGAACAGAGTTCAAACAAGCTCTTGGTAGAAAATACATGTTTTGGTAAAGTGTTACCCCATTAACAACAGCTTTTTTTCTCAAGTCAGATTTTTATTATTTGAAAATGCAGAAAACAAACAAAAAAGGGAAAATCAATTTTTGCTGGGAAAACTGCCACTCACTGGATACTTCCTCTTGTTCAGACATTTTTGCAAACTCTAGAGATGGTTATTTGTTAATATCAGCAGTTTATAACTCTGCCAAGAAGGCTACTTTTTTGTTGCCATATGTTTGTTTTTTAGTAGGAGAAAGCAAAAACTACTGGATGGATTTTGCTAAAATTTTCAGGAGATGCTTGTAAAAGTCCAACTTAGAAATTATTAGATTTTGGTGGGGATACGTCAGTTTTTCTTGATGCAAAAAATCCCAAAATTTGCACATATACCATGAGATAATATTGGGCGGAAAATCAGATCCCTGGCATTTTTTTTTTAACTTGCTTCCAATTTCAAAAGATTATATGGGGTCTCTGTCGTCAAGATAAATTTCATCTGGATCCAATCCAGATTGATGTCACCAAAAAACATTGAACTTTATAAACTGAAGTCCCATTGATGACATTCAATAAGGTACAGTGTTCCTGAAGCTCACCCTAATATGGCGTCGTCCACATTAGGCAGGTGACATTTCTGATGGAAAGAGCGTGGGCACAGATCACACACCACCAACTTATCATATTCTCCAATTTTACAGATGTAGCACTCATCATCGTTCTTCTGATTCTCCTGCAAGATGGAAAATGGAGTCAATCTTTACTTTACATCAGTAATTCTGCACTGGTTGTCTTTTGTTCATGCAGATCTGTAATAAATGTAGGGAGCTTCAGTAAATGGATCCAAAATCTTACTATATCTTTAGAATCGGGTTTGCACAGACTGCATTTACACAGCAGGGAGTGTATTAAGTCTCCGGCCTGAAAAACAAACATGAACAGTTTTCTGTAATTTGTCACACATCTGAGTTTTTTCTTCCAAGTTCAACAAATGCTGTCCTTTTGCTGCCAGTGTCAGTTTCACAGCTGAGAAACACCTTATTAACCACACCTTTAGTGGCGTTTGCTTCTTAAAATAAACTTCAACTCCACAAAGACACATAATCACACCTCACAGTATCCGTTAGACCACGATTACCTCTAAAAGGACACTGAGTGGCATTCCCTCCCAGGTGATGTCTTTCCTCCAGGACAGGCCAGTCCGACATGAAGCTGACTTCACAAAGTCAATTGGGGTCAACCAGCTTGTCTCAGTCCGAATACTCTTTCCACGGTCCCCTAGTGGATAGAACAAACTAACATGAGGCCATTATTCTGTATAGTGATGCAGAGCTAACTTTGCTGATATTTAATGGGATGGGGAGTGTTCACCATCCAGACTAATACAAGAATATACTAGTTGATTATGATCGACTGGCGACCGGTTCAGGTTGTACCCCACCAATTGCCCAATGACAGCTGGGATAGGCTCCAGCCCCCCCGCGAAACAAAAGGGATAAGCGTTCGAAAATGCATGAATGAAACCACCGTACTTCATCCATGAATATACCTGGGCAAATTTGACGAGATGCACATATTCAGCTTACCAGTACAGTGAAATCTATTTGTACTCACCTGATGCAAATCGTTGTACATGTAAGGTTCCAGCTTTACCCTCACATGTAACATTGAACACATTTTTGTCAATGTCAGTGCTGGTACTGGGCTGCTGCTTTGTCTGCTCCTCTTCGTCTTCATCACCTGTAAAAGACACATTTAGATGGTTTAGTAGTCTTTGGCATGACGCTGTGACTGTATACAAATCTTATACTAGCTCTGATATTATGAGCATTAAACCTCCTCCATGATCATCACTTTTGTAGAGAAAAGCACCTGAGACGACAGCTCCTCTGCTTGTAGACGGCTGCTCATCATCTTCCTCTTCTTCTTTTTCCTTTTCATTCTGATCTTCATCCTCTTCATCTCCTTCAGACACTCAAAAGAGGGAGATATTTTACTTTAATTCTAACCAAACTGATAACTTAAAACATATAAATGTATTAATAGAGGTATACATAAATGCAAATAGATAATATTTTCAACTAACCTGTGTTTGAATCATCAGATGAAAACAGTAATTTCTTGGCCTAGCAGAAAGGAAACAGAATCACTTGAAACAAAAGAGGTTTAACATATTAACATGTGAGCAGTATTCCTTAACTTTGTATTCAAACCTTTTTATGCCTTGCTCGATAGCTCCCTGATTGAAGGTGACCTTCCTGCAAGCAGAAAAACAGGTTCTCACAAAGAATCCTTCTACACTTCAATGTAAAAATATGTATAGAAACAAACCTGTATGAGTTTTTTAAGTGGTACATCCTGACAGCGAATGCTTAATTTCCAGTTCTTAGAATTCCCCTTCCCTCCACGTCTTTCAAACTGAGAGGGAGTGAACCACTTTTTGTCCACTAAAATGCACTTTTCCCCTAAAAAGAAAAGAAATGTGATTATCTTAACATCTGTCTAGGTCAGGGGAAGCCAACACGGTGCCCACAACCACATTGAGGCCTACAGGGACCCTCTGACGTGCCCACAGGGACATTGAGACTCTGTTTACACAAAAAAAAGTCCAAAACCAGAGAGTTTCATTGCGTTTTTACTTCCTGTTTACATGAGAACAGTGCCCAGAGTGCCTGAATTTGCAAATGTTTGGAACCAGGGTCCACAGCGGGAAGTTCCGAAAGATTCAGGGTTTCACCCTGAAACGCTGACGTCATCGATGTGCAGTACTCTTTCACATGAAGGCTTCACACACATACCAGGAACAACAACAGCTTTGGCTGTCTATAAGCAACATGTGTGCTGCTTCCTGTGCTCAGTTAGTTATCCAGACAAATTTTTTGTCCAGACAAGAAACTCCTGTGTCTTTGTGTGTCCTCTCGCCATTTTTGTGAAAAGTTTGTCTCCACCTGAAAGCATACATGTGTTGTAACACCGCAGTTTCTCAACAAACCTACATCGCCATCTACTGGCCTAGCACGCTGCTGCATCGTTTTCAGTGACGGCTTTATTGTGGTCCCTTCTGCCTTTTTTACATTGGACAGCCGTTCTCAAAATATTTGGGCAAACTCGATTGGCAATATTAGTAACTTCCTCGTAGGCTGTTTTTGTATCAGAAGCCCACAGAGCACAGAATCATTAATGGAAAAAAATAATTTTATCTAATTGCGTTTCCCTCCTCTTCCTCCTCTTGGACTGCTGGTCGGAGAAGGAGGAAGGGTGGCTGAGTAGAGACCTTCCTCTCCTGGTCTGGGGATTCAGACCAGGGAGGACCATTGCATCCGCTAGCCTACCAAGGCAGGAGTCAATGGAGGAGAGATTGAAATCGTCACAGTGCCTCACCCGCAGTGCATTTAAAGGCAATGAGAGGCATTCATTTGATTGGTGAAGACAACACTCGGCTGTGTTAAACCCACTCACGGCTTCTCTCCTCCCTTTCTGGTACTTGCGCAGGGGGCAGGGACAGAGGCGTGGATGAACTTCTGTGTGCCTCAGTGGTGCACAGAAGCGCAAAAAACAGAACAATTTCCACCACAGAGGTTGAAATAATTAGCATTTTTAAATTTAAAATTTTGTGTTTTGTCATTCACCTCATACATTTATTTAAGAAACAAAAATCACAACATACCATGTGACTGTTTTAAATATTGGTTAAATTTAACAGTCAAGTAAAGTATTAAAGATGAATGTATGTATAATATTCACTTGTTATTTATTTGAGATAACATTGGGTGGAAAATCAGATCTTATTTATTTTAATTATTTTAAAGGAAAGTATACAAATTCATAAAACTCACAGCACTAAATCAAACAAAAGCCCACCATAACCCTCACATTTCGATCAAAATGCACAAGAATTAGTCATTTAAGAAAACAAAACACTAATAGCGTGTTTGGCATAAGAAAAAACCTTTATGCATGAAGTCAATCCACAACCCTATCATAAACTCCATGACCCACTTTTGTGCTCTGACCAATCCTTTAAGAAACTTTATCCTGAAATTCTTGAATATTTTTGACCTCTGACCTTTAGCCAGTCTTCCTCTGTTTAGCATCCCCTCCTCCTGGCCACAAGTCACAGGCAGCTGGCTATCATAAATGGGCCCGGTCCAAATGTCGCCTTTCTCTCCTTTCTTTAGTGTTGACACTGCAAAATAAAAACCCTAGTCTTAAACTGTTACTTTTACTTGGCATGAAGAAAATGTGACTTACTGAAGGATATTTTCTATCTGACCTGGTGTTGTCTGAGTGGATGACACAGCCTGCTCCTCATTGGTACACAAACTTTTACTTTCTTTTTTTCTCCTTTTTGCAGAGCTTGGTCGTGTCTCCTTTTCCTTGTCAACTTCCGAAGGCTCCTCTTTACCTTCACTTGACTCCACGTCCATTTTCTCAGACAGCTGTACGTCACACCGGAAGGATCCTGTAGTTATCAATGTAAATGAATACAAAAAATTCAAGAATGAATGACCGTAAAACAATGAGGAAAGAATAACTCCCATTCTCTGGCACTTTTTAAGTCATTTTCTTCAATCTTGTCCTCATCCATTTAGTTTCTATTTAGAATTTTATGCAGAGCAAAGCTAAGCAGGGCTACTGCTTTGCTAATAACTACTTTCTTCAGAGCTGTTCTCTTTCATAAGGTCATAATTTTGCATCTGAAGAAAATTAGTTCATTTTATGAGGAATATAATCCTTGTGGGGTGTTGGTTAAATTAAGGCCATTTCTATATGGAGACGAGAATGTTTTGGTTTTTAAAACCTTTTCCTTTAACACTGAAAATGTTGCAGTATACATGGCAGGCCTGTAAGTGGCGCTGTTACCCTGCTGCAGACATAGACCAAAACCAGAGAAGAAATGGAGCATGCACATACATCTTGTGAGATGTAAACAAACACTGGTGAAGGGTTACGTACATCGCTCACATATATCAGCCCAGATCTTTTTATCAATGCCTCCCAGGTTGTCCATCTCCCTTGCTGACGCTGCCCAACTGCTTTTATCCTGTAGGACTCCTCTTCCATCCTCACCATCTCAGAGATTACCAGGTCCTGTCTCTCCTTTACTTTTGGACCACATCTTGGCCCTGAGACCCCAGCTAAGACCAGTCCTGCCTTTCTGCACAACTCCCATGACCTCCTGATGCTTGAAATGGCTAATGGCTTAGTCCACCAAGTGAACTGCATCCCTCGTACACCCTGTTCCAACCTGGACCTTGGCATTCCCGATAGTTGGATACGATGAGTCTCTAAACTAGAAGACCGGTCTCACTTTCTCCTGCTTGAAGCCTAGGCTGATGTATTTCAGTGGAAGCTCAAGTGTGTTTTTGCCAAACAGTGCCACATGGGAAAGGCACCACAGAAGGCTGAGCCACTTGCAGATGAGGTTTTTTGCTTTTGCATCCATTTGCATTGCTGCCGAAGCTGTGATGTCACATATTTTAAAGGCCACATCACACATTAGTAGAGGGTGTCCTGGTAGCACCAGACCTTGAATTTTCCCGGGGGTAGCTCTGGCTAATTTTCTTCCAGCCGTCTTCAAGCTAGGTTGTTACTGGGGTGACCATGTGCTTGTCGGGTAGATCAGCCTTATAGAGCCTGACAAGGCTTCGGGCTGGATCTTCTGCCACTAGCGTGATCTCCTCATCATACACCAGGAAGAAGATGTTGCCGTTCCTGCCCCTTTTGCAGAACAAGAGACTGCAGGACTTGACTGATTTGATTTTTGGGCCAGGAGAGAAGTTCCTCCGACCATTTCAGGAGCCTGGAAGGCACCTGTCTGGAGAAGAGTGGTTACATCATCCATGTAGCTGTGAAGGGCTGGGAAACGCTGCACTGACTGTGCTTTGACTTCACAGGCTACTTACCTGCTGCCTGTCAGGATGACTTCAAACACCACTGTGAACAGGACTGGGGAAATGGCACGGTCCATGGCAATCCCTTTCTTCAGGCTGTGCCAACTTGTGGAGATTTCCTGGGTTGTGTAGCAGGCATAGAAATTCTGGCCTTGAATTCCCATTCAAGCCTGATCAGGCTTTGAATAAGGGGGGAAAAAGAAAGAACTTGAGCACAAAAGTGATCAGTTGGTTGGGAACAGACCCATACACATTGGCTAGGACTAGTTAGACTATGAGGAGACCTGCTTTGTTTCCCCTGGTTGACTGAATCTGTTCACAAATCATGGCCTCATGCCCCATGCAACCAGGGAATCCAGGGACTCCGCTTTCTGGCAACTAATGTCGAAGTAGCTTGCCAGAAGGTAGCTAGTCATGCGTTTGGCCATGACTGAAAAGAATATCTCCCTCTCCACGTTAAGTAGTACAACGGCTCTGAACTGGCTGATGTTCTTGGAATCCATCTCCTTCAGAATGGAGATGGTGACAGCTCTGTTCCATTCTGATGAAATGGCTTGAGTCTTCCACAAAGCACTAATCAACCTCCAAATCAGCTTTAGCAGCCTGAGGTAGCTCTTGTATACCTTGTAAGGGATGCCATGAGACCAGGTGAGGGTGCAGCTCTTGCCTGGTCGATCATCTTCAGGAGTGATGTGTCAAATGGAGAGAATGATTCTGGGGGTTGGGGTAAGTACCCTGGAAATCCAAGTGGGATATCTCTCGGGCTGAAGGGATATTTGAGAAAGCATGCCCTGGCTTTCTCTTCCCAGTCCCCGCGTTTCCTGATCCTTTCGGCTCATCTAAGGTAAGCCAGTCTTGCCTTGATCTCCGTCCAGATGTTCTTCAGCTCCACCTTCTCCTTTTCATTGGCTTTTGTCCAGCACTTGCAGGAAGGTGACGCTCCTTTACCAGTTGCTGGATTTCCCGCTCTTATCTCCCAATCTGTTGTGGCCAGCTTCTCCTTTTGGGCTTTGTTCCAAACCTTTGGATCCCTTCTTCATAGAGGATGTGACCAAACAGGTTCGGCTTGGATGCTACACTACATCTTAGGGAGTTCTGCAAGACAGGGACAAGACTTGATTTGAACCACCTCTATGCCTCCTTGTTGTTTCTTTTGGGCCACATGACTGGATTTCTGGAGTGGTTTCTCCCCTACTTCTCTTGTGGGTGCTTTTCTAGGTGTATCATCAAGTGCCACTGGGGATTGTGTGGGTGTTCCTCGTCCTGCTGTGAAGGCTGCTGCTCCTTTCTCCTTCCAGATGCAGTGATGGAATCACCAGTGCTGTGGTGCTCAACCTGGATGAGAATCCTGCTCGTCCTGACTTGCTACTACAGTGCACGTTTATTCATTGCCTGATGTGTGTGTTTTTTTCACCCACAGCTGCAAATATATGAAAAATATATTGAACAGCCAATCTGGTGGTTCAAGTTAGACTGTATTATATCACAACGAAAGTCTCATTCTGTGACCCTCATTCCCTGAAAATTTAAAACTGTAGAGAACTTTTGAGTTGCTTGCTCACAGACAAACAGACAAAAAAATCTACCTTCTTGGTGAAGATTCTGGACTATTGTGCTGCTATAGTCCAGATATACCACGTGTTTAGGATCTTTAAACCTTTTATGTACAAAAAGATAGGTGCAGTCTAGCAGTCAAAACTGTTTCTCTTTTAAGTGTGATCAGGCAAAGAAAAAAGAAAAGCAAAACTGAGCAATTCATTTTTTAAAAGAATGTGTGGGCTTGCAGTCCTTAACCTACCTAAACAAGAACACTGGTCCTGAAAAGGGTACACCAACTTTTTTTTTGCTTTTCATGTCTTGCTTCACTTCTGAGTCCATGACTAGCATATAGACACCATTCTCGTCCAGTAACAAGAAAGAGCTTGCCCACTGCTACTTAGCTCAGCTTAAACACTGAGAGTCAATGGATACAGCTAGCATCAGATAAACTCTTCAGCATCTCTAAATGGTCCTGTGTGCTTTTTGTGACGAAGATACAACACAGAAAAACCTCCACAGATTCATTTGGCAATTTGAAAGGGGGAGGTTCCAGCTGGAAGACCAACAAGGGCTAAGCATTTCCAACTTTGGCCCTAGTCCCATTAAAACTGAAGAAGCCTTTTAGAAGAGCACAAAACATCTTCAAGAACCTCCAGCAAGTCCAGTTGCCCTTTTACTGGAGAATAGGATGACCATGACCTAGATGTATGAGAACCTCTACAGACATTAGGAACTGTATCGATAATTGATAATTGAAATCTATGACCCTGAGCAGCATATTAGATAAACCCAGAGACGAGTACATGAACAAAACAAAGAGAAGGACAAAAAGAGGGAGGAAGAGTGTTAGAGATGAAGACGGAGGAGCACCATGTGCCAAATCTCCCAGCAGTCTAAGCCTATAGCAGCAGAACTATGGGCTGGTCTAAACCGTAGCCAGCCCTAACTCAGTTAACCAAAGTGTAAAATAACAATCGCCTCCTGTTGGCAGTGGGAAAGGGTCTTTCAGCATTTTGATCCGGGTTTGACTGATCCTGCTCATGACACAGGTTTTTATCAGCTTGCCTCCGATTGTCTCCAGTGAAAACATCACACCTGGGTCAACCCACTAATTTCTGGATGACGTCTGCCTAACATGCCCACGGCATAGCATCGTCTGTAACATACGTGACTCTTTGCCATCTCAGCAACAAATTCCATACGCCTTTATCATCAGTGCTCGAGTGTCGTTCAGTCTGCACTGAGTTTGTACACCTTTAAAGAGGGACAAAAGTACTAAGTACAGAGGCTTCTCTGCTCTTTTGCATTGTTTACATGATCGTGTTTTGACGGGTCGATGATGTCATCAATGTGATGACATCAGCTTGACTCACTAGAATAAAAAACAAACAGCCATGCAGCTTGTCTGCTGCCGGTTGGACCCGGGTATGCTCGCAGTGAGAAAGGAAAGAGAGGGAAAAAAAAGTATTTACCAGCTTAATGTAGTTTTAAAGTGGTATTAGAGACAAGCAAACCTGGTACTACAAGCAAGCCTTGATTGATTGCTTTCCATCTTCATTGTTGGGGGGTAATAAATAGTCAAATTTCAGAGAGTAATTTTTGGAGAGGACCTAAAAAAGCTGTATTTTCTCTCTGTTCATACTTTCTCCAAATTTTTACAAACTGATATTAAACAATGACTGTAATTATTTCATTATTCATTATAAGCAGTGACAATAAGGAGTGAAAACTAACAGTCAGAATGAAATTAGAAACTGGATCTTTTCAAGTGAACATCCAAGTCAAAGTTATGACTACTTTTCTTTTAAAACCAATAAATCTAGAATAGAACATCAAACTCGAGAGAGCCTACATAAAGAGATTTTTAAATCTGGCCAAAACTATTTCACTAGAGAAATCTAAAACCGTAATATTTGTGGCATGAATGAGAGGATGACAATGTCAGCATTTCACCTGCATGTCCTCGGTCACAGCCTGTTTGCACAGCTGCAGTGAAAAAGTCTGGGCAATTCTTGAATTCAGGGGTTATAATTTATCAATTGTTCAAATTGTCAAACTCTGTGTTTTTAAGTAGCATGCTTTTACAGCCAACCAACATTGCAGTACTATTACAGAAAACTTTTATTTGTGGTCATAACAGAATTTTTTATGAAAGAGGGGGACACGACCCCTGCATCCCCCCAGGGATTAGCTCTATGATTGACTGAAATAAGGATGAGTGCAAAATCCTCATATAGGGCTACTTGAAGAGATTTTGTTCTTCATCATCAGGGGTTGATGTGGCCTATTTGAGGCCAATGATGAGAGCTAACATCAGTACTAGCACAGCTGTGATGAGACCTTTGATACTCAAAAGCTTTCACTCACTGGACTTCATCTCTTTCTCTGCCTCCTGCCTTGCTTCTTCCTCCTTCTTCCTCCACAGGTCCTCCTTCTTCATCTGTAGCTCTTTTCCACGATATCTCTCCTCCAGCTGTTTCTCCTCACGTCTGATCTCATCATCTTTCTCTGTCAGTAAGCTCTCCTGTCTCTCCCTGATCTTCCTCTCCTTTTCAGGATACATCTCTGTACCATAATGCTTGTTCCCATTCAGGGCCACCAGGCTCTGGATCTTCTCTATCAGCTTCGTCACCTGTGACTGATCCTGAGGGTTCTTGTTGTTGAAGACGTGGAAGCCGCCGCTACACTTGCGAATGAAGTTTCTGAGGTTGTTGTCACTCTCAGAAACCACCATGTTGATAGATTTTCTTTCCAAGCGGTCCCCGTGTGTGAACAGCACAATGGTGTAGTCCCAGATTTTTGGACCAAACCTTGTCTCAATCAGGGTCTGGATGTCCTGATCTTCCTGGGTCATTCGTCCAACAGGGACCACAAAGACAAAGGCATGAGGTCCAGGATCCACAAGTTTGACACACTTGAGAATGTCTCGCACAATTTCATCCTTACACTCAGGCTCTAAAAAGCCGGGCGTGTCAATGACAGCGACAGGAACATCTTCTGTTTTTCCAGTCTCATCCACAGAAACGTCCTTCACCGTCCCCTCTCTTTTCTCACAGTGCCTGGTGACTCTCACCACCCTCATGTCTGCTTTAAACTCTTCCTTCCCCAGGATGGTGTTTCCACTTGAGCTTTTGCCAGCCCCACTCTTTCCCAGAAGCATGATCCTCAGGGGCTCTGTGAAACCAACAAATAGGAACCATATTAAAGAGAAGTTTAAGATCTTCATCAGTGTTCTTACTTTGACCACCATAATTCTCATTCTTATTTTTATATTTTTCTTCTTTTACTTTTTTTTAGACAGCTACAGCTTCTGTTTGGACCATTTTTCATTGTCTTAAGCTCTTCTGATCTCATGATGTCTTTCTCTTTCCTCTGTATCATACAGCTGTCTGTCTTTACTTCATCTGTTCAATTTGTGGCTTCCCACTTCCTCCAGTCATAAACCCAAAATGTTAATGGTGTTGTTAATCAAAATTCTCCACATTAGACCACATCAAATCTATCTTTGTTACTCTCTTTCCTGATGTTGGAGAATCAGACAAAACAGATTGAACCATGTTATGAACAGGTTTGGGAAGTTTTGATATCTCTTCTCTTCTAGTTATTGTAAATGCTGACAGGGGCAGGGCATGTTTGTAACCATGAAAGACAGAGAGCAATAGAGAGAGAAGAGGGAGTGAGAGGGAGGCTGGAGCGATGCAAAGAGAAGACAAAGTGCAAAAGAATGACTATCTTTGGCCTTTATTGAACTCAAACCCAGTTCTTATGAAGTTGAGACATTGTGTAAAAATGACAAGATATTGCAAATAGCTGGGACAGAGAGAACAAAAGACTGGGACAGTTGAGGAGTGCTCATAGAACACCTGTTTGAAACATATCATGGGTGATCAGGCTCATTGGAAACAGCTAAGTGTCATGATATAAAAGGAGCATCCCAGAAAGTCTCAGTCATTCACATGCAAGGGTGGGGTGAGGTTCAGCACCTAATGAGTAAACAGTTCAGCAGTTTAAGAACAACCATTATCAACATACAAGTGCAAGGAATTTAAGGAATTTTATCATACAATCATCAGAAGATTCAGAGAATCCGGAGACATACCTGCACATATGTTGCAAAGCTGAAAACCAGCACTTAATGGCCATGACCAGAAGTACAGCTGAAAAGTGTGCTGTGGTCTGACAAGGCCACATTTTAAGTTTTTTTTTTAAATCAAGGACTCTAGGTTCTCTGGCCTGCTTGCAGTCCAGGACAGTCTACTACTGAGAGTGTGTAGTGCATCATGACCTAGTGTCCTCGGATCCCAAATGCTTGTTAAGTGTTGAAAGAAAGGGTGAGGTAACCCAGTGGTAAACATGTGCTTGTCCCAGATGTTCTGTAAAATGTTATAGGCACATGAGTCAGAATGAGTGAATATTTGCACAAGAACAATTAAGTTTCAGTTTGAACATTGAATATCTTGTGTTGTTTGTGTATTCAATTGAATAAAGGCATAAATGAATTTCAAAATCATTGTATTCTGTTTTAATTTCTGTTTTACACAACGTCCTAACTTCATTGGGATTCAGGATTGTGTGTAAAAAATTTCAACAAGACATGTTTGAAATCCTTCGACTCAAAAGAGATATGACTGCTCTTTCTGTGTGTGATGAATAATTAACTCAAACATCTGGGTCAGGACAGGATTTGTTGTAAGCTGTCTGAGCGTAATGAATCATTGAGAACTTATGCCATACAATGTTTTAAAGTGTGTTTGTCTTACAGTTAAATACCTAAATATCACTTTATAATACACTTCTGAGAGGGTGACACAAAGTGCCACGTAGTTTTTCTTTCCTCTGCTGTCCACGTGCCAAAAATTGATGCACTATTTAATCTCCATTGCGAGGGAACGACTGTTTGTGTAATAAAGCTGATAAACTCAGATTTATTTCACACAAAATTACAGTTTGAAAGCGCATAAAACGAAAATTCAAGGTCAGAAATAAGAACAGTGAAAGTGCATTTCCATTCTTACCTCTCCCCTGATCTTCTGGGTTTACAAAAGGCAGACTTTCCATGGCAGATAAATATTGAGCCACTGTAAGATGACGGTGTTAAAACCACACTGTAATGTCTGTGTTAAGGTAACCTGCAACCAAGCAGGAAGAAGTCTGTTCTGATCAGTCACCTCCTCAACTTTCAGCAGACGTTGGGACAAGTGAAACTGAAAGTCCAGTGGTGTTGGAGACCAACAAAAGGCTGTTACACAACAGTTTACAGTTACAGGACTTTAATCATGACCTTTACAAAACGTATGCGCTTATAGGATGCTCTATAGGAAATTTGGATTTGATAACAATGTGATATCAAAACAAAGTCATGTTATCTTATCGTTTATTGAATTTAAAACTCAGAGAAATAACTCATCTATATTTATAACTCTGACCTTTTGAACAGATATTGACTTTGTTCAAATTGCACCAAAACTTTAACTGGTACAAAGCACCATCTACTGGTAATGGGGTGTAACTGCATTTAAAGTAGTTGAAAAGTTCCTAGTGGACCCTGTGTTGGCTGGTCAAGACCACAGCTTTTGTCTGAGAGGATGATTCCTTATTCTAGGTCTTCATAGTACAACTTAAGCAGGAATATATTTTTTTTGTTTCTGATCCAGCGATTCTCTATTACTTTTATCTGTGCCACCTTTTATTTCAACCCCCTCTAATTCTAACCCCCCTGTACCCACCACCCATGAATTTACTCTAAGGGTAAAGTTAGTATTTTCCTAAACCATACATGTGAATCCTGTTTTTTTAATGAAGTATCACTGTGCTAACACAGCAAAAATAGAATCCATGTGCCCTTGTTTTATCCACAAAAAGGTTTAAATTAATTATCTAAGCCCCACTGTCTGTATGGATGAAAACAGCTGAGCAGCAACCTCTTTACATATGTCATACCAGGCTCTGGCGAAGATTTAATTTCAGAGTCAAAATTTAAAGTTCTAACAAATTTGATATTTTCACATTAAACACAAGCAAACAAACCATATGCCAACAGAATCCTAACTTTAGAGAGCCCTCCTTAATTTCGCCTTAAATCCACCTCTCTTACATAAGTGACCAGTCACATTGCAGAATATTGGGTCAGCACATGAGGAGGCCACTCAATATAACTTGATATTATACATATCAGTAAAAGTTAGTTTATATTTTAGACAAACCTGATAGTATTTATTAAAATTATTGGTTTTACTTTGAAGTAATTGATTTACTGGAAACTTTCATCTGTTAAATACCTGTATGAGAACAAAGTAGCTCAATAACTTTCATAATATTTCTGCTCATAAATACACAAGTGTTTTCTTCAGAAGTTGTTCCTACATGATTGATCATTTGATTTGTTTTTGAGTGGAAGTTTTTTGTTGTTTTTGCATTCTGTTTCTATCTTAAAGAGTATCACAACACAGCATCCGTACAGCTTGAAAACATATTTTATTGTCTTCAGAGAAGGCAAAACTCAGATTCATTTACCATTGAAGCAAGAGCGCAGAAACAAGTCCTCACTGCAAACAAAGAAACACTGAGGTTTAACTAAAGACGTCACAAAAATCAATTAACAATGGATTATTGAAACAAAACAAAGAAAATTAGAGAACTAACAGCATGGTTTTTGAAACTAAAGTGTCATATTACAGAAAGTAACAAATGTTAGTCATGTTATTGAACAGGACACCAACAGAGGCTACAACAGCTTAAAATAACCAAAGTGAAACAAAAATAACTGAAGGAGAAAATATGTTACAAACAGGTAAACAACAAATGTACACAAGCCTTCACATGTTACTTTAATACTTTTAAGAAACGTAACCTTGTCAACACTAATACTACTACTGATACTTTTAATATTCATATTGGCGTGATTACATGATTATGCTTAGTTAAAACTAGTTTTCGGATAAACGATTGGTAATCATCACAAAAATTTAAGACATCAATTGCTAACAAACCCTTTCATTTTATCCTTAGTATTCAGGGTTATGGTAAAAAAAAGCCCCCCGGTTGGTCAGGTAGCCCCCCGGTTGGTCAGGTTGCCCCCATACATTAAAACTTGGAGTTAGGCAAATAAGTGATACAACAATAAGTCTTTAAAAAACAGCTCCCTAAAACAGATTTCCTTGCCAGTTTGTGTCACCACGACACTCACTCCTCACAGTGGAGCTTATTGCACAATAAAGGTAGTTTGACTTTAAGTCAATTTGTAGAAAAAGAGATATAACTGAAGAACAGCACAGGATAAGGCCACCAAACAAGAGTAAACACATTAATCCTGCCTTTTACCATTCTGGGAGCATTTTACCTTTAGAAGTTGATCCCATAATTAATGAGCCAGTACATGATTGATCTGGAGATTTACAATTATCAGAAAAGTTGTATCTTAAAATGTTTATTTTGGGCAAAGCCTTGTGTCATAGCATGAGAAACTCAATTCCTACTATCTACAATAAAAACATATACAGATTTTAAAAACAAGTAGTTTGGTTGTTAGCTGTGGTACCATTACTTTGGTATGTATTAACCTCTGCCAAGGAGGTCGTGTTTTTGCTGGCGTAAGCTTTTTTTTTTTTTTTTTAAGCATGATTATGCAAAAACAGCCATCAGTGAACATTCATTTTTGCTCAATAACAGTAATGATACTAACATGATTCTAAGTGCTAAGTGTGTGTTTTCAGGGTCAAGAAATCATATTATGATGGTAACTTCATCATGAAAATATTACTTACAGAGTACTAGGGCTGGGATGATACGCTTTTCTTCCGTTTTGATATTTTACTTTTTTTGGGTGCCGATTCAATTTAAATTGCGATTCTTCCATATTGTCAATTTTTTGAAATCTTTAGTTTTTTTAACACCAGCAAAAAAAGATGAACAATGATGATGCCTACTAAAATGAAGCATTTAAATTTTGAAAAATGTAAAGTTTTGAACAAATATAGTCGATTTTAAAATCAACAAAAAATAAATCCAGATACGTGTATATACATTTAAAAAACTTAATGTAACAAGGAATTTTTTTGCAGCAACATAAATTTAAAAAAAGGTCCAGCAAATTCCTGGAGGTCCATTTTAGAGTTAAATTAATATTTAAAGAAATCACAAAATTTGCCGCAGATTTTTGGAAAACCTGCCGAAACCTCTTTTTGTCCTTCTGGAGGGGATGATAAATATAGAACAAGTCATAAAAATGACATCTTTGCAGGCCAAGAACTTAATGTGGGTCAGTCTCTTCACGAATGTTGAACACGTTCTTCAGTTCTTTGTCAAATAAGTCCTTCAGTCTGTTACCCATGGTCAGGAATTCATCATTGTCCTGCAAGAGAAACAACAGTATGTCAGTTTTCTACAACAATTTCTTTTAATACTTCACTGTAGCTATGTAAGTCAGTACAGCTCTGTCTCTTACCCGGTTGAATGAGGCACAGTTGGTGAAAATGAGCTGGACGTCACTCACAAACTCTCCAACAGTTTTGTAGACTTTGTTCTGGAGTTTGTCTGAAATTTTTTCCAGCCACATTGGAGTTTTAATCACCCTGGTGTAGTCCTGCAACTGTGGGTGCAAAACAAAATTATACAACTTACCAGAGCTTCACTGTGTTTGGTACGCATCAGTTCACACCCCAAAAAAATGAAAAGATAGCGTGATCCCTGATAGCGTGATAGGAAATCAAAACATACGTATGTAATAAAAAATACTTACATAGATACTTGGGTTGGAAGTAAATGTTTGGTCCTCGTCAGCACTGAGCAGGCTCAAGAGGAGGTACTGGCATCCCTGTTTGTATGAAAAAAAGAAGAATCATGACAGGTTGAAAGGAAAACTTAGGTAAGAGACTTTAGTAGGGATGGGAATCGAAAATCAGTTTCAGTTAATAATTGATAACTCCCTGAAGGAATCATATCATTTGTATCTAGTCCTTTTATTTTGGAAATATAGAAAGTCGACGTTTGAGCAATTCACGAGGAATTGTCTTATTTACATTTAGTCATTTGTTGTTGCTGTCTTGTTCAAATATGATAAGAGAATTATGTTTATTATTGCAAGTTTTATTATTTAAAATATGTTGCTGTATATTTAGGCTTTTATTTTGATGGGTTTAGTTATTGTGGATATAGATGGGCAGGTAAGAGAGGGTAGGTGGGCACCTGAGATGGGTTGGTGAATGTTTGTTTACCAGGAAGTTGGAAAGAGAGGAAGCCATTTTGTTTGCTTCCTTAATTCTTAATAAACAAAAGGAAATATCTTGTGGCTTGAACATTGAAGTTGATGATTCAGTGTAAGATCCAGTCTCCCCATGCCACAGTAGCTATTTCGGGTTTTAAAATTTAAAGTTCAGAATAAGAATCATTTTTTATTGGCACATACAAGGAACACATACAAAAGAAGTACAAAAATAAGTATAAAGCGATAGAATAAAATTAAAATTAAAATATAAATAATAATAATATAAAATATAACTCCTAACAAATGCAGTATATATACAAAATGTACATCAGGAATATATACACACATATATCATAACAGAATATATATTTACAACAAACAAATTTACACTGCTCCTTTGCATTTCTGAGGTGCTTGCCAGATAGAAGCAGTTAAAAATGTTTCCTGCTCTCTGTCAAGTCCTGGATAACTATAGGTCCTGGGTTGAGGCCAGGCGGGCACCAATGATGTGCTCAGCAGTCCTCGTATACCCCTTTTCCACCAAGCTGGTTCCAGGGCTGGTTCGGAGCTAGAGCCAGACTTAGCACCAGCTCTTTGGTTTTCAACAGACTAAGCACCGGTTGCTGGCTCTCAAAACCGGTGCTTGGCAAGCACCAACTCTTTGCTGGGCCAACAAAAAGAACCATGTTACGTTGGGGGCTACGGGCTTATGCCAGGGGGTGGGGGCAGTATTATTGACCAACCAAAGCAGAGTAAAAACACGGAAGCACTCTTACCCATCTTCTCAAGCATGATCGCTGTTCGTTGCACAATCGTCGAGCAGCATTAACTTGCTGGATAGCCAAATTTTGCTCTCCAAGGAAGGCTCGAAAAGCCAACAGCAACACTTGAACCGCAATGTAGTCCTCCATCTTTGTTGTGGAAATTGAATTCAATGCTAGTTGTTATGGGAAACTGGCTTGATGTATACAGACGTATACATTGACGTGATGACGTAGCTCTCCTGCCGGCACCCGTTTGTGGAAAAAACAGTTCTTAAGGCCTACACCAGCGGTTCAAAGGTTTTCATGACTACAAATACCAGCGCGGCAGGCCTGTAGTGGCTCAGTCCTGAGATAGTGGGTTGCTTAGGGTAAGGGACCATGGTGGAGAGCTTGAAACAGGAGGGGGACCTCACCCACCTCAAGGGATCTGTTGAAGAGCTGAGTGAGGACAGGAGCCAGCTGATCTGCACAAACTCACAGACAGGAGGGGGATATACTACATGGGTCCAGAGATTTCCTGTTTCTTTGTCTCTGCAGCATTCCCTTCTCTCCGCTAATTTAGAGGGTCTGAGGGTTGAAGGTGCTAGAAGACGGGGGTGGTGGTGAGGTTGAGACATGGGGTCACAGTATCAAAGGATCGTAGGGGAGGGAGGGAAGGCAGAGGACCTACAGAGAGGGGAGGGGCAGGTGTGAAGTGGTCCCTCTGGAACCTGCAGTAGGTGTTGAAGTCATCAGCCAGGGCTTTGTTGTCTGCAGCAGCAGGGACAGGGTGTCTCCTGTTCCAACTCCTGTTGGCATCCTCCTTGGCTTGGTGAAGGCAGCTGAGTTTGGATGTAACCATGTCTGAGAAGTCTCTGTTGTCACACCTACATCCTCACAGAAGCAGATGTATGATATCACAGTGTCTGCCAATGTCTCTCTGTTGGTAGCTCAACTTCAAAAGGACTCTAGTCAGTGAAGTCAAGAAAGTGTTCAAGTTCCTTCTTCACTATCTTAACCACCGGTTTGGCAGAATTTAGTAACTGCCTGTAGACTGGAAAAAGATGGACTAGACGGTGTTTAGAGTGGTATAGAGCGATTTGCATCTTTCAGAGTTGTCTGACAGTGATCCTTGGTGGGAAAAATATTCATTGGTTTTGGGTAGTATGTGGTTGAGTTTTGCTCTGTTAAAATAATCCAGAATAACGTGCAGAGAGTCAGTGCGTTCCCATTCTAAACGCGTGATCTGCTCAGCCAACTGCTGCGGAGCCTCAATCACGGTGGCCTGATGTGGGATGTAAACACCAATGAGAAAAAAAGAGGAAAAGTCCCACGTTGAATTAAAGGCTAACAGTTCAGAACCATTGAGAAATCTGTAAACCAATCTTCATGGATGTAGAAATATATTCCTCTGCCCCTTGATTCCAGTCAGCACCATGATGCGGTCTGCTAAAGCGGCTGGAACCCTGGAAGGTACAGTCCACAGTCCAGTACGGAGTCACTGAGCCGGGTTTCCGTGAAATAAAGAGCCACAGAATGCCCAATTTCTGTTATTTCCTTAGGAGAAGCAGCATGTCCATCTTGTTGTCTGGGAGAGAGTTGACGTTGGTGAGGTGGATTGCCGGGAGCGCCATGCAAAAGCTCCACAGTCTGCCCAGCGGGCACCGTGACATCAGTTGATGTTGAAGATTGGTCAAGAGTTTGGTTGTAACACAGTCCAACCAAATAATCAATCTTACATCCAATTACTGCATCATACATTGTTAATCAATATAAACAGTATTTGACATCAAATCAATGTTGCTGCACAGCTTGACATCAAATTTACATCGTTTTGATGTCTGTCAAAGGATTGGGGTCATGTTGATTTACTTTTTTTGACCAAATTATGATGACAACTTGATGTTGGTGTTGGATGTCATATTGATGTAGTATTGACATCAGATGCCCACTGGGTGGGCTTCAACAGTGCACCGGCTCGCTTTCCCTGTCTACGTTTACTCCAGATACCACATAGAGCCACTGCTCCACTAACCAGAAGTTCATAAAAACTCTCTGGGTCAGCATATAAAGATGGATACAAATCCAGAGAGAGCTGCCTCATGTATAATAGCTCCTCTCTGCCAACAGTGATGAGGTTGGAGTATGAACACACGCAGAAAATACTCAAAAACGCACACAGTACAAGACAGCGCTGTACCGAGGCGGATGTTTGTGGTGCCATCCTACTAACCTAACCATCCTAACCCTAACATTGTTTGTTGTTTCGGAGTTGGCAAAGCCAAAGGGCCCCTATAGCCAGATTCTCATTAGAGGCAGTCAGCAGTCCAAAATCCTGGCAGATAGTGGGCCAAGGAAAGAAGTTATTACCACTTCCTTAATTAAAACAAAAAGGTGTAAGGGCAACTTTCAGGAAGTAGAAACACCTGCAACTTGAAAAAGCATTTATCTATGCAGCACAGCATTGAATATCAAGAGTGTCATGTGTTTGGCTGAGTTGCCAGTTCAAATCCATTCAATCCATTCATCAACTTTATTCAAAAAAGCCACAAGAATTGACAAGGGGAATTATTAAATAATCAAACTGATCAGCAGGATATTTAATAGCACCGGTATCAAATAAATTTTTTTCAATTCCCTAGACATTAGAGTTAGCTACAGCGCTATGGGTGAGCCTTAAGAAAATGGGCCAAACCATCTGTACAGTTGGCCCTCTCCTTTTGACTGGGATATAATAGTCTTCTCTCATACTTTTATTGATTTAGAAATGCTTTCTGAATCCTGTTCAGAACCTGAAACAGAGTTCTTTCACAGTGAAAGCACAAGGTCACTATACTGCTATCATGATTCTGACCAATCAAAACAAGCAAGTTTATGCTGCCCAAGCATAAGAACAAGTGAAGGAGCACCGAGCAAGTCTGACCATGGATAAATGTGTCCCATAAACATCCGAGCAAATTCTTTTAAAATGCTGTAATTATAGCCCAAAGGATTGGAAACAAGCTTTCAATGTTGGCCAATCCAAATGTGTAAGTCCGGGGCCATGCCTGATGTGTAACATGTCATGCCTACCAGCAAGTGTTGTGAAATCTGTTGGGCCATGGCTGCCTCTCTTTCACGCTCTTCCTGGAACATCCACTCCCGAGTGGTTCTGAATATGCAGAAGGTACACATCCATGGTTTGTCGTCTCTGATCACAAACAAAATTGAGGGTTATGAATATTAATCTTGAACAGAGCTCAAACAAGCTCTTGGTAGAAAATACATGTTTTGGTAAACAGTGTTACCCCATCAACAACAGCTTTTTTTTTTCTCAAGTCAGATTTTGTTATTTTGAACATGCAGAAAACAAACAAAAAAGGCAAAAAAAAAAAACAATTTTTGCTGGGAAAACTGCCACTCACTGGATATTTTCTCTTTTTCAGATCATTTTCGTAAACTCTAGAGATGGTTATTTGTGAATATCAGCAATTTACAACTCCGCCAAGAAGGTTATGTTTTTGTTGCCGTATGTTTTTTTTTTTAGTAAGAGAAGAGAAACTACTGGATGGATTTTGCTAAAATTTTTAGGAGATGTTTGTAATAGTCCAATGTAGAAATGATTAGATTTTGGTGGGGACACGTATATTTTTCTTGATGCAAAAAATCCAGAAATTTCCAAATATGCCATGAGATAACATTGGGTGGAAAATCAGATCTCTGTCATTTTTTTGAACTCGCTTCCAATTTCACAATATTTTATGGGGTCCATGTCTCTGTCATCAAGATAAATTTAATCTGGATCCAATCCAGATTGATGTCACAAAAAAAACATTGAACTTTATATAGGGAAATCCCACTGAAGTCATTCAATAAGAAACAGTGTTCCTGAAGCTCACCCTAATATGGCGTCGTCCACATTAGGCAGGTGACATTTCTGATGGAAAGAGCATGGGCACTGATCACACACCACCAACTCTTCATCTACTCCAATTTTACAGATGTAGCACTCATCATCGTTCTTCTGATTCTCCTGCAAGATGGAAAATGGAGTCAATCTTTACTTTACATCAGTAATTCTGCACTGGTGGTCTTTTTGTTCATGCAGATCTGTAATAAATGTAGGGAGCTTCAGTAAATGGATCCAAAATCTTACTATATCTTTAGAATCGGGTTTGCACAGACTGCATTTACACAGCAGGGAGTGTATTAAGTCTCTGGCCTGAAAAACACACAGAACAGTTTCCTTTAATTTGTGACACATCTGAGTTTTTTCTTCCAAGTTCAACAAGTGTCAGTTTCACAGCTGAGAAACACCTTATTAACCACACCTTTAGTGGCGTTTGCTTCTTAAAATAAACTTCAACTCCACAAAGACACATAATCACACCTCACAGCATCCGTTAGACCACGATTACCTCTATAAGGACACTGAGTGGCTTTCCCTCCCAGGTGATGTCTTTTCTCCAGGACAGATCAGTCTGACATGAAGCTGACTTCACAAAGTCAATTGGGGTCATCCAGCTTGTCTCAGTCCGAATACTCTTTCCACGGTCCCCTAGTGGATAGAACAAACTAACATGAGGCCATTATTCTGTATTCTGATGCAGAGCTAACTTTGCTGATATTTAATGGGATTGGGCTGCACATGAACAGTGTTCACCTTCCAGACTGATACAAAAAAATAATTCAAATGTTTTTTCTATTTCTGGACATGTTTTTTTCAATTTGTTCCTCTCTGATTTTTTTTTATGAATATACCTGGGCAAATTTGACCAGATGCACATATTTAGCTTCCCAGTACAGTAAAATCTGTTTGTGCTTACCTGATGCAAATCGTTTAACATGTAAGGTTCCAGCTTTGCCCTCACATGTAACATTGAACACATTCTTGTTCATGTCAGTGCTGATACTGGGCTGCTGCTCTGTCTGCTCCTCTTCGTCTTCATCACCTAAAAGACACATTTAGATGGTTTAGTAGTCTTTGTAGGTATGACGCTGTGACTGTATACAAATCTTATACTAGCTCTGATATTATGAGCATTAAACCTCCTCCTTGATCATCACTTCTGTAGAGAAAAGCACCTGAGGCGACAGCTCCTCTGCTTGTAGACGGCTGCTCATCATCTTCCTCTTCTTCTGTTTCCTTTTCATTCTGATCTTCATCCTCTTCCTCTCCTTCAGACACTCAAAAGAGGGGGGATATTTTATTTTAATTTTAATCAAACTGATTAACTGAAAAATATACAAGAATACATTAATAGAAGTATACATATGTACAAATGAATAATAAATATTTTCAGCTAACCTGTGTTTGAATCATCAGATGAAAACAGTAATTTCTTGGCCTAGCAGAAAGGAAACAGAATCACTTGAAACAAAAGAGGTTTGACTTATTAACATGTGGACAGGATTCCTTGACTTTGTATTCTAACCTTTTTATGCCTTGCTCGATAGCTCCCTGATTGAAGGTGACCATCCTGCAAGCAGAAAAAAAAGTTTTGAAAAAGAATCCTTCTCCACTTCAATGAAAAATTATGCATAAAAACACACCTGTATTAGTTTTCCAAGTGGTACATCCTGACAGCGAATGCTTAATTTCCAGTTCTTACAATTCCCTCTCCCCCCGTGTCTTTCAAACTGAGAGGGAGTGAACCACTTTTTGTCCACTGAAATGCACTTTTCCCCTAAAAAGAAAATAAACGTGTTAATCTTAACATCTGTCTAGATCAGGGGAAGCCAACACGGTGCCCACAACCACCTAGAGGCCTGTGGGGACCCTCTGATACCTAAGGGCGAATGGCAGCTGATATATAGCAGTTCCTTTGCGTATGCTTTGAGGATTGCACGCTATTTTTTTCTGTCATTTGCAAAGGTTTAGCGGTCAAAAAAACAGTGCAATCCATCCGAGGATTTAATAGTGTGTTTGAAAGAAAACTTTTAGGCACAAGGTCAATCCACAACCCTCTGAAATCCATGACCCACTCACTTTTGTGCGCTGACCAACCCTTTATTAACATCTAGTCCATCATTCTTGAATATTTTTTGACCTCTGACCTTTAGCCAGTCTTCCTCTGTTTAGCATCCCCTCCTCCCGTCCACAGGTAACAGGCAGCTGGGTTTTATAAATGGGCCAGGTCCAAATGTCGCCTTTCTCTCCCTTCTTTAGTGGAGACGCTGCAAAATAAAAACCCTAAGCTTAAGTCTTTAACGGATATTTTGATTTGGCACGAGGAAAATGTGACTTACAGAAGGATATTTTCTTGGTCCGCTTCTTCTGACCTGGTGTTGCCTGAGTGGATGACACAGCCTGCTCCTCCTCATCGGTACACACACTCTTACTTTGTTTTTTCCTCCTTTTTGCAGAGCTTGGTTGTATCTCCTCTTCCTCATCACCATCTGAAGGCTCCTCTCTACCTTCACTTGACTCCTCTTCCATTTTCTCAGGCAGTTGTATATCACAGCGGAAGGATCCTGTAGTTGTCAATGTTAACGAATACAAAAAAATGCAAGTGTTAATGACTGTAGAACAATGAGGAAAGAATATCTCCCATTCTCTGACAGCGTTTTAAGTCCTTTTTTCAATGCTGTCCTTATTGTATTAGAGCCTTCATTAGGTCATTATTCTTCATTTAAAGAAAATGTGTTCATTTTATCAAATTAATCCTTGTGGAGTGCTGGTTAAATTAAGGCCCTGTCCACATAGAGACAAGAATGTTTGAGTTGTCAAAATGTTTTCTGTAAACACTGCGAGATTGCGTTTGTCCACATAAATACACTAACTAGAAAGCACTCGGAGAGCGCAGACCTCCGCCAGCGCCACTGTCCTCAGTCATATTGTCATTTTGACCATAAATATTAGTCCTTCCTTTATTTCATGTAAATATTTAGATTCCTTGACTATGAAAACATACCATTAGCAACTGGATTCATCATGATATCTGTTTTAGTTCAGTAGTTATTCACAGAAATCACATATTTCAGCCAGACGTTGATCCTGATCAACACCAAAATCAAATCAGTTCTTCCTTTTCCCATGCTGAACATTTCCTGAAAAATTACATCAAAATCCATCCATTACTTTTTGAGTTATTTGTTCATGGACAGACAGACAGACAGACAGACAGACAGACAGACAAACTCTCCCGGAAACATAACCTCCTTGGCGGAGGTAATAATGCTGCAGTAAACATGCCAGGCCTGTTAGTGGTGCTATTACCCTGCTGACAACATACACCACAACAAGAGAAGAGACATGGAGCATGCACATAGATGTAAACACATGGTGGTAGTTGAGAAACAGCAGATTTCACTGTAAAAGCATAACAAGCTAAGTAGCTTCTGTAGCATAAACGCAACGCTGCATTCCACCATCATGTTTATTATTTTTGGAGCTAGTGCAAATTAGCTCATTTTATCAGGGGAATAACCAAAGTGGAGTGCTGGTTAAATAAGGGGCCTGTCCACACAGAGACGAAAATGTTTTAGTTTTTAAAACCTTTTCTGTAAACATGGCAAGAAATGCCCACACGAAAACTCTGAAAATGCTGCTGGATACATGCCAGTCCCGTAAGTGGTGCTGTTACGCTGCTACAGTTATACACCAAAACCAGAGAAGAAGACATGAAGCATGCACATACATCATGTGAGATGTAAACTAACACTGGCATGTGCTGTTATCCATATCCACTCGTTGCTCATGGTGATGGTTGAGGAGCATAAGATTTTGCTGTAAAAGCTTAACAAGCTAACTAGCTTCTGTAGCATGAACCCTACAGTGTACTCCGCCATCATTTCCATTATTGTTGGGGTTAGCACATGCTTCTGAAAGGAGAGGCGGGGCTCGGAGATCATTCTAAAAATGTGTGTATTCATTGCACAAACAGATACGCCAGGGAAGCGTTTTGTGATTTACTCGCGATAGGAACTGTTTCCAAAAATCTTTATTCAGGCTTCAAAAACGCCATATCTATGTGGGTGAAATAACTGTATAATAAACATTTGCAGATACAATTTCGTTTGTCTTGGTGTGTACGGCCCCTACAAGGCTCCACAATTAAAGGCAACTATGGAAAGCAGAGGTGGGAAGCGCAACATGCAACTTGACATACAATTTGAATGTGTTCAAGATCTATACAGCTAAAAGAGGTGGTACTGAACAAGTCACATAGCTGCATGTTGAGGACTTAGCTGAACAAAATACAAATGTTAAGCAAGAAGGCAGTTTCAACTGTTTTTCTTTGGAAGACACCTTAAAACAGGAAATCTTTCAATCTGTTTCGATGGTAAATTTTCAGAGAATATGTTGTGAATACAGTAAGAAGACTGAACCAAAGAGACTAGTGTGATAAATTATTAGCTCCTAATTAGCACAAAGGAAGTTTACCATCCATGAGGCTGAGGCGCATCTGTTTCAGGGTGGGGTACTGGTTCGTGATGGTCTCCTTGAAGAGGCACCTCCAGAAAACTTTAATGTGCCGAGATTGATTTTTCTCAAACCAATCTAGAAGTTCATAAATACTTTTCTTCAGGTTTTCTTTACTCTTCATGCGGATCAGCTTCTGCAGAGACAATGAGATGACAGGACATCTAAATAATGCATGAAATCCAATATTTTTATTGTTTGTGATGGGATAATGGCATGGACATGAGACACTAAGCAGATACTGAAGAATACTGCAGAAAGTCAAAGAGTCCTGAGATCATGTGGGTTACAGAAGAAGCTCCAAAGCTTTCTCTGGTCAGCAGGAGGAGGATGTCTTGGCTGACCATGGTGCATTTACAATGGACTCCACAATCACCTGATTTTTTTTCCAACTCAATGTTACCTAAAAGGTAGTGTTAATATAACAAGTGGGGTGGAATCCCTTTTTTTTTTTTTTTTTCAAATTTAGGTTTGGAGCGCTGCAGAGATTTTTATTTTGTCGGCCAACTTGGAAGTTAGAATCACTCTGGCTCCCTCAATTGCAAGCCCACTAAAAGCCTGTTAATATTTTTTTACTGTGTTTTGGATCATTGCTGATAATAAGCTCTGTATACTCTGTTTTAGGTATATTTTTAGGGTGTTTCATGCTTTTTTAAGAGGAGAGAGAGTCAGTGGATAGATTCGTGAAAGCGGGTGAGAGAGTGTAGGGTAGGACATTCTGCAGATAGGCTTGAGGCGAGACTCGTACCCAGGCCAGTCAAAACATGTGTGTGATGTGGGCCTGGTTGCCTATCATACCTTTAAACCAACACAGCTGTCAATAATGCGCTTGCAGAAGTATGATTTGGTTCCATTTGCAGAAAGCAAGAGTGGGCACATGACTAAAAAGTAGAAAAATCTAGCCCCAAAATTTAGGGAGTTACAGAGCTGCAGAAAATGGAACAACCATCCCCGGCCTCCCCTGAATGTAGGTAGGCAGAAACAAGGCTGCACATGAGCAGAGTAAAAGAGCAGCCCTCATAAAGTAAGCAAAGAAAAAAAGCTACTATGGGTTGATGCAATATTTTCATATTTTTAAAACTCTTTGCATTGTTTGTTAAAGCAACACATATATATATATATATGTGTGTGTGTGAGTGTTTCTGTGTGTGTGTTTGTGTGTATTTGTCGTCAATGCCGTTCTAAAAAGTCTCCTCTTTGAAATTGTATAAATCTTTATTTTTGTTTTACAAATGTTGTTGGTAGCTAAGGTTGTTGCGAAGGGAACTGGTTCTCTCTCTCTCTTTTTTTTTTTTGCCTAAGGCAAACCAAGCATTTGGTAAAAACCTAAAGGCACACCATGTCCATACCCTTGCAAAAAGCCTCCAAAGTGAGTCACAGCAACTGATGTTCTTCTCTTAAAAATAAAATATTAAAAAAAGAAAAATAGTATCCTCCCCTGAGTTTGTCTGGGAAGAATAATGAAGACCAATCACTTCACTTTCCTAACAGCTGAATGGAGGGTGCGTGCTCCCCCAAGGGGGTGCGTTTCACTGCAGTGGGGCCCAACATTCATGGGGCCTTTCAGGACCTTAACAAACGCCTGTTGTTGTGAGCTTAGAGGGCCCCTCCCTTAAGAGGGAGGTGTTGCCAGATTTTATCTACTCAAATAAGCAACCAGGTCGATAAAACAAGAGACCTGCAGCTGTTTTTTCTCATTACTTTTCTCTTTTTAAAGCGTATTTTAATTTTCTTATTCCAACATCCTTTTGTTTGGAGTTGGAACATCCTTTTCTTTATGCAAAAGTGAAGGCAGGGGCTACTGTTATTTATAACTACTTTCACCGAACAGTCTTTCTAATATTGATTTTGTGACCAGACAGACATAATCAGGCTTTATAAGTATATGTTGATCCTACACAGCTTTATTATGGTGAAAATAGTAAACACTATATTACAAATAAACTGAACTCTGGCTATAGGCTTTCCTTTAAGGTGTAATTAGGCTATCATTCTCCCTTCTTTGTAACAGTAAAATTAATATTTGTGTTTGGAGTACAAGAAGCATCATGTTCATGTTCAACTTTTCAAAAGAGAAGTCGCTTATAAAGGCCAACCTGGCAACTTCTTCTTTCAGCATGTCCCAGATTCGAGGGACTGAGCGACAAGGTTGGATCCTGTTGGGAATTCATTCTGTGTTTTTGAAAACGTATGTCATTATAGATTAGTAACAGTTGTAAGTATTGCATAAATAACTGAAATTTCCCAGATATCTCCTCTCTGTTTGAAACCACTTCCGCACTTCCCGCTCCTAGCTGTCGCGCGCGTTTCATTTGAAAGGGGGAGGGAACTAAAACATTGTTTCCACTTCAGCGCGCCCTTACCTTGTATCTGTCCTCTGGGATTAAGCGATGGTCCCTGAGCTGGTTTAAGAAGGTATGTGGACTCTCAAAGCACGACATTTCGGTTTTATTACAGCTGAAAAACTGCAGCAGCTCCTCGGGCTCCAGAAAGTCCAGCGGGTCCATTTTTCTGTCCTCCAGTGCTGCAACTTTTTAATGTCCGAAAATGACAAGCCCGGAGATAAAACTCCTCAAAGCCCCCTTGGTGTTAAAGCACTGAGTAAAACGCCTCTACTGCCAGCACGTGCATTTTTAGTCCATATTGATACTCCTGCAGTTTAAGCCTGGTTTTCAGTGAAGGTCTCCGCACCGCATCAGACGTCAGGGTTCAGCAGACCTCAAAATCCCCCCAGATTTGAGCAGATACTCGGGGTGGGATGTGACCACAAAGTCTAGTTCCTCCTTCCTGTTCCTCCCTGTGACGTTTGGAAAGTGAAACTACTTTTTAATGTGGGTTTGCTGCAGTTCAGTGTCGTGACAGTGAAGGGCGCCAAACACCACAAAACAACAACCAGTCAACTCCAGTCATTTTTGCCTCTCCTCCATTTTCAGCTCTTTGAAGTGCAGACTGTAATATTTTAAAAGCTTGTTTGATGTATAGAGTTTTTTTTCTTCTTAGGTCTTTGAAGCCCCATCACATTTTAAGCACTTTGATAAGCAGAATTAATTTTTGTAGTACTTTGATGTGAAGACCTCATTTTTTCAGTCTTTCATGTTTAGTGGGGCAAAGTTCCACCTCTATGTAAAAGCAATGTTATCGGAAAGTTCAGTCACTTTAACATTATACAACAGTTAACGGCTGATATGTGAGTTAAAACTATTTTGTTCCAGAGCAGTTTTTTTAAGTGGGGAAGCCATTTCATTATCATTGGAGCCTCTGGGACATTGTGGATTCAAAAGACAAAGTCACCTCCTTTATACTGAGAGCATATGGAGCATATGTTTTTGAACCAGGCTGTAAAAATGTGTTTTAAAGCTGTAAAAAAGTGCACTCTGTCATTTTTGAGTTTAACCACTTTCAAAGGGACACTCATGGTACGACAGTTTTTGGCATAATCTCATGGGCCTCTATTTTTATGCCTAAGTCATACATTGTCGTTTCTCATAGCGACTGTGCACGACTGTACAAGATTGAGGAGGCTAGTGTGATCGCTATGATACGGGATTAAATGACTGTCTCACCCCTGGACACACCCCGTAAATACTCCGTCAGTGGGGCTTCTACAGCACTTCAGGGGGCCTTCGTCCTGCCCCAGTTAGGTTAATACAGCGATATGACGAGGATTCCATCCCGCTGACAGGACGTCAGCCACGCTCGAGCTCAGTTCGTGTCACGTAAGCCCTGACTGAGCCCCGTCGCTTGTGCTGTCTTGAACAGGACACAGTCAGGGCACAAACGGATACATCCTTGTCAGTCGTCCTCATAAAGCTTCCAGGATTGAGCCCCGATCAGCCAGACTGAGTTGCATACATGCCACGCTAATACCGTTCGCATTAGGACTGCATTCGGCTTCCATCCCGTCATACTGAGAGCGCCGATTCTCCAAGACAGTTTAGAACAGTTCTAAACTGTCAAGACCCTTCCACGCTCCCAGCCATTCATCCACGACTATACAACGCTTATCCAGACCAAGTAGCGCATGCACCACGACCAAAGCACGCTTTATCAGGATTATGACAATCGTGCACAATCGCCATGAGAAACGGGAATGTGTGACTGGGACTTTAGGGTGAATCCCAATTTTACCCTTTAGCCCTTCCCCTTCGTCTTACCCCTTTCTCCTATCCCTTTGTTCCTGAGAAACTAAACGCAAGTAGATTGAAGCTACATCATCACCCAGAGCTGCTCGCTGGCTGTGATGCAGTAATAGCTGTAAGCTACAGCTGCAAAAGCTAGCTCGTTAAAACCAGGAATTTTAAAATACAACCCACAATTCAAAACATGATTAATATTTACTTGATGATTTAAAAATAACTCATAATTGTCGGCTTCCTTCGGTCTCCACTTTGCCTTTTTGTCAGTTGTCACAGTGTATTATGGGAAATTCTCATACCCTTCCTTTAAAGTGAGTTCCCAATCTGTCTTTGTTTCAAGAGCTGTGTAGCCCTTCGTCTTAGCCCTACAGAGAATAGGGACACCACTCACTAGCTGTGAAATCAAGGGGTAAGACAAGGGCCATGGGGTAGAATTGGCCCTAGAGACTGGCCCCTTGCTGCACAGCCCCTGGCAGCAAACAATAATAAAATTAAGTGCAGAAGCATAAACTATGACTAATGCTACTCTCACATTGGTCTATCAAATTTAGACCAGAAAGCTTAACAACATAACATTTCTTTACCTACATTATTGGTTTTAACATCTACATGCCAATTCTGGGCTCCAGGTGGATGCCACTTGGAGCCTCATTTCTCAGTTATTTGGATCTCCATTAGCTGTCACAAAGGTATCACCTCTTCCTGGAGTCCATACTGATGGTGCAGTAAGAGGGCTGTGCTTCAAGGTGCTGGTCTCTGGGGCTGCGGCTGGACGCCGCCTAGACCTGTCCCTTCTGAAGGGTCACCATGAGGCTCTCAGTTGTCACACATACATTGTCGGTGTTCAGTGCTTGGTGCAGTTAGTTTGCATATATATGAACACAGCAGTTGATCCCTGTTTTGGGCACGAACAGCCGTGCAAAGCTTGCCTGAAACAGGTAGTCTCTGCTCCTTCCCAGCTGACCTCTGGAGAGGTTTGTTTGCAGTGAAGACACAATCACCCAGGGACCATCACAAACAGGGTGACAAATTAACTCACCACACTACTTAAGCAGCAGAAGCAGCAGCAATAGTAATAAAAATTTCATTACAGCTAGCAGGCAACCAGGCTGTTAGCAAGTAACTACTTAATGATAATGGTTTGGATCCCACAGAGTCCCCTTCTGTGCACAGATGCAGCATGCCATGAAAACAGCAGCAGGTTAACATTCTCCCATCTCTACAGCTTATTTCAGCAACAGACCAATTCAGAATCTTATTAAGATTCCAGACTGTATGCCAGCTCGATCAAACAGGACTTATACTTTATGGGAGTGCTTTCCATGCCTTTTGAAACACCTGTTCTAAGGACCTAGATAGTTTGAAGTGTAAAACAAAAGTGAGAACTAGAAAACACTTGAAGAGCACAAACCCTACACCAAGATCACATATTGCTGTTACATCTATAAGCAATAGTTTTTGATGAAGTTACCATTATAATATGATTCCTTGACCCCATAGCCCACACTTAGCACTCGGAACAGTTATTGAGCAAAAATGACTGTTGGCTAATGGTGGTTGTCTGGATCGCCACCAAAGTCTAATCATTTCTAAATTGGGCCATTACCAACATCTCCTGAAGATTTCAGCAAAATATGTCTTGTAGTTTTTGTGTAGTCTTGCTAACAAATATGCAAACAAACAAACATAACAACAACAGCAAAATCATAACCTCCTTGGCGAAAGTAACTATGTGTACTGAACAAAAAAAAAGGTGTGATGATGGAAAATCTTCAACATTTTGCTTTTTAGACAGCATGATTTCAGCACACATTATTAAGACATACATAATTTATTTCCTCAGTAGGAATGTGAATCATCTTTCTGAGCATTTCCTTCCATGTCATCATAAATAACATCTGTGTACTGCTCCTGGCAGGTCTGTATCTCCCGGAGGACAGTAGCAAGACGACGATCCAGAGCAGAAAGATGGTCTTCGGAGAGGATGGGGTCTACGACGGTGAGAGGATCCTGGAGCAGAGACTCACGCATGACGTCACTTAGACGAAAGCCTTGAAGGGACAAGAGGCGCAAGCGGTGGAGGGTGGAGTTTCGAATCCTATATATGTAGGTACAGAAAGCAATTACTGTATGTGTATTGATATTTATGAAAGTGATAGAACAGGCCGACATTTTGCCTTTGGTTTACCTGCAGCATTGTTTTAAGGGAGCCAGAATAGACCGCTCATCCTGAGAGTGGCGCCCAAACCTAGAAAGACAAATCAACCAAATTTTTAGCCACGAAAACCACAATGGCAAAACACATTAGAAGTGAGTTAGATATTGCCATTTGTTGCTGCATGACAGTTTGAGTAAGCTGTTGCCATAAAAGCAAACTGAAATGTTAATCATAGTGCTCACGCTCGTCCATGATCCAGATGTAGCAGAAATGTCTCATTGCCAAACTTTTCAAATGTCTCATAGTGATGTCTGTCCATGTTGCCTTTGAATGAGAAAAAATGAAATTTAATTAGACATAAAAACTACTGTAACATAATATGTACTTAACAGATCCGCAAGAATGACTGAAAACGTGATAGCATGCATGCCAAACCAGTAGTAGGCGATGCAAGTTTGCAGTGTCCTTGGTAAATATAACACATGTGTCTCCACTGGTCAGAGTATTGACGCAGCAAATCTTCATTTTGTTAGAGGAGCGATAACAAACCTAGCACAGTTAGCAGAACACATGTTGCAAGGGGTAGTCCAGCCGTAGCTGTTATTGTTCCAAGGTACGTGCGCTACCTTTAACTGAAAGATTATTGCACATGCACTACACAACCCCATTTTCCCTGGCAGTGAAGATATTTTCAGAACTGTCACTCTGCACCAGGTACAAATGTTTGCAGATTTAGGCACCCCAGGCACCGTTCTTGTGTAAACGGAAGGCGCAAATGCAGTGAAACTCTGTTTTCAGACATTTTCATTGTTGTGTAAACGGGCCCTGAAGGTAAACCCCATCTTGAGCAAGAGACAACATTCAAGAGATCTGGTCCAGCTCATATCAAGCCTGCAGGTCTCCATAATGGTTGACTCCAAGGCTGATATTTGAAAGAAGATACATACTCATGAGGAAATCCAGAATGGCCATGTCAATGAGATCCACCAGTCTGGTGCCTTGGCTGTAAGGGGGAGTCTGTTTCACTTTGTCACAATAGGCTGGGTCCTTCTCCCACCTGGAAACAGTAGAAGAAAGAGTCAGAAACATTAACAATGCTAGTATAATTTTGATCCTGACATAAAACTTGGCATGTGTTTTTCTTTAAATCTGAGGTCAGCATATTAACCTTAACAGCAAATAAATGTGAACACATTCACAGGGCCAGGTTTGCACTTTCATAAAACAAATATCCACTGGATATGTAATTTCTAAAAAAAAAGTTCCATAAATTGGTATCAATTTTAACTGCAGTGAAATTTTAATAGTTGAGGTTTCTGCTTTGAATATGTATCTGCCTCTCAGTTGTACACTTACACCGCTAGATGGCAGTAAGGACTGTAATTACACATAAATGACACACCTGGACAGTCTTTTCCAACCACACAGTATAAACTGTACTTACAGAGGGCAAAACAAAAGAAAATGTAGTTTTCTTTTCAGCTGACAGGTTTGTTTCCTGTATTATTTATAGTAATCTATGAACTGCTAGACAAACAATGATTAACTATTTTATAAAACATACACAGTCAGAATTACTATTAACCTGACTTTAAAAGACGATATTAGTTCCTACAAATAAGCATAAAAACAATACAGCAATAGTTTCCTTACTTTGCTAGTTTGGTGCGGCTGTAGGAGCGTCTCCAAGGTGACCTCCAAGACCTGCGGGGGGCCAAAGTGAGGTCAGGTAGCAAAGCAGCCAGAGACACCTGCAGTGCATGTGGCTGACCGCAAACTGGATGCTCGGTTGAACAGTAGTACTCACACTGACCGTAGAAGCAAACATTTCCAGCTGGTGGCAAAGAGAGAGATGAAAGTTGAGTATGGCTGTTGGTAAGTTCCAATGTGTTGTTTAGTATGTTGTTATACAGATTGTATCATTTGTACTTTCATTGACTAATACCAATCAACATCCCTTCAAGGCAGAAGTTGCTCGTAAAATATCACTTTAGGTAGAGATAGAAGCCTAAAGAAACTCAACTTACATATGGAATCACTGAACTGTGGATAACGGAAATCATCTGCATATAATTGCCTAAAAGGACAAGTACTAAAATGAACAGAATCAGGACAAGAACAGAACTTGTGGAACTCCATGACTTTAAAGAGAAATGATTTAAAGAGGACCTATACCAATAAAGGCTGATGTGATTTAAAAAGATATTAACTAAACTTTCAAAACAGGGTAAGGTGACCCATTGCGTTAAATACTCCTAGTAAATAGAACTGGGCCAAGAGCAGAACCTTGTGGAACTCCATGACTTTCCAAATGATTTAAAGAGGACCTATACCAATATAGGCTAATGTGATTAAAAAAATATTAACTAAACTTTCAAAACAGGGTAAGGTGATCCATTGCGTTAAATACTCCTAGTAAATAGAACTGGGCCAAGACCAGAACCTTGTGGAACTCCATGACTATCTATCTGTGTCAAATACTCATGCAGCAATCAGAGGAACACATCACATTCCTAGAGAGAAACATCATTTGGTTTGATTAACTTGAAATCTACCTGGTGATGTGAAAAATGTCCTGGACAGCCTGTGGTCTGTAGTGATCTCTCTGATCTCTGAGGTGACATTAATGAGTCGACCCACTATCGGAGGTACCCTGTTAAAGCCAAGAACTCTTGGATAGAAGCAAACAGAGAGCAGAGAATGGGGGAAAAACTTCATTTCAAGATGTATGGAAGTGAAAAAAGAGCCTCAAACTCATCCCTCTATCTTTAAAATATTGATTTACTTGAGTTCTTTTAGCTAACTATTAATAAGTGACTTTAAGCTAGCTGCTGTCATATTTAATCTCACTATTAGCCACTAAATACGCCTGTCTGAGGCATTTTAGCTCAGGAATTTGTAAATTTAACCCTCACTTTTTCAAGATTTGACAGTTAATTAACCATTTCATCCAAAATTGATAGTGCTTTTTTAATAATAGTTCATGATTTTAGTTATCTGCTGCTACATTTTATGGAAGACATTGAGCTATTTGCTAAGTTTTTAACGACTTAAAGCTAGAGAAGCCATTAGTACAAGATGTGTTGACTGTTGAAACATTTGTCAGTGACTTCATGCTTAACACTTGTGTTAAGTGTTTCATCTAGGGTCTAACTAAAAGTAATTATGACATTTCTTTAGCAAATTTGCACACAATTTTGCTCTGTTGAGTTTATTGTACAGCAAAACTTACATGTATAGTGGATTTTACACTTTATGCTCATGGTGGTGAGTGCGCCTGCGGGTTTACCCTACAATTACACCTCTGCATTTTAGTGCAGGTATGTTAAAATTCCACTACTAACAAGTAATCGAGACAAGTTTAAACGAAAAACTAAGAGACAGTTTGGCCTTTCTCATGATTAAACCGGAACATTGATATCCTGGGCTACTAAGCAAACAGCTAATTCATTAAAACATTTACTTATTCTCAAAAAAACATTGAAGTTTCCCTCATTTTCAATGTTGTCAAGATCATTATATTACATTACATTACATGTACATTACATGAACAATAAACACAATCAAACAATCAATTAAAATCAGTTACAAAAAGTGAAACAATGGTCAGTAATCGAGGTCTTAAACTCTGTAAAAGAGGGACAGGCTAATATCTTTAGAGTTGTTAAGGTATTCCATGAGTGAGGGGCATTAAAGGAAATAATTTACTGAATTTAGTGTAGACACAAGGAAGTTGAATCAGAAGAACAAGGCCTGTACAAGCAATCATAAAACTCCCAAAGGTTTGTGAGGTTAGGGTGGTAGCTTGTTAGCAAGGGCTTTGAAAAATATACAAAAAGCACTGTTCGTTCACGCTCTAATCAAAAGATGGCTAACTAACCTCATTTAGGATGCAGTGATGGATGTTGTACCTGTGAACATTTATGGATTGTAGAGCAGATTAGTATGCCAAGTACAGAGGACTGAGGGTGGAATTTGCAGCATGTCTATATATGTATTATATCACCATAATCCAAGACAGATAAGAACATGGCTTCCACAATTATTTTACAACATGAATCACCTCAGCCAAGGAGCAAAGGTTTGCTGCTGTTTGTTTGTCTGTTAGAATGAAGGAAGATAGCTCAAAAATTCTAAACGGATTTTAGGGCGTGTTGGATTGTTTGATTTTAGTGGTGATCTGAAGACCGATGTGGATTCAGACATTTTATAAAAGGATTTGCAAAAAAATTGTGGAATCTGGCAGTTTCCACATTTTCAATAATAACTCAGCTGAGAATGTCTAAATGTCTGATCTTATATTTCTGTTCTCAGAGCACATAGTTTTAACATTCAGTCTCTCAGTGTATCAGCCTGGATGTGAGTTGCAGACAAATCTTTCATGATCAAGCATCACCTTTGCTCAGACTTTATGCCTTTTTTAGTTAAAGACTTCAAGGTTAATGCTGTCTGCCGCCTCCCTGTAGCTAATAACTGTTTAAGCTTAAAATTAATTGATCTACTGATGGGCATCTATTGATATTGAAGTTGTCAGTTCCATATATCACTGAAAACCTGGAGCAGAACAGTCAACATTTATCACAGTGTCAAGCTTCTCAGCCTGACTTTTTTTTTTAAAATTTATATAAGCTTTATTTAGTCATGTTTGTACCATTGAGATCAGGGATGTCTTTTCAAAGAAGGCCTGAAAGGAAGACATTCAGAGAAAAATGTCTGCCTTGTTAATCCAGTCTGACTCCTTACCTGTCAAGGTGAAATGCAGCTATCTCTGCATTGTGTCTTTCAAAGTCTGAGAAGTAGAAGAGGTTCACGTTTGTTTCTGCATCTCTGGCTTGTCTGCACAACATAAAATTCACAGACACATTAACAAGGTTACAGTTTACTGCAGTTCAGGGTTGTCAATTGTTCGGACACATTTTTATTTATCACTTTTTTGACTCAGAAAACACTTTAAACTGATCACAAAGTTATAACTAAACAAATGACCCTCTTGAAGACTGCCAAGCAATTGTTAGACTGATACCCAGCAGTTGTGTAGTTGCAGTATTACCTAATATGCATTTTCTAAGTCTCAATTGTTAGTGTCCTTCATTCTTATGTTTAAAGGTGCTATGAGGAGAACCTATTACCGGTGACATTAAGACTCTGCTACCCATGAGCACATGTGGCGACTGTCGTAATGCTGCGTTCCAGTAACCTCGGAACTGGGAGTGACATCATCTCCGACTTAGCGGCATTCCAACTGAAGTCGGAAAAAAACATGCCGATCTACCAGGCTATTGTTAGCTGTTGTTAGCACGCCCTGCATTGTTGTTCACAAATATCACATGAAGAATGTGATTATCACTATGGCAGCATTTTTATAAGTATAAGTCTAACAATACTATGTATACAGCTGATCTAGAGCGACACACCCCAGTCAGAAGTGCAAATAAATTGATTATTACAGGAGCTAAATAACTGTTCACACTGGGGGCATCCATCTTCGATTGTCAACTCGGGGTGGTGAGGTTTCACCGGGTTCCCAGTAGGAAATTCCGACTTCGGGGGACATTCCAGTTGCAGTTTCCTACTCGGAACTCAGAAATTCCGACTTCTGACTACAACTGGAACGCACCAAAAGATGTGACCCAAACTAAAGCGTGTTTGTTGTGATGCGAATGAATGCAGCTCGGACCTTCCTCAGAACTCTGCATTGCTTTACAACTTTTTTTTTCAACAACTTACAGGATGCAAAGCGACGAGGTAATGTATCTCTTTCTAGTTATGTAGCGGTAGTTTTTGATGTGTGAAGACAAGCAATTTTTGGAAAACTTAGTATGGTAGTTTTGTAGTTAGCTATATATATCGTTACTTACAGCCCAGTGCTCTAATAATAATATAAATTTGCTTTAGTTTTAATGGTCTTGTTCCTGAAGTTGAGTATCCAGGCCAGTCAAGCCCTGTCTGACCGGACCGCAAAACCAAGGAATAGCATTTATTGATAACCAATTTTGTTGCTATAAAACTCATCTTAAAGTGTGTATTTCCATCAGGCATATATCTAAAAGTGAGAATTTTTTGTAATTACTTAGAAACTCCTCGCGGTCCCTTTAACAAAGGCCTGAATTTAGCTGCACTTTAGCTGTTCTCTTTCATCTGTCAATTAAATAAGACCCTATTGAGACAATGCATTAACATCAATTTTTGTTGTTCTGATACCAGGTTTGTTCTTGATGTGCAATGTCAAGATGAAAACAGTTTGATATTTATACTATATTAGGGGGTGGATTGGGATGCTTTCATCTCACTCAGTGAGCACTGATACACATTAAACAACATCCTGTGTAGGGTTCAAGTGTGTCTCTTTATTTCAAATGTATTGTGCTGCTCAAGATGCCTCCAGATGTGATGGTTAATTGTGCCCTTAACTTCGTCACAAAAGCAATCCATGGTTACAATTTATAGCTGCATGGAAAAAAGGGGTCTTACTTCATGGGTTTCAGCAGAGCTTGTCCATAGTTTGGGTATGAAATGAGCAGTTTGAGCTGCGTCCCCCCTGTCTTCTGAACTGAAACAAATGCACAAGTAAAGGGGAATGTCATATTAATATTAAAAGTTTGAGACATCATGAGGAACACTTAGAAACCACTTTGGATTAAAATATCACACTCTTTGTAACTATAGTTGTTATTTCAGAGTTGTGCATATCTACAGTAATAAGCACTGCAACTATTATACCATTTGGTGGCCTCTAACATGATTATACTGCATCACATGTCGATCCTTTTTTGGGAAGTTACTGGAACAAGACATGGACAAAATACTCAATGCATTGGATCAATGGAAAGGTTATTTCTTGCAGTATTATCCACTAGCCTTGCAGAGCAGACAGACCTGCCTGGTTCTGAAATCCTGCAGGTCTGTCTTGCCAGCCTCCGTTGTCCAATGAATTCACTCGGCTGAATTCTTAACGGCCCAATCAGGGAAGAGAGGCGGGAGCAGCAGAATGCGGTTGTGACGACAACCGGAAGTTGAGAATGGACATGCCGATTAGCCTATTGTCCTCATGGCTACCAAGTGAAACTTGGCGAAATCTGCCCTCCTCAGAAGTTTACTTGTAGGGATTGTCTTTGACGAGGTTCATGTCACATTGAGAGTTAAATGAATCATCTGTGTGGTACAAGTTAGTGTAAGACGATAGTAAAAGGTTGTTGGCTGTTAGCAGCTAAGTTCGCGGCTAACGGTCATTAACTGTTGTTAGCTGTTAGCAGCTGAGTTAGCCACTATGGCTAACATCCATGAACTGTTGTTAACTGTTGTAAGCCATCAGCCACCACATCAGCTGCTATGCATAGTACATTATAGGAGGCAACCCTGCTTGATGTGGATTGGTCTGTGATGAATGTGATGAGCCAAACGATTGTCCAATCACAAGCTTGTGTTTCTTTTTAACGTTCTGCCCCTGAAAACAAATTTAAAGGGCTGCTACCCAGATGGACAAGTGAAATATTTCTGTGGCAGATATATTGAGCTGTCCATCTGGCTTGTCAGGTTAATTATCCCCACCATGATATGTTATTTCTACTGTGTAATTACACACGCACACACACAAAAATTTGCAGTCCTGAACATCAATATGTTGGCAGTAATTTTACCCCAGCAGCACTCCAGGCAGAGAGAACTCAGTGTATTATGAGCTTGTTTGCAATTTAAATGCATTTTCGCACCCCTGAAATCTGTTACTTGGACACCGAGAGCCATTCTTTTGTCCAAAATAGCACAAGCCGATCCACCCACAACACAGACTAGTTGGGAATCAAAGCATTTATTCATGCAAGTCAAACACATAAATGTTCTGATCGCAGACATTCAAATGAACAGACTGCCGTGCTTCTTTCGGGCCACATTGATGAGAGAAAGTCTGGTAAATAATTCAAGAGATAGAAATTCTCATAGCACCTGTTTATAGCTGTACGTATAAGAATATTGGAAGACATCAATTAGCACTTAAAGGTTAAATGTGCCAGAAAGAAGAATGGGACCATTAAAGGCAAATCAGCAGATGCCAGAGAAAAGGGTTTGATGTGAACTGTTCACACCACAGTCTCAATGTATTATTCATCCTGCGATGTGCCGAACACAAAGTCAGTGGGTGAGGTGAGCAAACAGAAAATGAGCATGTGTGCTTGTCATGCTGTGACATTGTCTTCATACTGTTATTTGTAGGCGGTGTGTGGTTGAATGGATTGATGTGCTTGTGTGAGGACTGTGAGAGGAGACGATCACGAAAACAATGTGATCTGCAGATTCAAGATTGTAAATTATCTGTTTTTATTATGTAATACATCTTTTATCTCTATGACCTCACAATGCATTAGTTGTTGGATTCCCTGTTCAGCTGTTATCACTTTAAGTAGGCCAGAAGTTTAGGCAGCATAGCTCATTGTCCACAGCCCATAAGCTTGGTATAATTGTCAATCTGATTTGATAAAACTGACCAACAAAGGCCTTCAAGATTTTCCTTTATCAAAAAAGCTTTTTAGTAATATCAATCAGTCAGCCAGTCAGTTTCAAGACAGTCATAGCATGCATGTAAATCCCACATCTGAATAAGATTATATGTAATTAACACCAGTGGCGGCTGGTGAAAAATATTCTTGGTGGGGCGGTACTGTGCAACACTCAGTTTTTAACAACCATCCCACTACAATTCGACACAAACTACAGGATACCAGTGCTTCGTAAAAGTGTTATTAATTATTCCAAATTAAAATAACAGATTACAGAATGGTGCACACACAAGTCAGACACACACACACATAAATATATACAAATAGTCAACCATATACTACTGAAAAGCTTACATAACCTATATATAAAGAAATAAGTAAGGTGAACATGTGTACATGTGTAAATAAACAATTACTATATACAGAAATGAGTAAGGGAAACATGTGTGCATGTGTAAATTAAAGATTACTTCAGACAGAAATGAGTAAGAATATGTGTCTAAATGTCCACATTACTTTATGTATTACTCCTCCACATAAAAAACCTACTTCTCTTTACCTTTTTTCAAGTCCTTCCGACTCCGTTATACGTTGAACATGAACGAATTGTTTGTTGATACGCCGAAGTGACAGTAAAATGAGGGTTTCAGGGCTATCATGAGTTGACACTGTCAAAAGTTTGACATTTTGATCAGACATCTAAGATAGTTACCTATGTATTACCTGCGGTATATTTACGCTGTGAAATAAGTCTGTAATTCTTTACAATCTTTCGTTGTCATGCTAAATGCTGTTAAGTCACTTTCACCACTAAGTAAGTAAATGGGTGTTAAGAGCTAATTTTTGTCTATAATATGGATTCGGGAGATGTTTGGATAGTAAACAAAAGGGTCCATCAAAGGCACGCCCCCTTCACATCTGCCTGGACTGTCACCAGATACTGCCCACCGGCACCTACAGAAGCCGAATAAACCCGAGGGGCGATTTGAGAAGCGCCCTTCGGAGATTATTTTCAACGATGCTGATTGGCCAAATTCACGTTGATATGCGCTTATCTTGCCCTAGCAACAATCCCTTATTGGCTATTCGTCACTGTCTCAGGGGGGCTTTTTCCAGCGCCCATCAGACACGGAGGTAGAGACGAGTAGGCTTACTTTTGTTTTACATTAATAAAAATTAATTACTTTATATCTTAATGGATATATATTATTATTTACGTTATATTTATATTTATATTACACATTTAAATAAGTAATTTTTGTTAATATTCATTTTTTCAAAATAAAGTAAATACATTTAATATCACACTCTCCACTGGGGGGGCGGTGCCCTAGCGCCCTCTATTGGCCAGCCGTCACTGATTAACACTGTGTTACAGGGTTGCAGAAGCAGGAGAGAGAATGGCATATAGGGAACCTCATGTTTTCATATACAGTCAGATGTAGACATACACATAGAGCTGTGTTATCCCGCTCATAACACCTCCATCACTAAGCTGTCACAAAGTGGGGAACACACTTGCCCATGTTAATAAGATATTAAAAAAAAAAGTGGTGCAGGAATTAGTTTACAAATGCAGAAGTGAGTTAGCATTTAGCACTTCCTGATAACAAAAGCTGAAATGCAATATGGAATTGTAGAGCAGCTGAATGATTAAAACCTTTGGTAAGGTTTTCAATTAATAAACTTATGCAAGATTTTGATGTTTGATCTAAAATGATCATTTAATCCCAATGTTTAAATTTTAAAGCATGGTGTGTTTAGAAGAACAGTTAGCAATGATGGACTACAAAAATCATTAATTGGTCATTTTTGATAATCCATAATTCATACGGCATCTCCACAACTATTATAACTAATTTGTTCAGGTCACTGATTAAGAGTGAATTTTCAGACAAGAGTTTTTAAACTGCATCTAAGTCAAACCACCATGTTGTAGGTCAATAGTACCTAAATTTTCCCATTTGTGTTAAAGCTTAAAGAACTGAAACTCAGATTTGATCATTTAGTTCATTGAAGAAAACGTGTATGCTTCAACATTTTTCAGTTCAGTTCAATACATTAAAAAATACATTGGAAAATGAATGGGATGATGTTAAACTCATGTCAAAGTTTTTGTGTTAACGACAGGAATTGTTGTGCCAGCAACTAAAATTTGGCTGTGGTGTGACAGCCAATCAGCATGACACGTTGGCTTTACAGCTCCTCTACAAAATTATTATAGTGTTCAGTGACCAAACCACAGAGAGGAAAAATTGAAATAGGAAGAAAGTCATTGGAGAGTTTTGAGTATCCCATAAATTGAGCTCTTATTTATCTGACACTTTTCATGGGTGGTATTGTGTACAAAGTCAGCCAGCAGTTCACAAAACTGCTGGCTTGCAGTTGTCGTGTCTTCTGGCGTACTAGCTGTTATTTTATGTGTGTTTATAGCATAAAAGATAAATTGAACGTCAAGGAGAAAACCCCAGTAGTCTCACTGGAACATCATGGTAAAACTGTCCGGGTGTAGCTCTGGAAAGGTTTATTACCTCCGCCAAGGACGCCATGCAAAAACAACTGAGGAGATTTTACTAAATTTTTCAAGAGATGTTGGTTATGGCCCAACTTAATGGTTCGATTTTAATAGCGATCGAGAAAACTACTTTCTCAATAACTGTCAAACTAATAGGGGTGGGAGAAAAAATCAATTCACATAAGTATCAGGATTTTTTGTTTAATGATTTTTAAATAGATTTTTTTCCAAATTTAAATGCTTCATTTTGGTTTGTGTTAATCACCCACTTTGAATGCAATCCAGGCTTTTGAAGAGAGAGTATAAACAGCTGGTTAAAATATATTGCTGAATAAATCCTAAAAACAGACTCAAATGCGATGTGTATTTTTCCTGATATAGCCTGTAGGCACCGTCATTGTTCATCTTTTTTGCTGGTGTTTAAAAAGCTAAGTAAAGATTGCAAAAATCTGCAATATCTAAAATCACAATTTAAATCGAATTGGCACCTAAAAAATTATAAAAAATTGAATTGGGAAGAAAGCGTATCATCCCAGCCCTACACACTAATAATCATATCAACATGATCCCGAATGCTAGGTGTTGATTTTTAGGGTCAGGGAATCATATAATGATGGTAACTTTATCATAGAACTATTCCTTAACCTTATAAAGCCAATTGCATCATATTTGATACATACTTTTATAATACCTACTCAATATGATCAACAAATTAAAAAAAAAAAACATCTGAATACAATCAGATAAATGAAAAAAATGTCCTCAAATGGATTATCAGTTGCCAAAAACACCTAACGGATCAAATGAGATACAAAAAATCTATATGTTGAATTTTATGGACATTTTGATTTTCATGGATTTTAGCAGAAAGTGAAACAAACATTTCAGCTCCAAAAAATTAGAATTTTCTGACTATAATCTATGGTCTTTGGCCTTAAAAGGTTAAAGATGTAACAGCAGCATGTGAGCTACCTTGGCAGAGGTTTCTAGTATGGATCATTAAAGTGAAACATTTTTATTCCTGACTTTTCTGGTGCATTTAGCTTTGTGTTTTCCAGAACAGGAAGAGGACAGCGGCTGGAGAAACATCCGCCATAGTTAATCATGGCTTAAAAAGGCAGAAACACATGTGTCTGGAGAACCTGCCTCAGTAAATATGAACCATTTCCACACAAGAATACATGTGCCTTGCAAATATACTTCTCCCGTTTGGTAAGAACAAGGCTTACAGAGAATGGCAAACACACTTAGGCAAACAGACAAGTCAAATTGGCATCTCAGATTTACATTTTTCAGTAGGCATTCAATTCAACAATGCAGTAGGCATGAATTGGATGTTCCTTTAGGGTATTTCTTCTTAAATGTGTAACATTGTGTGATTACCTGTCTAAAATTGTGATCTCTGCAGTTCTGAATATGAACTCTGGCACAGTTTATTGTACTCTCTGATTGTAAACTTGACTGAAGCGTGCATGTTGCCCCTGGCTCTCTCTCACAGAGCAGCTTGTTTGTATAAAGAGATTAGAGTTTGAATGAGAAAGCAGCATGTTTGTGACTTCTTAAAATAGGCACAATTGAATGATCATACACAATTTTAGCCTCAGCACAACTTGGATTATTTAGGCCACACATGAGGACAGTTTCTGAGTTCAATTTTAGTAAATGGAGCAGTGTTGTGATCCAGGATTAAGTATTTTGTTTTATCTTTCTGGCCTTGAACACAGGGGAAAAATGCACAGAGCTTCCACAAGTAGGGACAGCAGCACTGCTAACATAAAGAGGAATCTAGTTTGTAGATTGAATCAATTAAACTATGATTCACAGGTATTCACAGAAACCTGTCTCATCTTATTACGATCCAGTTCTCCCTTGGCCTTCTCTTTCTTTTCATTCATCCTTTTTTCATACAGCCCCCCTCCCCCTCACACTGGCTCACCGGCACTGAGGATACGCTGTGTTGCAAGATAGTGTGTCAGCTTGGCCAGGTTGGGATCCTTCCTGTCGTACAGCTCCCAGCGAGTGATGCCCAGGTGGAACCTCAGCCAAGCAGGATGGGTCTCCACGTTGCCTGTCCAATTGACTTTGTCATAGCCTTTCTCCTGACTGGTGCTATCCCTGCAGGAGAATCAGTTATTAAGTTATTAATAGGAGAAGCCCCAAAGTTCTCAGAGCTTTACTTAGATTAAACAAAACAAGCTGTATGGGTTGATTTGTATGGATCAAGCGAAAGGTGGAGCTGGATATGGATTTGATGCCTTTGCAACTTCTTTTTCTAATGGTCAGAAGGGGGGCAATCATATTATGGGAAAGGTTCAGGTTCAGTGTGGGGAAAATACATGAAGTAACAAGTAACAAAACGGTTTAACAAGATGATCTTGTGGATGTCAAAGTATGTGATTTGATTTCCATAGAACCAACAGCTTTATTAAATGTTGGAAATTGATATATATATATAAATATGGATAATTGTTGGCTGTGAATTCCTGTATATTGGCACACATAATATTGCAAAACAATGGTGCATTGATCTTGTACTTCCAATTTAGGATCTTTAGGATGTAGAACATATAGACGGATATGTTATTATTGTGGTGTGCATCAAGAATAGGCAGGAAGAAGTTTACAGGGACCTTGCAAGGGGCTTGTCTTGACAGACAATCCTGAGTCCGGCCAGCCCAAGACCGAGACAAGACCCAGTAAAAATGCTCTCAAGTCCGAGACAAGACCAAGACCTTCAAAATGCGGTCTCAAGACTGGTCTTGAGTAACACAACTCAACTCAACTCATCTTTATTTATAAAGCACTTTAAAAACAACCACAGTTGAAACAAAGTGCTGTACACAAATAGACAAAACAAAACAGACAAAAATTAATTTAAAAACAATGGATAAAATAAAGCCGATATAAATACTAAAACAGTTTTCAATGTTTTTAAAAGCTAATTTAAAAACAGTAGAAACAATAAATAAAAGCAAACCACAAAACACCACAACAGGAGCCGAGTCTCAAGCAGGGTCAAAAGCCAAGGAATAAAAATGAGTTTTAAGACGAGATTTAAAAATGGACAGTGAGGATGGGAAGCTCGTTCCATAATTTGGGGGCCGCCACAGAAAAAGCTCTATCCCCTCTGAGCTTCCTTTTGGACCTCGGCACCTCCAGGAGCAGCTGATCAGCTGACCTGAGGCACCGAGCAAGAGTGTAGGGGTGAAGTAGCTCAGAGAGGTAAGATGGGGCCAGACCATTAAAAGATTTAAAAACAAATAAAAGAATCTTAAAATGAACTCTAAAATGCACAGGCAGCCAGTGCAGGGAGGCCAGGATGGGAGTAATGTGCTCCCTCTTACGTGCTCCAGTTAAGAGGCGAGCGGCAGTATTTTGCACCAACTGGAGACGTAAGAGGGAGGACTGGCTGACACCAAAATAAAGTGCATTACAGTAATCCAGCCGAGATGTAATAAAGGCATGGATTACTGTATGAAAGTGCTGTTGTGCAAGAAAGGGTTTCACTTTTGCCAGCTGCCTGATATGGTAAAAGCTGGACTTTACAACTGAGCTAATTTGCTTTTCCAATTTAAAATCACTGTCCATCTTAAAACTCAAGTTTGAGACTGTTGTCTTAAAATAAATAGCTAAAGGACTCAAGTCTACAGGAGGGGATTCACAAGGGCCACTGGGACCAAACACCATCACTTCTGTTTTTTTCTCATTAAAGTTTAAGAAGTTCAAAGCCATCCAGTCTTTGATGTTTTCAAGACATGCAAGAAGTGGTGTGAGGGAGAAAGCACCATCCTTCTTCAGTGGCACATAGATCTGGCTATCGTCAGCGTAGCAATGGAAAGAGATGCTATGCTTTCTCAAGATGGAGCCCAGAGGCAGTAAATACAACGAAAACAGCAGGGGCCCCAAAATCAACCCCTGCGGAACCCCATACAGCAGTGGAGCAGAGCTGGACTCTGAAACTCCAAGGCACACACTCATCGTTCTGTCTGCAAGATATGACCTCAACCACTCCAATGCAGTACCATGAATACCTACGAGGCTATGTAGCCGAGCCACTAAGATATCGTGGTCCACGGTGTCAAAGGCCGAGGACAGATCCAACAGAACCAGAACTACATGATCTCCAGCATCAGTTGCCAGGAGGATTTCATTAAAAACTCTCAACAAGGCTGACTCTGTGCTGTGGAGAGTTTTAAAACCAGACTGGAAGACCTCCAGGACACCATGCTCATCAAGAAAAGACTTAAGCTGTGCATATACAACTTTCTCTAAGATTTTTGAGAGAAAAGGGAGCTTCGAGATGGGCCTAAAATTGGCCAGCACAGTGCAATCAAGGCCTGATCTCTTAAGTAGTGGCTGCACCACTGTGTGTTTAAAGCTTAGTGGAACAAGACCACAAGACAAACTGCTGTTTATAATAGCCAAGACAGACTGCCCTATACTGGGGAAAACTTCCTTAAACAGCCTAGGAGGGATGACATCCCAGGGAGAACCTGACGGCTTAATATGGCCAACCAGATCTTCTAAATCTGCAAGAGAGACTGGCTCAAACCTAACAAGAACTGCAGAACAGGGGTCAGGCTCAGAGGGGTCAGATCCAGGAGCAGAAATGAGAGACCTGGCAGTAGCAACCTTATCAATGAAAAAGTCCAAGAACCTATTACACATTTCCACGGCTGCCTCCAAGCTGACAGGCTGTGGAGCATTAAGAACAGTGTCGACACAACACAACACCAAACTGGAGCACTGACAACTGCCTCCTTCTGAGCACCTTCAAGACAACTGCAATTGTCATTGACTTGAGGAGTTCAAAGCCCCCCACTTCCCCCAGACACAAGAAGATGGCTGGCTCGATGCTTGAAGGAGTTTGGACTCACTTCAGACTGTGGTTGAGAGATGTATAGTGCAGGCCGTCCTGGACAATAGTAACCATCCCCTCCATAACATACTGAAGGGACAGAGAAGCAGCAGTAGTGGAAGACATATCTCTCTGCCCTGCAGGACTGACAGATTCAGGAGATCCTTTGTTCCCACAGTCATCAGGCTGAACAAACACCCTATTGAGTAAAGCATCTAGCCATCCTTCCTTCCATCCATGCTAAAATATTGAAGTTTCTAGAGTGAGTAGAATTTCCATAGTTTATTTTTGAAACAAGATTTAAACATGGAAAACCATGCCACTGTATCTCAAACCTTACTGCCTCATGATTAATAACTTGAATTTATACCCATCTTTAATGTATAATCCGGTGGACATTTTAAATGATAGATGAATTTCCTCGAGTGAGTTCACTCACCACTCGCTGTCATTACTGAAGGCCCCATCCTCTTGGTCTTCCTCATCCCTTGAATCCATAGCATGTTCATCTGTCTTAACCCTTAGCAGCCAGTCATCTTCGTGGAGCTCCGGGCGTGGAAGGTTGTACAGCGGGTGCTCGAACAGAGCCTCCAGTTTAGAATGACCTTTGTCCTTTTGATTCACTTCCCCACCTCCAATTAGCTTCTTTTCACTGGCGTCATTGAATGAGTCTTTGGGGTGTGGGATTTTGCCAATTAATTTGTAATGCTCCTCCTTCTGGGGGATTGTGGGTAGTTTTTGTGTAGAAGAGGCAGCTGAAGAAGAGGAGGAGTGGGAGATGGAATGAGTATCTGTTTGTGTAATGGAGGAGGTGGAAGAGGCTGGAAGGACGCAGGCCGTCTGGAGGACAGAGAGACAAAAAAATGCCAGAAGGAGATGAAGAGCGAGGGACAAGCATGCTAGGACCAGATAGATGGAGCGAGTGGATCGGCCCTGGAACAGTCTTTTCATGCTGGAGGAGACAACAAAGAGATGGAACGAGACATTTAAAATCCAAACAGACCGTGAAGCCCTGCCAACCCCTCAGATGTGATTATGATGAAATGCTTACTTATCGTTGCATTCTCCTTAAACACACATGAAGGCGCATACAAAATAAGAAAAACACCAACTGAATACAAATGCTGCTTTTGAAGTAGCCTAACTGGGTTGATCACTGTGGCAGCTGTACAAAGGTAGATGCCAATTACTGAGGTGAAACCTGTGTGAAAGGTCTCATAAATGGAAATGAATGAGACAAAGAAAATACAAAATGTTCAAATGTAGAAAAGGAAATGAGTCTGTTTGCCAGATGCCAGAAATAAAGTGTTTGGAACTCTTTTTTAGGGCCAACCAGGACTATGCTCTGCACTTAAATAGCTCTGTGGGGCACACAGTTGTCAGTGAAAATACTAGCATTTATTTAAAGAGGTTATATTTTGACTTAAGTCAGCTTTATTTATTCATTTTTCATGACTGCTAGGGTATGCTCACAATCACTAATGTTGAAAAAAATCTTGTTTTCATTAACAGAGTACCCCTGATAGAGCTGTATCATAGATGTGTCTAAGACAGTTTTTATAAATAAATAAGTGAATGAACCTTAAAGCTATAGTCTACGATTTGGAAACTTGGTACATCTTAATAACACAGTTTATAAGGCCGTTATGGTCCTATAGTCCGATCTACGCAATATAAAGACCAAAAAGAATGAAAAAATCCATTCAGTATATCCGCTGCAAAGTGGCATAACAGTTGACCAATCATTCCCGGCGGTTCGGATAGGTCCGTGAGTCCATCCAATCCCCTGTCTCCCCTGCTCCGCACCGTACCGCCTCCTCCCCATTACCTCCCTCATGTACCAGTGAGCAGCCAGCTGCACAGCTACTGAAGCGTCATGGAGCTGGTTTTCAGATCGTAGACCCTAGCTTTAGGGCACCTGAGGGACTTTGTCTTACACAGAGAGTATAAAAACAAACTACAAAAAGCATCAACAACTAGGGGTGTCAAATTATCTTGTTAGCTGCGATTAATTAATTACAGCCATAATTAACGCATTATGGTTTTTATCGTGTTAATCTTATTTTTAATCTCATTTCTATGTTTCGGTGTTTTAAGAGGGCAGAACCTTAAAATACTAGAGCAGCTGGTGATCAGATGATCAGTCCCCTTGTCACACTCTTCACAGACCAACGATGTCAAGCCATTGAATGACATAGCAGCTCGACCCTGTTGTTAGCTGTTAGCACAAACTTCGAGAACTTCAGTCCTTAGACTATCATCTTATCATACATCAAATTATACCACATAGATGTATCATCTGCCGCTTAAATGTCACATGAATCTCATCGAAGACAAAACTCATCAAGTTCTCTGGTAAACTTCTGAGGAGAGAAGATTTCATATCATAGGGTAACCATGACTACTACAACTAGTTTTTATGCATTGGGCTTCTTGTGCTTCAGTTTTTTGGGGGATGGAGAACAATCTTTTGATCTGCCACAATGAACCTCAAGTTGAGGCTTTTTTCAGTAATTAATAATTACTTACTTAATTAATTTCTCAGTTTTTTTAATCCCCCGACAGCACTATCAACAACCACACAGGACAGCACATGATAAAATGAAACAGTTAGTCAAGAACGAGAGCACAAAACTCTGCCAAGGCATTTCTAGCATTGCCAGGCAAGTTATGGCCAGAAATACGGAAAACTAATCAATATGTTTACAAATCATTAAAAAAAAAATTCTGGATCCACAATCTGGATTAGGAGGGCCACCAAAAAAATCAGTTCTCCATTGTTCTCTGACCGACTTTCTTTGAAATTTTTTAACAAAATTAAGTGGAACACTGCCCTGTCTTACATTGTTAAAGAATATTTTAAAACCTTGGATGTAATTTCAGATATGGCATCACAACAAATATCTATCACTTCTTTCTGCCATGACCAACATACCCTAAAAACATAATCAAAGTCCGTTCTTAACTTTTTGAGTGATCTTTCTAAAATGGACACAGTCTGCTTTTGTTGGTTTTCAGGTCTGCTCTGTTGTAACTGGTCAGTTCAGCGCTGCTCTGCACCGTGTTGTCAACCACAAGCATTCAGTCGAAAATTTGAGATCCGAAGTGCTGGGCAAGTTACTTAAAAAATGTAATGTATTGTTTCTTACTTGTTACTGTCATTTTAAAGTAATTAGTTACATCATAATATTACTGTATTTAAAACATAAGGCATTACACAATGTCGCATTACTTTTAAGTTACTCTCATCAAAATAACAGGAAATATGGATTTGGCATTTTAAATGTAGCTCATTACGCTCATTAACCTTATTACACATCCAATGAAAGGTGATGTGGTGGCTATCTGACTGAGTTCAGCTTAAGGCTAAAAACAGTAGAATATAATAGCCACATTGATGACTCATGGCAAAATACAAGAAACGATCATAGCAAAAACGGACAAAAGATGAAATTCTGGAAAATTGCGTTAAAGATACTGTAACTTTAGGCCTAGTGGAGGACTTTTCTCCTCTGGCGATGTCATGGAGTATTTGGTGAATTTGTACTGAAGCAAACAAAAATCACCTCTACATTTCGGGTTAAATTTAAAATGCATTGTAACTTGCATTTCTGACATTTGTACTGAGTAAAATATAACTGTTTTTTTTGTAATGCCTTACATTACTACGTTTCAGTAAAAAGGAATGCATTACAGTAATCACATTACTTTTATAATGCATTTCTCCCAACACTGGTGAACCAATGGGCTGAATTTGAAGATTAAACTGCCAAGGTAGCTCCCATGTTGCTGTTACATCTACAAGAAACAGTTCCATGATAAAGTTACCATCACAATGTGATTCACTGACCCTGAAAACCCACACCGAGCACTCAGAATCATGTTGATATCTTTATTACTTGAACCGTTATTTAGCCGAAATGCTTGTTTGCTAATGGCGGTTATTTGGATCACTACCAAAATCAAAACATTTTTAAGTTGGGTCATAACCAACATCTCCTGAAAATTATCAGCAAACTCCATCAAGAAGTTTTTTGTGTAATCTTGCTATTAAACAACAACAACAAAAAAACTAATAATAATAAAAACCAAACATACACCGACCAAAAAAATGACCTTCTTGTTGTAGGTAATAAGTCAGTACTGAAAATAACTTATTTCCCCCAATAAATAAATAAATAAATAAATGAACAGCTAAAACAGCTGTTTGTAGCATAACAGCACAACATCTCTCTTTAAATTAAACAACTTCTCGGGGCGGTCGAGTGGCGTATTTCTGCATTTTGATGAATCATTTAGCTATTTTTCAGTCTCTATATTACACAGCCAGGTTATTGTTCATTAGATTTCCAAAGAGTATCAGGCTTTTACTATAACAAACTCAAGAGACTCACTTATCTAAACAGTCAAGCAAACATGTGGATAAGGAGAGAAGGAAACTGACAGAAAATCATTAACATCAAATCCTCAAACAGAGAACAGCTCATGAAGGAAATCAATACATTATTGAATAACTCGCTCTAAATTCCCTGTGAGGGCCAACATGCTGGAGGATTCACTTACATCTTTTCCTGTTTAAGACCGTCTTCCTGTCTTTCTTCTCTCTGTCCCACTCCTCTCTCTCTCTGTTAATGAGGTAGAAATTCAGACTTTTTGCTCTGGCCTTTCTCAGGAGGATTGCATGCACGAGTATTTATTTATTTATTGTCATGTGGTCACTGCAATGCAAACAGAAGTAAGAGGGCCTTGGTGTTGCGGTTGAGGTGACCTGTGTCTCTGTGACCTGCAGTCTACAGGAAGGTAATGACGATATAGCGGCCAAATGATCTAACTCTGCATGGATCAATAGGAGGTGATGATAATGGAAGTGATCGATAAACAGCAGTCTAAGGGGGGCTGTGGCATCTCTGTGCGAGTGGAATAATGTGCTGCCATGTTAAATCAATTCATGTGGTTTTATAGAGGCTAATTCAAATGTTCAGCCCTAAAATGGCTAATTAACCTTGGATTTTTATCTGATGCGGTTGTGCTGTCCACAAAAGTGCAAACCAATCCAACATAAACCCTAACATCGCAGATTTTTTTTTTTTCAAAAGCAGTGTTTGTTGAAAGTATATGATAATTCCAACATCAACATCTACCGGCACATTGTAGTGCACATACTAACACAAAAAAAATGCAGAGTCATGAATAAAGCAGCCCTGATTATAATTAAAAATTCATCCCTCTTTTACAGTCTATATATTTTATTTATTCAAACCTGTCCCCTCTTCTTTTCCACCTCATAACACACCATATCTTACATCCCCTGCTGTGCCTTTAAATCCTGCTTTCTCACTTTCAGAATCCTCTCCCCTCCGAGGGTTGTAAATCGTTCTCTCACACACCGCTAATTAGCCAACTATGTTTCTATTAATTAGCTGACTTAGCTCTCACAGAGAATGTATTATGTATGTTGTGGCGGGTCCCAGCAGAATACGCTGATGTTTTTTCCAACCTGCGGCAGTCTTCCGTGGAAGTGTGTGCAGCTACTGTGACTATTGCATTACGTGTAAACAACTGTTAAATGTCAGAAGTGAGACAACAATAAACACACAAACAGAGGAAGTCATGCAGAGTGAATTAGCAGAATCAGAGTGTGTGAAAAATCTTATTTATCCTCCCTGTTAATTGCAAAAACTGATGTCACTGAAGCCTGAAATTGAAAATTTATGACTGGAACCATGTTTTATCATTGTTTTTTTTTATTTAAGTTATGCTCTACAGTTAGGCAGTTAACCAAATTCATAACAAGATCACAAACTGCTAAACAGGGCTTTGTATACAGGTGGGGAAGGACACAACAATTCAAAATACAAAGGGATACAAATGGCAAAAGGATTTTAAAGACAAAAGGACCTGATATTTTGGTGAGAAACAGGAGGTGGTATAATGGTGAGAATCAGGAGATGGGGCAGAATGGGAAGTTTAAGGAGCCGAGATGCCACAATTTAGAATTAAACAACAACACTAATTTATTGAATCTACTGAAATTCAGCGACAAGTGATATATGATAACACTGATCTCAACATTAATCTAAATAACAGTTACCTCCAGCAAGGAGGATACATACATTTTTTGCTGCTGTTTATCTATCTGACTGTTGGCATGATAACTGAAAAAGATGTAAGCAGATTTTTTTCAAAACTTTATTTTTATAGCAAAACTGGCAACACTCATTTCGACATTTTTTTTTCTTTAACGCTTTCTTTTACATTTTCCAGCTGCATTCAGGGGATTTAGTGCAACAACAACAATAATAATAATAATAATAATAATAATAATAATAAGAACAATAATAATAATAATAATAATAATAATAATAATAATAATAATAATAATACTGCTGACCTGATGCTCGTGCCTCCGGTTTTGACGTCATGACAAACAATTGAGGAAAATTATGTTAGAGAGTCCCCACATTGTTTTTTATTTTGAAACTTCCAGTTATTCCACACGGCGACTTCCTGTCTGGTGCTTTCTTAACGACAGTGAATTTACAAGGTTTGGAAGCGGACGCGCAGAAAATAGACCTGAAGCTTATCTCTCGTGCCTTGGCGCACACCGGCGCTTCAGCAACGCGGCGCTGACACGCCCTAGAGCGTGCAGTTGAATTTGCCCGATAGACTACAATGGGAGCGAAGTGCTCCGCAGTACGCTACAAGGACGCTGCGCGGCGCGGAGTGGCGCTTTCGCATCCAGTGGAATTTGGGGGTCAAGGTCACCCTACAAAAGTACAAATAAAAAATTGAATTAAAACAGGTGTAAAAACAATCATCAAAATAAGAAGTACAATACAGCAGACAGTGCAAGATATCAGAGGGAATAGGAGAGCTTGAGCTGATGAGTTTTGAGTCTTGTTTAAAAGAGGGCTAAGGACTCAGTGTTGTGGAGGTCAGGGGGGAGAGAGTTCCATAACTGGAGAGCTGAGTGACTGAATGCCCAAGCCCCCATGTTGACAAGGCGAGAGGAGGGGACAGAGAGTAGAACAGAGGAAGAGGATCGGAGGATACGGGTGGGTACAGAAATGTTGATAAGGTCAGACGGGTATGGGGTCGCAAGTTTGTGGATGGCTTTGTAAGTGTGAAGCAGGATTTTGTATTGGATGCGGTATGTGATGGGGAGCCAGTGGGGCTGCTGCAGGATGGGTATGATCAGTCTCCCTTTTAAAAAACACTTAGATCGGAGAGTGGCAGTGATAATGAGGTCTACCGTAGTGTGCTACCCAAAACAATGTCTGATGGCAGGGAGGACAAGGGGATTGCAGGCAGTTGTGTGAATTTTCAAAACAGTCATGGCATCTGCTTGTGAAGAGCAGAAAACACACATGTAGGTGGAGGCTGCAAAGCTATTACGTCAAATAAAAATAAAGCATTTTTAGGGGCACTTTTTTAAAGAGTCAGAGCACATTTTTCTGTGAACTGAGAGTTTAGTACAAAGTGCAATGTTCTCTCAACAATAATAATAGCAAAGTAATTTGATTTTGCAGGACATGGGACCTTTACATTTCAGACTTTTTTGTTGTTCTTTCTCTGTTTTAGCAGTAGTCATAATCATTGTTGGTATAAATTTAGCATGCCAATGTCGATGTACTATAACTTGTCAATGCCATGTCTGTCCATTTCTATGGTTCCAAAAGATATCACAATCACAAGCAAAGGTTAACCCCAAAACTCCATGACCCTGACTCTTGACCTAATTCTAATGACCTAAGCCTTGAATTCAGTCAGACATAATTTTAAGGAAAATCTTGTGAAAATCTTGCACACACACCAAAGGCCTGGACAGATAGAGAAACAACCTTAAAACATAAGGCTTCAGCTGTCATCACCACAGAGGCATAAAATCTGTCAGAAAATTGGACTTGTCAAGGACAGAATCCACAGGCAACTTTTTCACCTCTGATTTGATTTAGTTCTTTGGATGAAGAGTTGAGCTATCAAATAACATTTAATAGACCTCGGCTTTATGTGTCCTCAAAACTGTGTGAAGTGGAGGACAAATTTTTACAAAGGGTACATGAATAATGAGAGCCGACAAATGATAAAGCTTCAGTGTTATGCAAAATAAAAAAGGATAATTAAATGCAGGGTAACTTAATGAAATGTGACACCTTGTATACCGACGTCTTTTTGCATTTTCTTGTGCAGTGGCAACTGGAGGTCACCTCGTGGTCAGCTTTGTAAAAATAGCAACAAGTAGAAAGACTGCTTTGTCCGAAGATGCTTTGATCAAACATCAGATGCTGCAGGATGTCACAAAATCATATAACACAAAATATAAAAGATTTAAACCACTTAAAATTTTCTCACATTCTTTACCCCTTTTTCATTCCCTTCACACACGCCATCAAAAACTCTCAAAAACTCACACCAAACAGCCAAAACAACCTCCTCTGAAGCTTTGAAGCCTAGCCTCGCTCACAGCAGTATGAGCTTAATGTGGGTTGCTTGGAAACAACCCAGAATTTGGCACCTAATTGGAGCGCGTTTGTGCCTCATCCGACAGCCATGAGCGCGGCGGCTCTGTTGTGCAAACTCAGGATAATAAGATAAAGTGAATTTAAGATCAGCTGTGGCACATTACACGACGGGAGAGAGGCAGAGGGAGTGCGGGATCATGTGGAGGGTCGAGGGATGAAAGCTTTGGAGACCTGATGTGTGTGTGTTTGTGTGTACACCCATTAGCCCCTTTGCTAACTCTTTCATGTGGGCTTTGATCTGTCCTCTGTTTGGGCACAATTTTTGTCCTTACTTTCTTGAACAAGCCCTTGGTTCTAAAACTTCATTAACCAGGAGTGTAACAACCACGCAACTTAATTTAATCCAGCTCAATATGGACTATCAGAATTTTTTGACAAAGATGTTTCACAATAGGTGGTGTATAAACACAATGATGTATACTAATGTATCCGTTTTCTGGTCAATGGTCTAATCAGATTAAGTCAAAATATGCATTTATCTTTATGACACAGCTTTATCTTGAAAATGTCACACCAGTATGACAGATTCTGCTGAGTCATGTCTGTTTCCTGTGAGTTAAATGGTAAATGGTGAATGGACTTGAGCTTATATAGCACTTTTCTAGTCTTGGACTACTCAAAGCTGCTTTACACCGCAGGTCACACTTACCCATTCACAGCCATTCGCTCTCACATTCACTCACTAATGGTTCAGGATTTCTATGTTAGTTATCCATCAGTATTTCTAACACATTCACGCCCTTTCATGTCCATTTACAGACCACTGACACAGCAGTGGGAGCAACTTGGGGTTAAGTGTCTTGCCCAAGCAAACAATTACATTTTTTCAATGCATAACATCTTGTTGTGAACTTTGTTTGAGGATGAAGGGCTGCAGGGATTAAGTATTTTTGTAGGCCAATGTGGACATTAGCATTGCGCTGGTTTCCTCGATTGCAAGCCCATTAAAAGCTTATAGGATTTTTCTGTTTGGATCATTGCTGCTAACAACCTCTGTAGAAAACACAAAAATATGAAACTTGGATGTTCTGTTCTTTGTGATATTTGTAACAATCAAATCCACTTTTCACAATAGTTTAAGCTTATAGGTAATCAACAAGAGTGAAAAGCTTTCCGTTAGCTATGAATCTACAATATAGTTGTTAACCTAAAGGCATTTCAGTGTTTACAGTATGTAATGTCTTATTGTGATCTCTTGTTTGTGAATTTCCTCATAATTGAGTGGCCTGATTAAGTTGGTCCTCATGGCTGGCATTAGTGTATGAATAACTAATTATTAAGAAAACTTTCAGAAATGCTTGCAGTTGGGTCCCCGGCCATTTTTATAGTCATTGTAAGCAGTTGGTTAGCAACTTTTTTGAACACAAAGCAATTGTTTAAGGTTTGAACGCAGGCAACATCAGATGCATTTTACTACCTACCATTAAACATTAAAAATCATATGTGATGTGCTCACCCCATTTGGGTACATGTGTTTTGGCCTTGGGAACCAGGAAATGCTAAGTGCTACCTCACATCTGCAGTTTTGGACTCATTCCTGCAACTTTCTGTTTACCCCTCCAATGGCTGTGAAATAATAATTTGGACTTAAAATCACCAGAAAGGACTTCTATGCTTTATACGCCAACCGTTTTTAAACATTGAAAGTTTATGAGCAACATGAGTCCAGCTGACACAGACAAAGAATTCTTCTCTTTCTTCAAAAATCACCTGTATCATGCTGTTATAGAATCTGATATAGACCCTGTGGGTGAACTGAAAGAAAGAAAGAAAAGCACACAAAGCTGTCATGACTCTGTTGGGATTATCAGACTTTATTTCTTTAATGTTGAGCTGATGCTTGGTCAGCCTGATTCAATTCCTGTGATGAGACAAAGCTTCAATCTACAACTACTGTGAGCGGCTATGAAAACAGCACGGCCCAATCAGCAGGAAGAGCTGACAACAGGAAGTGTCTGCAGGTACAGAGATTAGCATCAATGCTATTAGCTTCAGTAGCAATTTTATCAGATCGTGACTGCATTTCTTTATTGTTATCTATAGTTAGGATATTTCTGCTACACTTTTGACATGTTTTGACTAGAGTTTGTTTTATTATTGTTGTTGTTTGTCATGTTCTGTAGCGCAGTGGCGCCAGCCTACTACATTATCTGATTAGTCTGTTATAAATATAATTGATGGAGCGGTCGTCCAATCACCTGATGGTTATGCTTCCAACGGGTTCTGCCCATTCCAAAACACTTTCCATGGGTTCTTTCCCAGTTGGACTATTTAAGTTTGTCTGGTTTGCTAGGTTAGTAATTTTGAATTTTAAGTTGTGCTTAAAGTACTATTCTAGACTGTACATGTGCCAAGGTATACATTTACGATTTAGAAATAGGGAAAAGGTTGCAGAGAAAGTACACTATTGTATAACATAAAATTAGTCTGTGGTACGAAAAGGTTGAAGACCACTGCTTCAAGGTTGCTGACCCTCATTCCACTCAGCATTTAGCTACAGACCTGCCAAAAGTCTGGAGGTTCCTGTCTGTTAAAACAAACAGAAACACATCATCTGCAAAAAGCAGAGATATAATTTAGAGGTCACCAAACCTTAAACCGTCCTCCTCTCAGAATATCTGACATTGTTTAACTCTAGTCAGCAGCTAATGAGGACCCTTGTATGTATTTTCAAAAGAATGAACTGGTGCTGAATGTAAAGAGGGTAAAATGCTAAATGTTGTGTCAGGCGATGCTTGAAGAGCTGAAGGCAATGCATCTCCCTGCAGCATTCTGTCTTTGTGTTTAACCCACAGTATCTGTTTGCAGGTGTGTGTTTGCATGTGTATTTGTGCGTGAGCGCGATGCAAAAGCAGCGTTTCATCATGGGCTGTTTGCTGTTTGATGTGATGGAGAGCAAGCGCCTTCATCCCTCCACTTCTCCTCCTCCTCCTCTGTCTCTTCTTTCTCTCCCTCTGTCACAGCCTGTCTCTCTCACTCTCTCTTTCTTGTCTTCACCTTCTCTCTTGTTTTTCTCCCCCCGCTCCCACACTATCCCTCCTCATCCCCCTCTACCACGATCCTCTCTCCCTCTCGTTCTTTCTCCAAGCTCAGAGGCCCACACTCTTTGAAAGCATTGACTCCTGTGGCACTGGCTGCTGCTGCTGCTTTGGTATGGATGGGCATAAATATTTCATCTAGGGAGAGAAAAGAGGGAAAGAAAAAGGATTGGGGCGAGGACTAAAAGGAGTGGGAGACAAAGGTAGACAACATGAGGGGGTGATGGAAAGATAGATGTGGGAAAGATGAAGGCGAACGGAGGCCTTACTGGAAAAAAAAATACATGAGGAATGGAGGGATTTGGAGGTAAGATAGATGTTGCAGAGGATTGAGGAGAACTCACGTGGAATACTAACAAGAATCAGAGCTATGATGTTCAAAACACACTCTTTATTTACCCACACTCCTCCGTGAACAAGCCTACAAGTGGATAATCGTATAAAACCAATACAATCCAGCCTTCTCGACTTCCCAGAGGAGTAGTTCCAATCCCTCTCATCGCCCACATTTCTTCCCCCCATCCATGTTTTATAACCCCTCGTGCCTCTCTCACTCGCTCTGGCTCTCCCGTCATCAATCTCAAAGTGACAGATTGCGGAATAATCTGATCCTGCATCGCTCCACGTGGGGCAATCTGTCATCAGCTGGAGCGTACTGTTTGGATAGTTATACATGGATGTTAATGAGAAAGGAAATATAATAAGGAAAGGAAAAGCTTGAGGAAATTAGAATGTGAAATGACCCAGAGTAACCCCTGATTGGACGTTTTAGTAGGAAATAAAGAGATGGCGTGAATTATGTAAATGCTAAATCTGATAAGGCTCTGAAATGCCACTTCTGCAGGTGCTGGTGGATCTAAATGTAAATGTGACGTGCGCTGTGGAGCTTTGACTCTTAAAAAGCTTACATTCTCTTTAAGCTCAATATGTAATTCAGCCACTAGGGGGCTTTCAGTCAAAAAAACAGAGTAGTGCAGGAATAGGTCAGAAATGCGGATCCTAGTTAGCATTTAGCACTTCCTGGTTTCCATGCCTAAAACTATATGGGATTCAGAATACTGGCTTTTAAATCAATGCCTTAGATAAGGTATACAGTGAACACATATACATGAGAATTTAGTGTTTAACGGGAAATAATGGTTGCTAACTATTACCTTATAAAGACTAATAATAAGCTAGGCTAAATAGCTGAATTAAGTTCCATGATGCGTTTGTGCACATGAAATTTTAAATTTAACCTTAAATGATAAATGCACTTGTTTGAGCTGCTATTAAAGGTGTAGTCAGCGATCTTCTTATCTTCTAATCTAATGCAATATTTGTCAAAATCACTGTATTTCTCCTCTCCATCCACAAGATGTCCCCACTGACACCATGATGAAAAACAAGTCCGGTTTCAATAGACAGTTTTGGCTCTGAATTTCAGCGGGTAAATACTGTTGCTCGGGCCGAGCCACCAAAACAGGGCCCCCCACATCCAGGGGGCGATCATACTCATGCGCAGATCAGACAGAGGGGGGAAGGGGAGTCGTGGGTAGCATAGCGTGCGCAGTTAGCGTAAGAGAGAGATACAATATGTGCAGTGGCAATGGCTAAAAAACAGCCCAAAAGAAAAAGGTCAAAGGAGTGAAAAGTGAAAAAGAAGGGCTATGACCATGAAAGAGCGAAGACCCGTGTCAGCATTGGTGTTACTTTCCGACGGTGGAGGGAACTCTGCTAATTGAAAGACCTGAAAACGGACGTGGATGTCGCTGTCTTTCTGCTGGACAGGTAAGCAACATTAGCTTTGTGGTGCTTCACATAACAGTAACAGCCGTCAGACATTCATCTTATTGTCTAATCTTTCAGAATGTACTTTGTGATGTTATCAATATTGTCAGTCGAGTTGTCTGACGAGTCGGGGTTACCTTAGCTACGTTGGTCAGCTACGCAGTTTCTATGGCCGTTTCCATGACGATGCACGTCCGTCAGCTTTCCGGGGTGGAGCCAGGGGTGAGGTATGAAGGGAGAGGCGGGTCTAAATTAATTTATCAACAACCTCTCTACTCGTTTTCTCCAACATTGCTGACTATACCTTTAAGGACTACAAAATGACTAGCAATTCTAGTGCAATATATTTTTGCTAGCATATGTCTGCTTGTCTGTTTATTTGTTAGCAAGATTACACAAAAACTACTGGCTGGGAATTTTCAAGAGATGTTGGTAATGGCCGAACTTAGAAATGATTCGATTTTGGTGGTGATCCAGATATCTGCCATTAGTAAACGATCATTTTTGCTCAATAACCGTCTAACTAATAACGATATCAACATGATTCCAAGTGCTGGGTGTGGGTTTTCAGGGTCAAGATTGTGATGCTAACTTTATCATTGAACTATTGCTTAAAGATGTAACAGACATATGTAAACTACGTTGGTGTTTTCTAGTTTCTGATTTTATTTGTAAAGCCTCCAGGATCATGACTAGGAATTTGTGGTGTATCAAAATTCAATGTGTCACTAAGCCTCCTTAAAAATTTCAGAGTCAGAACATCTCTAAGTATTAGAAAATCTTGTTCTGAAACTGCTTATTCCACAAATAAGATGATTTCTCAGGACTTTTTGGGTGTGGTTTTAGCATAAAATGACCATTCTGGCAGGAGTAAAGTAGTTTAGTGTCTTTGAGAGTGTGGGACTTGGTGCTTGCTTTTTAAAGGCTGAGTTATTTATCACATAATATTTGATTGTCTGAATCCCACCCACTTTGCATCCAACTTCTGAGCATCCTACAAAACTCTAGTGGTGATATTCAAAAAAACATGCAAAGAGCAGGTCTAAGACTTGAGTATGATCTTAAATATGTTATGAAGATAGTATTTGTGGATTTGTGTTTCCGGGAGATTTAGTAAACATTTATCAGAACATCATCTCCACCACCTTGATCAGATCATTTGATTAAAGACAAAATTTACTTAAATAAGTGGCTCAACAATGTTTTGTTGCCTTTAACTCCCACCAATTCAGTTGTAAAAGTTAGATCTGTTTGTGAGGATTATTATGATTAAGCTACTTCTCATTTTCAAGTTGAAATCATGGTGTGATGATGTCAACTAAGTGTAATTTTGTGCTCTGTGAGAAGTGATTGATGATGTCTAAAGTCACACATTTGGCTCCTTTTCAGGTTCCTGTTGGTTCCAAATGTCCTTACTGACAAATCCACATAGATGCTTGTTTTAGGGTGCCTGTAAACCCCTCTGTTTTATCCCTGCTCAGAACAGACTCTCTTAGTATGAATGTTTCTGACCATACCTGTCTCAAAAGTGGATAAAGGACCACCTTTCCAGTGATGTGCTCTAATGTTTACTTTGGCTGCCAAGTGATGCTCTTTCAACTCGAGATGCCTATGGAGTTATTAAATTTTTATGATATTCAGGAAATGTCCCCCATGTGGGTGGGTGGTGTAATTACCTCCGGTTATGTTTTCGGGAGAGTTTGTTTGTCTGTCCGTCTGTCCGTCTGTCTGTGAACAAAATAACTCAAAAAGTAGTGGATGGATTTTATTAATGAAATTTTCAGGAAATGTTCAGCACGGGAAAAGGAAGAACTGATTCGATTTTGGTGTTGATCCGGATCACCGTCTAGATCTGCCATGAAGAAAAATGCGATTTTCGTGAATAACTACTGAACTAAAACAGACATCATGATGAATCTACTTGTTAATGGTATGTTTTCATGGTCAAGGAATCTAAATATTGACATGAAATAAAGGTAGGACTAATATTTATGGTGAAAATCACAATATGACTGAGAACTGTGGTGCTGGCGGAGGTCTGCGCTCTCCAAGTGATTTTCTAGTTCCTAATGAGATCATGAGTAGACTAGAAGAGCGCTGACCTCCACCAAGCATCACAGTTCCCAGACGGTGATCCGGATCAACACCAAAATTGAATCACATTTCCTGACAATTTCATCAAAATCCGTCCATAACAGACAGACAGACAGACAGACAGACAGACAGACAGACAAACAAACTCTCCCAAAAACATAACCTCCACGGCGAGGTAATAATCTGTTTGGACGTATTTCGAAGCAACAGAGGGAAAAGAGGTAGTTTTTTGTCACCAGGAAGGGGTGAAGGCTAGCCGTGGACACACATTTTGGTTAAAAAAACATTTTTGAAAATGTATTTCACAAACTGTATGACCTTGGAGCCCTGAAAAGACATACATGAAAGTCTTGCATATTTGACTATAAAAGAGAAAGACAGCAAAATTTTACAAGCTTCACTTTACTTCTTCCCTCACACTTTTTTTGTTTTTCTGCCATTAATGTCACTGTTATCACATTGATAGGCTTAATTATTAATACAGCTCTATAATTGGTGGACATGATGATTTCTTCAGATTTAAATGTCATCCCAGCCTACAGCTGACATTCAGGTATTTCAGTGGAGGAAAAACTCTTGCTGGCAGCAACCCAGCAGACTTCACGAGTCAAACATATTCTTAGACTGTAGAAATTCTCAGTGCGTTACGTGTCAGCAGCTCACGACTCACAGAGCTGTATCCACATCGTGCCGGTAACACATGCTCGTTGTGCTTAGGTAGTGAGTTTTATTTAGACTGGTCACACATTTTAGCACTCTGTTACTCATAAACGCAGCCTGCAGAGGTGGGATGTGTTTTTTCTCTAGTGACTGGTCTCAAATACTACTACCCGGAATTCTTCTGATAGGACATACAGAGAAAAATACTTTTGTTATTTCTCCAAAAACTGAGTCATCAGCTGAGACAGCAAGTTTTGTTTTTGTGTTTCTGTCTTGGTTACAGGTGCCTGATTTGTCGTAGATGGCTTCAAAAATCCACACAGCATTTTGCGAAGAGTTGGTGTTGGTAAAAATTCCACAAGAGAAGAGTTAATTATACTGTGAATTCAAATTTCTGAAAATTTACTGTTAATGAAAAGAGCTGGGGTTATAAAAATGAGAAAAACAGTTGTTAATAACTAAAATACGTAGGTGCAGCATCTTTAACTCTAATCAGGTCACTCTAGACTCAAAATCTGGAATTAACACCTCTACCATCGATAACCCTGCCTGCGTGTACCAACAAACGCTACAAGCCTTAATAATGAAATCTGCTGTCTGTGCATGACCTCTGGATTTGATCATTGAAAGTACAGCACTGTGAACCACATTGATCTGTTGTAAGCGCTGACTTTCCTGTGTTTAAGAAAACCTGTTTCAAACCAAACACGGGATCAGCATTTGTCCAAATTGTTCATTAAATGAGAAATACTCTACAGTGCTAATTTGGAGGTGGGACTTAAAATAAATATTTTCAAAGGATACTCTCTTGTTAAGCGTTTGCTAAGTGTTATATTTTAACGCCAACAAGAGTCAGTAGTTACACTTACGTAATATTATTGTACCAAATTTCCAAAAAGAGTTAAACTCAAACTAACTCCTGTGTCCTGTTACGACCAACCTAGGGGATACCAGAAGAAACATAAAATTGACCACACCTTTGTCACTCTCAAGGCACACCAGCAAGAAACAACAAACACAATTTTTGGCAGTCCAACAACAATTTTTTAAAATAATTATTTTCTTCGTTCTTTTACAAACTAAATCAAAATTACCTTGGGAAAGTAGGCTAAAACTAAAACAACAAAACACTCTCTTATAAATCAAAAATCTTACCTAACCACTGATGAAAAAGAAAATAGATACAAACCTAAAGTGTCTCCCTAACGGAAAAACAGGAGAAAACGAAAACCAAAGCTCTACTACATTACCTTACTGCTTAAACGTCAATAATTTTCACAAAATCAGAAAACAATCGGCTTCAACGCGGTTCTTTGAGAGCTGTGGCGTTAGTAGTGAGGGGTCGGCATCTCTACTTCTGCTGTCTATTTAAAACACCAACCATCAGCCCTCAGCCAATTGGTACGGGCCACTGGATGGGTCTCCTCCACCTCGCGGCGGGTGCGTCTTTCTGCTGCCGTCCAATCAGGACACTCCACCAGCAGCTAGCGTGAGCAGGGAGGGTGGAGGAAAAAGTCAGAAGTGCTCCTCTACATAGCAAACAACAAATAAGTGACACACAGTCATTACAGTCCCCTCATGACACCTGTTGTGTGGACCAGTATATAGACACGTAACAAGTGTTGATACCAGTTCTGATAGTGTTTATTTGACAATGCTTATTTTGCTGTGTGCAACACAGTGGTGCAGCAGGTAGTGCACATGCCTCACAGGAAGAAGGTCTACCCATCCAAGGGCCTTTGGTGACTGTAAATTTGCCTCCGGTGTGAGTGTGAATGGTTGTCCGTCTCTTTATGCCACCCTGCGATCATCTGGCGACCAGTTCAGGGTGTATGAGAGCTGATGAGACAACTTAACCTGAAGATGACACCAATTGCTGACCCTGCCATTTTCAGCCAACAAACCACACCCATTGCTAAAGGCCACTTCCCTCAATTAAATCCCTTTTAGCAGTGTTACAAGAAAGTATCTGGGATAGAAGAAAAGATGAAATGAAAATAAAGATGCACAGAATTTAGACCCATTCAGTGAACTGTTTGGAAGTCTTACTGTGAGACTTCAGCAACCACAGCATGCCTAAATTGGCAAGACGGACATGACTGATGCTCTTAAAAATTTGAAGCGGATTTTCGGACTTTGATCTTACCCAGATTAAATTGTTAAAGCTAACATCTCTTATAAATTTTCTTTGTTTTCATCCCTTTTAAAGGTGCTATGAGGAGAATCTATTACTGGCGACATTAAGACTCTGCTACCCATGAGCACGTGCGGCGACTGTCGTAATGCTGCGTTCCAGTAACCTCGGAACTGTGAGTGACATCATCTCCCACTTATTGGCGTTCCAGTTGAAGTCAGAAACAAACAAGTCGATCTATCAGGCTATTGTTAGCTGTTGTTAGCACGCCCTGCGTTGTTGTATGAAGAATGTGATTATCACTATGGCAGCATTTTTGTAAATGTAAGTCTAACAATACTATGTATACAGCTGATCTAGAGCGACACACCCCAGTCAGAAGTGCAAATAAATTGATTATTACAGGAGCTAAATAACTGTTCACACTGGGGGCATCCGTCTTCAATTGTCAACTCGGGGGTGGCGAGGTTTCACTGAATTCCCAGTCAGGACGTTCCAGTTGCAGTTTCCTACTCGGAACTCGGAAATTCCGACTTCTGACTACAACTGGAACGCACCAAAAGACGTGACTCAAACCAAAGCGTGTGTTTGTTGATGCTAATAAAAATGCAGCTCGGACCTTCCTCAGAACTCTGCATTGCTTTGCAACTTTCTTTTTCAACAACTTACAGGATGCAAAGCGACGAGGTAATGTATCTCTTTTTAGTTACGTAGCGGTAGTGTTTGATGTGTGACAACAAACAATTTTTGGAAAACTTAGTATCGTAGTTTTGTAGCTGGCTCTATATCCCTACTTACAGCCCGGTGCTCTAAGACGTGTCCGAATAATATAATTTTGCTCTAGTTTTAATTGTCTTGTTCCTGAAGTTGAGTATCCAGGCCAGTCGAGCCCTGTCCGACCCGACCGGAAGGCTAAGGAATAGCATTTATAGATAACCTATTTTGATGCTATGAAACTCATGGATAAGTGTGTATTTCAATCAGGCATATATCTAAAAGTGAGACTTTTTTGTAATTATTTAGAAAATCCTCACAGTCCCTTTAAAACACCTTCTTTTTTTAAAAATACACACACCAGAAAGTGTTATGCAAGAACTTAAATGAACTTAAAACAAAACAAACAACTTCTTAAGAATAACATGATCGACACCCTTGGGCTTAAAGTCTAGTTTTTCAAATATTTTGTTTTGCCATATTGGTGTTTTGTTCATTTCTTCCTGTTGCTTTCTCCTGATGCTTTATAATATAAAACATGAATCAGCATTATCTACATGTTTGAAGAGGTAATAATGATCAAACATCGACTTAAGTAAGTGGACCATTACATGTTGTCACAACCGAAACTCTACCATCTGTTTCGGTTGTGACAATTTTAGCTAATTTTAGCTAATACCTAAAAAATGCTACTAAGCACATGGCCAGCAAATGGATGTTTGAACAGGTGTACACCCATAAAAACACAATGTGTTGCATTAAACCTCCAAAAGTTTACCTAATTACAGAGAATATGTGTTTGGTAGTGACAATTAAAAATGTTCCCGACAGATTTTCAGATTTTGGAACACATTTACTCCAAAATGATGAGAGGTAACTACTCACCATGATGCCATGAGGTAGAGGGATGCTGAGTCTCTGCCTGATCAAAAGTGCAGGGGTGTGGCTAAAAACCAGGTTCAACCTATGTGGTAAAACTATCTGTGTTTCGGGTGTGACATGAAAGCGTGGGACAACATTTTTTGAATGATCTTTTTAAATTAAAAAAATAAACCCAAAATACATCCAAATCTTTTCAATGCTGTTTAAAAGAAATCAACAAGATATTTTAAAAAACATCATTGAAAAAAAATACAAAATTGTTTTAAGTATTATTTTCATAGGTTGAAATTTAGGGCTTAGGGGTTGGGACAACCACTTCCCAATAGAAAGTACACTATAAATGATGATTTTGTATATATTTAGCTTATTACTATCTATTTGCTGTCTTGTGTGTTAAATAGATCATAACAGAATCTTAGTAAATATGCAAAGTCTGAATTCTTTATTGTTTTGTTACATAGTTTTTTTTAGTGTGGGACCACAGTTTGGACAAATTCGGTAGAATGGCCTATATCTAAAAGTGAGACTTTTTTGTAGTTACTTAGAAACTCCTCACTGTCCCTTTAAAAAAAATTTGAATTACTGAACTCTGTTTTTTGTTACTGTACTTATTCACCTCTCCACATTTCAGCTAATCATTTTTTTGTTTCCCTCCTCTGACGCGTATTCATCCTGAAGTGACACATTTCATTATCACTTAATACCGTTGGTTTCTTATGCAGTGAACTAAAATGAATAATGAAAGGCAGTCTGGAAATATTAAGATTTGCAAAATGTATAAGCTACAAAAACTGCGGAGAGAAATGAGATCATTTAGATGTCGGAGGATGAACAAAACACTTGACAGCTTCATGCCTGGAGCCAAACACCTCATTTGTCTTTTTAGTTTAGAGTTTAAAAAGAGGACAGGGCAAAAACAGGAAAAAAAGTGCTTTAAATGAACATCTGAAAGGTACAAAGCACAGAGAGAGAATCATTCAGGATGTGTTTTAAAATTTAATGAAGGCACAAAGTGGATTGTCACAAACAGGCACGGCCACGAGCTGAGTTTCCACATGATCACCAGCTTGATGTCTGAGCCAGAGCCTGAACTCATTTTCAGTCACAGGCTTCTGAAATATGAAAATTGCCATGAACCATCACACTCAGACAAAAAATGACCATTTAAAAGATGAGTGTATGAATGGTAGTTGGTGCGCCTCAAAAATCAATCTCAAAGCACATTCTCAACACGACATGTAGGTGGATGCTGAAAGGAAGTCTGATTTAAAGGCTCAAAAAAGAATAACAAATATGCCTTCCACTTCAGTGGTCACATAAACTCTTCGGCCTTCGGATTTAACCTGCTTTCACCTTCAGAACTTTTGTGGCGTTGATTCAACAAGGACAGACTCTCACAAAACATGTTGGAAGTGCAGTGAAAATATCATTTCTATGAAGAAATACTTTCAGTGTTGTTTTTCATCTAATAAGAAAAGCACACCATGTCTGCTGCAACTGCTACTGAAGCTGTTAGCATCTATGCTAATCTCTGTAGAAGCAGTCACCTCCTGCTGTCGTCTTGCTTGTATCTCCGACCTCTTCCTGCTTTAGGATCTGATTAGGCTCTGGAGCTTGGCAAAATTGATTTGTCTTATTTCATTGACATTGAATCTGGCAGATCGAGCTGTATGTGATCACCTTGGATGTTATTTCAGGCATTTGTCTGAAAAACTGTTCCAAAATTTCATCTGCTTTGGACAGTGGGAACTATAAGTGCTAGAATATTCACTCACTTCTGCATTTTTTTTGACTCATTCCTGCACCACTCTTTCGAATTCTAATCCAAAATGGCAGCTTAACATCAAACAGCGCTGAACTTCAGTGGTGTACTACCTCTACAGCTAGCATGAAAACAATGGAGATATACAGTAATCAAAAATACTTTATTAAAGGTTTTTCAATACAGAATCATGTAATTTGGATGGTTGAATGTCCTTTTAAGTATTTCAGTTTATTATAAACCGACAAATCTGATGCTTGTTTGTTTTTAAATATTAGCATTAGCATAAATGTTATCTTGAATTCTTGGAGGAACATTTTAGCTGTACAATCCCCCTATTTACTTTGCTTTGAAATGTATCACACACTAAGTGAAGAGTGCTGAAATACTTTACAGATTAACAGACAATTGCCCAAGTCCCTCTGATCCGAGTCCCAAGCAAGTCTCGAGTCATTTGAACCGAGTCTCACCAAGTCCCAAGTTTTTTCTGTTGTGGTCGAGTCGAGTCGAGTCGAGTCACAGGCTTTGTCCCAGTCCACCCAAAAAGCACTCAGGTTTTAATCTTGAGGAGAGAAACATTATCTTCCCACACATACAACACACAACCACCCTCTTTACTAATGTTAGCTTTGCTAGCTCCATATTGAGCACAGAGGTTGGGCTAACATTCATGCCATATTGACCTATGGCAGGAACGTTAGCTACCTGGCTAACGTTTACAGGTTTCACTTACTTGGCATCATGTGTCCTCAGGTGGTGGATAAAGTTTGATGTTGTGCCCTCTTTGTCACTTATTGAAGCGTTGCAGGTTGTGCACTTGGTGTGTCTTTGTTTTCCATCGGATTAAAATTCTTTATATGCAAAGACAATAACTTTGGGCACAGAAGACATAGTGGTTGCCAATTTGAAACCCGCCTCCCACGCACCTTATCCCTGATCATCACTGTAGCAGAAGCGGGTGTGTGGTAGGAACGTATGAGTGCAGTACTGTGTCTTGTGGGGGACAATAATAGGTGACGGACAAGTGTACTGTGAATGGGGCACCAATAAAGTGAACCTAAAAGGAAAGAGCGGCGTATATCTCCTGTCTGACTCTTCATATAAAGCCTGATTGCGTGCAATTTTCAGAATCATGTTGTCTCAGGTCAGGTTGAGTTTGGAGACATTTTCACCCGAGTCCGAGTCGAGTCTCGAGTTTTTACCTCCCAAGACCGAGTCGAGTTGCAAGTTGTCTCTTTAGCGGCTCAAGTTGCCTCGAGTCCGAGTCCCTATGACTTGAGTCCAATTGTCTGCAGATTAAAGCCTTGAACCAAACAAACAGACTGTTAACACAAATAAGAAGTCAGAACATTTTCTGATCAAACCATCATTTGGGAGTGTATGTAAATTGTGTGTATAGCTTCATCATGTTCTGCCTCGAAGCAAATCCATTGACTCTGGCAGATTTACAACAAGTATACTTGGCCTATTGTCTTACGCCTACCTGTACACGACACAGGACTGCACACTTCCAGGCAGGATGAGAAGGGGAGGGGGACTGAGGGAGGGATACAAGATGTAAAGTGGGTGACAAAATCAGAGGCAGAGCATAGCGTGTTCCTGTCCAGATGGAGCCTCTGTGGGGATTTTGGACCGCTCGTGTGTTTCTGTGTGTGTGTAGATGAGGAATAACGATTCTGGGATGCTGCCATGTGGAGGCTGAGTAGGTGGATTACCCACTCTGGTTCAAAAGGGAAAGTGATGAGTAGGTGGATTTAAGGATTTTGACAGGAAGTGGTTGTCAGGGTAATCACAAAATGTTAAAATGCTGCTGTCCAGGGTGAAAACCATTCCACCAAAGAAGTGCCAGAATATATTAGTTAAGACTCTTAAAAACAACCATTTTGATGTTCTTGACTGAAGGATTTCAAACCTTCAAGAAACTTCGGTACACAAACAACCTGTGTGGCACATTTTTGTCCATGCAGCAAAACCCTCAATTTTTATGTCACCAGGAAATAGCAGTATGTTTTTGGTTGAGTGGACAGACGACTTTGGCAGAAATGTCAGGGGCCAAGAAAGGATGTCGGATCAGAACCTATCCCAAACCAGCTCAGCACCATTTCTTAAACAAGCATCTGTAAAACAAATAAACATATAAATATGGAAGTACAGTACAGGTCAAAAGTTTGGACACACCTTCTCATTCAATGTGTTTTCTTTATTTTCATCACTATTTACATTGTAGATTCTCATTGAAGGTATCAAAACTATGAATGAACACATGTTGAATTATGTACTTAACAAAAAAGTGTGAAATAAATCAAAACATGTCTTATATTCTAGTTTCTTCGAAGTATCCACCCTTTGCTCTGATTACTGCTTTGCAGACTTTTGGCTTTTTATTTATGAGCTTCAAGAGGTAGTCACCTGAAATGGTTTTCACTTCTCAGGTGTGCCTTGTCAGGGATAATTAATGGAATTTCTTACCTTATTAACGGGGTTGGGACCATCATTTGTGTTGTTCAGAAGTCAAGCTGATGCCCAGCCGACAGCCCTATTAGACAACTGTTAGAATTAATATTATGGCAAGAACCAATCAGCTAAGTTCAGAAAAGCGAGTGGCCATCATCACTTCAGTGAGAATCTACAATGTAATTAGTGATACAAATAAAGAAAATGCATTGAATGAAAAATTTGTCCAAACTTTTGGCCTGTACTGTAGATATAGATATGTACATTTAATCAGCCACTTCCAGTCAAGATATTCTGATTTAAGACACAAACAAGCCTCAAGCTTCAAGTGTTCATTCTGACTAAAAGGTAAACTGTTTAGATTTTAGAGGTCAGATGTAATGGTCATTGGATCTCATGTTCAAACCTTGTTTGTGAAGTGATGCTTTAAAGGAGACTTCACACATATGCCCACCCATCTTAAGGATATAGTTAGTGCATTTCAAAGAGCCCTGCTGTAAAACATGCACCTAGGCCATGGAAGAATTATTGTTCACACCCCCACACCTCCGATCTGGTTTTCTTTCCTGACTAACTACTGTGCTCTTAGGCCCCATTTACACAACAACATTGCTACCAGAAATGGAAAGGTTTTTCCTTTGTGTTTTCAAAAGCACTCCACATTCACATGGAGACATGGAGACATTTTCTTGAAACTTGTCACTGTGGACCCTGGTTTCATAACAGTGGCGATTGCTCTATGACTGCAAGGGAAGCTCAGCTTCCCCTAAAATGTCCCCAAAAAAAGTGGTGATATGTACTGCTGTGTGTACATTTCATTGACTAAATATGCGCTAAAATACCTTCATCTTTTGTTCAGAATCAGCTACTTATCACAGGTAACTGTGACTTCGTTCTCATTCATCCCTGCAGCGTCTCAGCGCTTTAGCACAGTCAGACACTGAGCGTCTTCTGACTTCGATGGGGAAGTGTAGAGTGGGTTGTTCCACTTTGGAAACTGGACGGTCATTGGATAAACGCTGGGCTTTGTCCCGTCCATCGGACGCTCAGCGTCTCTGGGGGTCTATGAGGCAGTGGGCTGGCCTGGACACTCAGCTTCTGCATGATGATCGGATGATCTGTCTGAGGCCGAATCCCTTTTTGATTGACAGTGAAATGAGCCAATCAGTGATCGTGAAGTATAACCCTCCACCGGAGCATCTACTAAGTTTTACATTCAGTTGTTCTGGAGAGGAGCTTCTCCTGTTTAAAGCGGCTCAAGTCTTACACCCGCAACACAATGGGCCAAGGCCGTTTAAGCAGGCTAGCTCTGCTGGCCATTGAGAGAACACTGGTAAAATCCCTGGAAAAGAAACCTAGTTGATACGACAGGGTCACAGATCATTTTCTTGAAAAGGAACGGAGGGTAGAATTTACATTTAAATAAATAAACAAATTTATGATGTAGGCCGGAAAAAAATGAGTTTCCCCTCCTTGACTGACCAGCAGCCTCCACTGTTTCAAAAGTTTGTGGATTTAAGCACTCTGGTCACCATTCTTGTGTAAACGGGAGCACATACAAAAACTCTACGTTTTTGTTGCTGTGTAAATGGGGCCTCACTGACCAAAAATCATGTACCTTGTATCTTCCTTGAGTGTCATATCAGAGGCATTCCCAAGAGTGAGCATGAGGTTCTGTAATTTTCTCTTTTATGTTGTCTCACTGGAGTTGAGCCTTCTTTGAATGAACCAGAGCCAGGTTTCTCTTCCAAGTAGAAGTCCAAGATTTGGTGATTTGGTGACTAATGATGGAGAATAGACACTTTACAGCTACAGTGTTTCAAAAAATGTTCTTTATTTGATAGCATTTGACTTTGTATGTTTAATGAAATGATTTTTGGCTGTTTGCAATATCACAGGAAAACACTTTAAAATGTATTCAAGCCTGAAGCTAAAATGTATTTATTAATTTCCAATGCAAGAGTTCAATCAATATTTACTGAGGCAGTAAATTAGGGGAAAAAAAAGGTTTTCTCACCCTTAAGACAAATCAGAGCAAAAGAACACTTTATTTTGTGATCAACCAACACTTCCTAAAGCTGCTCATTAACCACGAAAAGGAAAAACAGCTCAGAGGCTGAATATTTGCTTCATTTTTAAGACCTAATGAGTTTGAATTCAAGTGTTTTAATAAGGAAGAAAACACAACCAGAGACATTTAATGCTCTGTGTGGACAGTGTTCAACAGTGAGAGACCAGAGGATTAGAGCATGCTGCGACAGAATAATATACATGTCTACTCTTGTGCCATCAAGAACAACACTTCTACTGTATGGCTGCATTCGTCCGTCCATTTCATGGATTACATGGGATTACAATCTGTCCATTTCTAGATGGGACAAGATGGATTAGGGTTGGATTGGTAATCCATCAGGGAATATCTTCTAGCTGTGGATGATATGTGGATGCAGAAGACAGTCAGCATAGTGGTTTGTAAGAAGTGTAAGGTCAAGGGTTAAGTCTCCGCTTCAGCCAGTGTATCTGTTTGAGTGAGGATGTCCCCAGCCCTAACACTTAATGCTGCAAGCAGGAACTTTACCCAGAACTGTATCCGTTTATGGACAAAGACATCATCTCAGAATGAGATCTTTCAGGAAGCTTAAACCTGCTTCCAAATGGTACTGTTCCTGTGAATGGCCCTTTTGTTGACTACAACAGCTCCACAGTAGGCGTGAGAATAGCAGTGAAAATATAATATGGCTCTGTGAGCCTGTTGCATAATCTGCTTCAGAAATATCGCTGCCATGATACTTGGGTGTTGCTTGGACTGGAACAGTGTGTTAGTACCTCTTCAACACGGACAGATCTGCATGTAGATAACTTACTGTGGAAACAAATCCTAAAATGCTGTAAGATTTATGTTTAGAAGGTTTTATCACTGGAAACATTTGTCCCCCAAACTGGAATATAGCAACATAAAAATTAACAATTTCATCAGACATTACAATATCATAAATCAATATCAATATCAGCAGATATGATTTTTTTCAAAAATGTACAACAAAAATTTGGCCGCACAAGTAGATTATATGCTGTATATCCCACATATTGGCAGTAAACTCACTCGTGTGGACCAAGGATCAAAAAAGCCAACACCAAAAACAAACAAACAAAAAAAGTTTAAAAAATATACATTTGTGTTACTTTTTCCATTTACAAAAACTACTTCCATCTGAAATGTGCATACCAAATCTAAATTATATTATAGGGGAACCCTTGAATTGCCAGTCACAACTGCACAGTTTTTATTAATTAAAAAAATAAAATAAAATCATTTTAATAAAATAGAATTCAAGGGATGTTTGATTATTCCTATTATTGAAGAAATTGAATGGGCGGCAACTTTGATGTTGAAGCATTGTTTCCTTTATGCATGCTCCTTTGCAGTAATTGATGTAAAGGGCATGCTTTGGATGAGAAAAAATAGAAAGATTGGCTGCACGAATAAAAAAAACAATAAAAACTGTGATTAGTTGGTACGCTGGTTTGTTTGTTCGTTTGTGAACATGATAACTCAGACAGTTAAAAAGGAATTTTGATAATACTTTAAGGGTTGACTCATATTGAATTCCATGGTGAGAAGTTCATGAACTTACACTTTATACAATTTGATGATCTCCATGTACAGTTTTTTTAACCATTTTTTAAGCTTCAGTGTAATAGACCAGTATAAAAGGCAATTATGAAAATACAACATGGTTTTTCCACTAAGGAGTGGTTTCCACTTCCGATGAATAAAGTCTCTTTCAAACTTCTTGTTTGAGAATTTCCTTCCAACCCAGTGACCTGATCAAGTTGGTGCTCATGACTTTGGATATCATGAATGTTTTATGGTCTAATAAAGATAATTTAAAGTTATTACATTAGGGTCCCTGCCATTTTTGTTCACCTTTTTAACAACTCCTTAGCAACTGTCCTTTTTAAAACAAAGTGACTCTTTAAAATTCAAAAACACGGGAATATCAGACATCTAATATTTTGTATAAATGAAACAGTCAAATCTTACGTCCATGTGTTCAGCACAGACTTTATTTCAGGTATTCATCCAAACAAACTATACCAAAAATCCCACAGACATTGGCCAATGGGAAGCTTGTTCACGCCAGCCAACCTTAGATGTATGAAATGATTAGTCTAGCTTATTAGTTGGACTGAAAACATGGATCAGATTTTCCATTCCAAGCTAGCAGTAACCAAACTAATAGAGCTTTAACTTGATCTAAATCCAATGTGTGTGACACCAGTAGGAGAGCAGCTGATAAGCTTAAGTTTAAAGTCTGTAAAGGAGAGGATTGCGTGATCAAGAAACGCTCAGTTGTGTCTCATCCACTTGAATGGTCAAACAGATTGACCTACACTAATTAGGGATTACATATAAGGCTGTCCTTGCTCTTAACTACTCTGTGCTGAACAGGTTGGCAGGATATCTAACAAACACTGGATGCTTTAGTCCAAACAAGCCCAAGAGAGACTAGAGACAAAAAACTGAGAATGCAACATTCAGGTCTTCAGGCAGTGAAGCAAAGAAAAGAATGACGTGTTTTTAATCCCCGCTCAAAGCTATTTATTTTAAATCGTCTTGTATGCTCTCCCTTCTTATTTTTCTCCCTAAAATGAGCATAAAAATGACAGTTTGGTGTCAGCCTCTCGGAGAAGTCTGCCCCCCCGTGCTCTCTATTTGTTACTTTGGATGTCAGAGGATGTGTCGAGGTGTTTTGGCTGAGAAACGTGACACCTGGAATAAAGAGATGGAGTGGGTGACAGTTTACTATAAATGGAGGTGGATGTCGACGAGGAGAAGGTGGATGTGAGGCCTGAAGTAGAGAGACTGACAAAGAGGAAGTGAGTGGGAGCGGAAAAGTGAGAGGAGGGTGAGAAGAAAGGATGTCAGAGGTGGAGAGAGTGAACGCAGAGAGAGAACTTTAATTTTAGACATGGAGACAAATAGACTACACGGTAGTGGCAAATGGATGTTCAATAAGTGCTTCATGCAAGAGCTAGAAAGAGCAAGAATGTTTGTCTACCACAGCAAACAGCTACTTTTTGGTAAGTGGAAGTCATGCCACCCTTATAAGGAATTTCAATAAACAGTAATGTTTTGCTCTTTAACTCCCAGATCAACTGCTTGGTAGACCAAACTTTAAATAGCTGTATCTTATTCATAAATGCATCAAACTTCTTGAAACTGATTAGACCATCTATATTTTGTGGGGGTTAAACATAACACTAGAAAAAAAGCATTATGCCTTAGTAATGTCTTAATAAAGAGGGGGATTTCTCAAACCTAGCAATATGATAAAACCAGTCATAAAATGACAAAAGTGACATATATGAAATGAATATAGTGTTAAAAGTGTTTCTCAAAACAGGACATTTTACCTGATCTTTGTTCTCTCGTCACTTTTTTGTTTATTTGTTTATTTGAAAGGACCCCATTAGCTGATGCCAAGACGACAGCTAGTCTTCCTGGGGTCCAGACAAAACATACAACGCACAAAATTTACATTCTCAATTACTCACAATTACAGGGGGAAAAAAATGACAACACTAAAAGTACTTGTTAAAACAAAAACAATAAAATTACGAAAAACTACATCCTATATCACATGATAAATACTCACTCAATCTAATGATAGTATTATCCAAGATAAAATTATGGTGTCAACAACATATACAATTTCAGTCTCCTTTTAAAACCAGTTTTATCCTTAATTCACGAACAACTAATGGAAGTTTGTTCCAAAACACAGTTGACCTATGGAAGGCGGTCCTCTTTATATAGTCGGACTTAGGACTTTTACATTACTTACTAAAGTAACAGCTCATCCATTGGGCAGGGGTTAATGATTTATAAATATTTAGGGTGTAAATGTTCAATTGTTCTATTAGTGCCCCAATTTGTCATTTTTTTTGTGAAAGTTAAAGGGTTAGAAGTACAACCTCAAAACATTTTTGGGTGCTATTATTCTTATTATTATAATTGGTTTATTTGGGCTGGTGTGAAAGCTAACACAGACTCTAGTGTGAACACAAGATCAAAACTCTGATCTGACAGAAAAATGGTGGCCCCAGTTCACTTCCAAGTAGACAGCGGCTGAAAAAGCCATCCAAACCAAAAAAGGACCAAGCAGGGGAAGCAAACCAAAAAGGAATGATCTAATGACTCAACATTCTACAGCAACAAATCATTGTTTTAGCCCATTTTTTCATGATCAGGACTATGACACAAAACAGCAGTTTGAACACTTACAATGACTAGAAAAGCAATCGGAGAGCGCAGACCTCCGCCAGCGCCACACTCCTCACCCATATTGTGATTTTCACCATAAATATTAGTCCTACCTTTATTTCATGTCAATATTTAGATTCCTTGACCATGAAAACATACCATTGGCATGTGGATTCATAATGATATCTATTTTAGTTCTGTAGTTATTCACAAAAATCACATTTTTCATCATGGCGGCCAGATATTGACTCGGATCAACAACAAAATCAAATCAGTTCTTCCTTTTCCCATGCTGAACATTTCCTGAAAATTTCATCCAAATCCATCCATAACTTTTTGAGTTATTTTGTTCACAGACAGACGGATGGACGGACAAACAAACTCTCCCGAAAACATAACTTCCTTGGTGGAGGTAACCACCAGAGAGTGCAAATCTCCATCAGAATAGCTCACATATTGCCTTTATATCTATTAACAATAGTTCTATGATAAAGTTAACATCATAATATGATTCCTTGACTCTTAAAACCCACACCTACCACTTGAAATTGTGTTGATATCATTACCTCTGCCAAGGAGGTTATGTTTTCGGGAGAGTTTGTCTTTCTGTTCGTCCATCTGTGAACAAAATAACTCAAAACATTTGGATGAAATTTTCAGGAAATGTTTAGCATGGGAAAAGAAAAAACTGATTCGATTTTGGTGTTGATCTGGATCAGCGTCTGGCCGTCATGACGAAAAATGTTAATTTTGTGAATAACTACTGAACTAAAATAGATATCATTATGAATCCAATTGCTAATGGTATGTTTTCATGGTCAATAAAGGTAGGACTACGATGTGGGATCACAGTTCATGCTCCATGTGCTCCAGTCCATAAAGATACTCTCAAATACCCACAACCAACAGCATGTTGTTGTCTTTAAAGTCAAAACTGCTCAATTTTCGTCCCGTTTTAATGAAGTTAATGTTCCTTGTTTCTTCTGACAACCCAGCCTGCTGATGGTGGAGGGATACATAAGCTGTAAGTTCCAAACTCAGGGGCTTTGTGAGGAAAAGCTCAAGGCTGTAAAGAATCTTATTGCAGTGCATTTTCAAGCCAGCATCATTTTTGGGGTAGTGTTAATGCTTTGTCTCGCCCCCAGATATCTCCCCCCACGGACGAAGCTTGCAAGTTCCTTGATTGGCACTCTTGTTTATTCGCGCCATGGGCCTCTGGCAATCCCACTTCAAAAAAACCAACAACAACCAAAAGTGCATAGATCTGAAAAACTCCAAACTGTGGATGTAAAAACCTTTAAAGTGTGATATAAAATTTTAACTGTGGTTAAGTGTGATATGCTACCAAAATGTAGTATAGTAGAGTATATTACAATGAAAATGTAGTTGCTCTGAAAAGTTCAAACATAAATACACACAGTCCTAAGTAGATATATATGTTTGTTCTGATCTTGTATGTGCACTGATGCTCCACTCTCATGTACGTGAGGCTTTCACTGAATGTAAAGTCCTGGACCTATAAAGCCTCCACACTATAATAGAAACATTTTCTCATTTCTTGCTGACTCGCTGATTCAGCAGATGAGTCTAATGGTCTCTACGACACTAAATCTACTGGTAACTCACACACCTGTTGCTCTACTGCAGAGAAGACTGCAGGCTTTTCTCTCCGAGACACGTCCTTTCAATAAGAGGAATGAAGAGAATGCATGAGAGAAGGCATATTTTCCTTTCTGCCTTTGAAGAAATGTTTTTCATTGTGAAGTCTGGCTGAGGATTTGGTGTCACAGCAGGTTTGTCACATCTGTGCTGGAATTAAGGGTCTGTTTGAGGATGTGAGTGTTTATACATGTGATGTCCTTGAACAAAAGAGCCTCTATCAGGACTCTTTAAGATTTAATCCCATGCTTTTAGATCTGACTCAAACAGTTGGGTTTGATTCTGAGAAAGAATCACTTTCTTTCAAAGTTTGATCCTAAAGGGGAGACTAGCCTTGGTTCAGGAGCTTGAGGGCATTTTCCTTTCTCTCTGAAAGGCTTTTTCACCACTAAATCTTATGGGGACAGGAAAAAGTCAAGCCCCTTGTCATTAAAATGCTAATAGTTAGGATGTTAAAATTTCTCCTTGAGACAAAGCTTGTTGCTCCCAAGGACAAAACACCCAGGTTTTAACAAAGTGATTTTCTGTTCAATAAAACATGGAAAACATTTTCCTGTGTTTTGCTTTCTGTTTTTCATTAGCTTTTGGTGTTTGCATTTCGGTTGGTAAACACTTCACATTACCCATATGCTTCCAGATTCAGCTAAAAAGGTTCAGACACATTTGATTGACAAACAGAGGCTAGGTCAAATCTGTTCCCTTCACACACTAACAGATTTTTGTGCCAATTAGTCATGCCCACTGTTCTCTACTACTGCAGACCGGCAGAGTCAGTTCCTCTGGGAAAAATTTGTCAAAACATCCTCAGCTTAAAAATCAAGGATGGCCCACTTTGGTGGCCAAAAGTGCCACATTTACTTAATATTGTTACATGTTGTCAGATATGTTCATTGTCAGATAAAGAGGACATATCATGCTTGTTTCTCCTTTTCACTATGCCAGACTAGGATGCCTGTAAAGCATTTCTGCCCTCAGTACAAGTCATTTAGTTCCTTCATTGCCCCACAATAGCGTTCTCAGAATCCTCATTTTAGGCCATTAAGAAGCTCTCGTTGAAACACTCGGATCTGAGGATGACCTAAAGTTACCTTGCAACGTCACAGCCCTTTGTGGTCTGATTAGTCAATTCTATCGGGGGCTGAGCCAGCCTGTCCTTCTTCTTCTACTGTATTTTCCAGCAGGCTCAATTCAGCGACCGCGTATTGAGTCCCCCTACAGGCCAGAGCTGGTAATGAGTGAATGTGAGCTAGGGATCTATATACCCCTGCTGGTGGATGTGTTCCTCAGTGACGGTTTTGTGGCTAACGGACATCACAGAGGAGGAAGTGTTTTATCAGATTACTCCAATAAAAAGAAAGGTACCTCGTGTCGTCACGACGTTTGAAATCTCGCGGTCATCTATTTTGACCTATTTTCAGAGGCATCAAATCTCGTTCTAGGATATCAGAAAAAATACAATATCTCATTTTTTGAAAATTAAGGGGGTGTAAGGTCTTGTTTTCAAATTTATTATATTATATGTAAGTATTAAATCATGCATCAGCATGATATGTCTCCTTTAAGAAAGTTTGGTGGTTTTGAGGTAACCTTGCAGTGAAGATAGTCCTGCCTGATTCAACATCTAAAATCATGAAGATTCATCTCTCCAATCTCCAATGACTTCAGTCATCCAAAATCTGGACTGGCCAATCAGGGAAGAGAGGCAGAAACTGAAGATGTAACAGCAGGAAGTGACTGCATGTTTTAAAACAATGGCAGCTTTTGAAGCAGCCTCTGTGGATTTGACAATATCTGTGGTTTTATCAGAAATTGACTCAGGCTGTGTCCAAAATGGCATACTAACATACTACTCATACTAAGTGTGACGTCAAAATGAGTATGTAGTGCGTTAACATTAGATAGTATTAAAAAATGATTGAGTGTGCGAGAAATACACGGATGTGTACTGTATCGGAAAAAAAAATTTAAGTATGCGAAGTGGGCATACTTACTAGTCACACCCAAATGCCCCATAATGCATTGCGAGCCCCATAATGCATTGCGCCATGCAAGACCGACCGGCATTCAGCTAAAAATCGGCCACTAGCAAACTTCCCATTTTCAAAATAAAGGCGTCTTTTATTTTCTCCTTTTAGTTCTTTAACGCTTTTGTAAATGGGCTCTTATTTTTGAGCCGATAGCCTAATGGGGCGCATAGCGGAAAGTCTCAAATGCCGAAATGAAATTTGTATCCGTGCGTTTTATGGCTCAAATGACCACATTTTGGTATTCTATGTGGTGACTTTCTTGCCTAAAATGCTCTCTGAACTTTCAAATGTGGCGAATCAACAGAGATATTTGATAGCCTGGTGTGCTCCTGATTTTTGCTGTCGGAGGTTTGAAATGCATCATGAGAAACTTAGCAGTATACTACAGTGTGAACGGTTGGCATCCTAATCATACTTGTAGTATGTAGTATACAGTATATACACATGAGTTTGTAGTATGTAGTATGTTAGTATGCCATTTTGGACACAGCCTCAGTTCCTTTTATTAAAGAGGAACAAAGGAAAGGACTCCAAATCCCATTGTGATTATCGTGTCTCCACTGTTTGCCCTCATGGATGATTGAACCAGAGAAGCTGGTAAGTTGAGGATCACTGCTGGGAAACTGGGAGAGAATGTGGAAATCATTCAGGGTTGAGTCGTGGTCACTCAACAATACACTCTCCTCAGAAGTTAAACAGGAGAACTTTGTAGTGATTGTCCATGAGGTTCACGTCATATAAGTAGTAAATGATACATCTGTATTGTATAATTTAATGATGAGGATAGCTAGCTAAGAGCTAACAACAGGGTGTAGCTGCTATGTCATAAAGTGGATTGATATGGATTGGTCTGTTGTAAGTGTGACTCGCAGAATGATCATCCAATCACCAGCTGCAGTTGTTTTTGAAGGTTCTGCCTCTGAAAACATTTTCTATGGGCTCTTCTCCAGATGGACTAGTGAAATATTCCTGTGGTGGATATATGGAACTGTCCGTCTGGTGTGTCAGGTTAGTTTTGAGGTGGTGAGGACAAAAGTGTCCAACTCTGATCTGCCTGACAACAGGGAGTCTCAGACCCCATCCACACGAAGCCAAACCGAGGTCTAAACGCATTCATTTTTTGCCGAATCTGCGTATCATCCATACGAAGACGGCGTTTCGGGGGTCTGTAAACGAACATTTTTGAAACCAGGTTCCAGAGTGGAAAGATTTTGAAACGCCGTATACGCAGCTTCGTGTTTACTGGCTCTCCGTAACTTTTCTGATACGCTTACGTCATAGTTTCATATCGTCATTGACATGCATGCGCCACACGCGGCAACAACAACAACAACAATGGCGGCGTACGGTGTAGCATATGTGCTAATGAAGCTAGTGACCCTACTATCCCTGTTGCAGCAAAATCTCCTTCTTCTCAATCACCACCGAGTTGAACAAACAATTATCGACGACACATTACGGCACTTTATGATCACTTTATCACAATCTCTGTTTACAACTTTTGCCTTAAGTGCACATGCCCACTGTTTTTTCGTCTGTTTCCGCTTGTTTCCGTCATATCGCTACAGCGGCCCTAGAGGTCTGGCATGTGTTTCTACAGCGTTTTGATGCATATCGAGTGCATTCATTTGGACGCACACATTTTCTGAGACTCCTTCGTCTTTATGACGATCGTTTTGGAAACTGTTAAGCGTTTTGTCTTCGTGTGGATGAGGTCTCAGTTTGCTCTCAGGACACTTAGACTTTGTTTGGGTGGCTTTCAAACCCTCAGCAAACCAAAAAAGGACTAAAATGGGGAAACAATACCAAAAAGCAATAAAATGTCAGTTGAATTTGGAGTGACTAGAGTTAGTCATACTAGCACCGTGAGCCTCCTGTCGTCTTTACAGGCTAATGTCTAGAAGTCTGTGTGGAGTGAAGTCACACTGCTTGGCGAGAGTCAACTGAAATACAGCTTTAAGTTTTTTTTCATTTCTCCAACTGCAGACCAGCTTTAATCTTAACAAAGTTGTGCCTCAGTTCCTGCCATATGGCAACGGGCCAAATGGCAGGAACAAAGACAAGAGCTATAGCCCCAATTAGTGGTAGGAGCACAGCCCGTTTTGCTGCAAACAATAAAAAAGTTGGGTGCAGAAACATGAACTATGAATGATGCTAATCCCATAGTGGTCTATGGTCTAAGAAATATGACAAATTAGCACAGAAAGCTTGACAAAATAAATGATTCCCATGTTTCATCCCCTCATCCTGGTAGCTGGATGCCGTCCTGGTCTACCTGACAAAGAGCACTGTGAAAGGAAACGAACGCATATCAAAACTGCAACATTGTTGGGACTTCATTCGTGAATTTATGACAGAGGATTAGGGCCATGTTAAAAAAAATCTTTTATCAAAAAAAGTAGTTATAATAATTAAGTCGAAAACTTACAAGAGTAAAGTCATAAAGTTACGAGAAAAAGGTTGAGAAACTATGAGAATTAAAGTCTAAAATTTACAAGAACAAGCTCATAAAGTTACAACAATGAAGTCAAAAGTTAGGAGAATATGTCAACAGGTTACGAGAATAATCTCAAAGTTACGAGAATAAGTTAAAAAAAATTGTGAAAAATAGATCAATAAAAAGCATACCTTAATTAGAAGATGGTCTAATTTTATCCTCATTGCATAGGCGGATGGCTGATACTCTGGTAAAACTTTTCAGAATGGAGTTTATTTTCTACTTTTATCTAAATAGATTTATGACGTTTTCCCATAACTTTATCAGATTATTTTCGTGACTTAATGACTTTATTATTGTAACTTTTCAACTTTATTCTCGTAACTTTATGAGATTATTCTCATTACATTATGGCTTTATACTTGTAACTTGAAAGCGACTCTACAGTTTGCTACGTCCCATTTTCATAACAGATGTTAAACGACTGGTTGCAGTTGATTTTTACAAGCAAAATTACTCCAATGGTTTATATTTTTTAATTTGTAACTCTGTGACCAAAAAGTTACACAACAGAGAATCTACTGAGACAATCACATTCTTTAAAATTAGGACTTTATTAACATTTGAGGTTTGTACACGGCACATATGCAGAACAATACACCATACAAGACATAGACATACATTATAATTTAAACAACAACATGAAAAAGACATATATCAATGCATACATTGAAAAAAATGTCATGTAAGAAAAGACAACCATTGCTAATACTTAGAAAGCTTTCATTTCCAATAACTGTAAACAGAATAATGCCAGACAACAATCAAAAAGCCCAACAAAACACTCTGGCATTAGCTGAACAGACATCAGGCATAATATTTATATCATTGCAGACTGAAAGGCATCATTAAAAAACAATAATAGGCGCAGCAAAGGTGATTTTGGGCTGATTTAGCATCAGTATTGGAGTAATGTGCTGAGGTACTGTGCCTGTTTTTTAATACTTTTAATCAAAACTTCTTAATCTTTTAAACACATTGGAGAATTGGCAAAACACTGATGCTTAATTAGTTCAAAACACCTCGCAGTGAGAATTTCTTATCAAGGACAATAGATTTAATGATTGTTTATATGGGTACAAAACAACCCTAACAGGCACTTTCCACTTCAGAATATTGTTATGCTAGCAGGGAGGGCCAGGGGTTTAGGAACTATTGAAAATAAAAAGCTGCTTAACATCCTTCAATCGTGGAAAATAATCAAACAAGTTGTTCCAACACCATTTTTCATTATTTTCCACAGGTTTTGAGATTTTTGCGGCCTGTGCTGAGCACTGTTCTGATATATGGGCAACAATAACTTTAAACTTTGACATTTGTCCTCCAGAGTCTAAGCCTTTCATCCTTTAGCTTGAGCAAACATTTGTGCTAAGTTTGAAAAGAATTACTCAAGGCATTCTTGAGATATCCCATTCAAAACCAAGGAACGGTAATGATCCACAGTGACCTTAACCTTGATGTATTTGAGCTCTTTCTAACTTTATATTTTGACCACGCTTTAAAGTGCTGTGAATCTTGCAGCTTCACTCCAAGGCAGCTGTTGCTTCAGTTTTGATGTGCAGTCTATATTGGATTTCATTTGCTCTCTAGTCTACGCCTTATACCTGACACCTAAAAACAAAATCACAGGTTTATACTAGAACAGCTCTTATAGCCATTCAATGTTTTTTTTAGATTCTAATATTGTTAGAAATGGCTTTTTTTTAATCATTCTTGATGCTCATGGGCACCTAAATGTTGCAAGCACACCAACAACTCATGCATGGAATGTATTGTAGGAATGTAAGGTCGCAGGAGGCAGAGACTGCAGATTGTTCTATTATACCCAAATTTCAGACTACATAAAAAACTAAACAAAAGCAGCAAAGTAAAAGGGTTATGCTCATGGCCTTTTAACCGTGTGCTACAGCGTGCACTACACACAATATCATCCTCAATTTTAAAATGAGCAAAGAATCACATAAATATAGGGCAATAGCTGGTGACTTATGTAAGCTGCAATAAATAAAACATCCTTCTAGGGGTAACTTCTGGGGGAATATGATGTCTTACTTTGGATTTGCTTAGTAAATTATTAGGGGAACAAAAGAGACCCTCCGGCTTTGGCAGACAAACACAAAGAGACACCAGCTGCCTGATGTGATGCAGCAGGCATCACTGAGACACTTGAAAGCTACACAGTGCAGTGGTGAGACAGAACAGGTTTATGAATACATCATGCAAAGGTGAAACTAAAGTAACATTATTTCTTAAAATTTCTAGATTCATTGATTTTTTTAAATCCATCTTTCACTCTTCTTTTAACAGTACTCCTAGCTTCCATCTGCTGCTTAATATTCAACGTTTTTCATTACCTCATCTCAACTCAGAGCTCTGAAGTGCTCGCAGTCGGCTGACCTACTTGGATTTCAGAGGGCTTGTTACAACTCCTGGCAGCCAAATTAAGGGTCAACTGCTCTGAGGCTAAAGATGCTGCAAAAAATAATTGATACTCTAAAACAAACCCTCAATGAAATAGACCGAAACTGACATTTCCTTGTATTCTTAGCTGAATTATTAGTACAGTTCTATATCCTGAGGCTAGTTTGGGTCAGTCCAACATTTAGGAAAAGTTTTAAAGATATGTCAAACATGTAGCTTTCTTAATTTGTTTAGCATAAAAAAGAGTTAAAATCCATTTTTTTCATCCTTGTGTCCATAATGATATTCATTGAGGTATAAAAAGACATATTTTAATTACTTTAGAAGACCTCAGCTAACCCTTTTCCTGTTTTTAGTCTTTGTGCTAAGTTTTGTTGGCCCAACTGCTAATAAAATATTTATTGTGTTGCTTTAAATACCACAAAAGCTGTGAACCTCTTGTCTAATATTAACTCCTATCATACAGATCCAACCACTTCAACTTTCCCCTCCCAGCCAGCTGCCTGCCAGCTTCCAGCCAAGTTCCAGCCACTGAAAGCTTGACAATTAATGCATTCTCTCTTAAAATTACATAGCCTCAATTATTGCCTTGATCAGTAAAATAGTTGCCAAATCAATGAGAGCAAACTTGACCTTGCAAAATCACATAGACATTGCCTAAACTTGACAGTTTATAACTGTCCGGATGGACAGACCAACCAGGGTTGAGTCAAGACCATATCAAGGAAAGAGGGGAAGTTTCAAGCAGCTATATCTGTATTTACAGGATAAATTAAAGGGTACATGACATTTGATTTTTGCCAATATCTGATATGCTGAAATTTCCAAGCTCATTATCACTGATACTAATATCAGTACTGATATTTCGGTCAAACCCAAAAAGCCTCCACTCAACTGAAATTGATCTTCTCTTTTAGTGACAGCCTATTTGTGTGAAGCGAGAAAAACAAAATTTTATACTTTCATAAATGACACTTTTGACTTATGGAGCTGAAATTCAGTGATAATGAGGTAAACCATTGTTGTACATTTAGAGCCAGTATTTGAGAAATACTGTATGTGGCCAATATGTGGGGCCAAGAAATCTGCTGTACATACCAGCAAAAATCTTAACATTTTTTGACAATATCAATATTGTTCCAATAATATTGTGCAAGCTTAAATAATTTCTAAATTTGCATGTTAACAGTAAGCCTGCAATGCACACCATAGTTTAATGTGGAGTTCCACAAGGCTCTGAAATGGGGCCCATTCTTTTCACCTAACGCATGCTTCCCCTGGTGATATGGTGAGGAATTATTTAAGTAATTCCATCAATTTGCAAAAGATGTTCAACTTTACATATCACTCCAACCAAATAATACTTGTGTCATGGGTTAAGGATGTTAGGGTCTACATCATCAGAAATGTCTTTTTCTTGTCCAAGACAAGATTTAATTTACTTTGCTTGATGCTGAACACCTAAAAAGACTTTCTCTATTAAGGTAACTGATCAGGCTGGCATCAAGCACCACTGTGTAAATTGTGGATTAATGTTGGATTTTGAAATACAACAAAGAGAAACAAGAAGCCATGCTCGTTTTGCTTTGTTTTAACGTAATGATTTGTTAAGATTGACACTGACAAAAAAAAAAATCTATTGATTTGTCCAAATCTTTGAAACTTGTTTTTTTAACTTAAAAACTGTAACACTTCTTATAATTATTGGCTCTGGCAGTTTCTCAACGCGTAAATATACAAACCATCAAAGTGTCAATATTAGCTAGCAGATGACTGTGTGCCAGTATTCTCAATTCTTCTGTTAGACTGCTTGCTTGTTTTGCTATTTAAATGCAGTAAGAAGGGATCAGAGTACATAATCTAGCATAATTTGATTGTGGAAACTGATCTTCATTATAAGAATATACTTCAGTTCAGATGTGGTCAAATAACTGCAACATCCGTACGTCTGTCATGTACATAAATCATTACACCTCTGTTTTTCATACTCCTCAGTCCATGCCACACAGAGTTGTCAAAATGTTACAGGCGCAAAACCTTCTCCTTCTGCGCCCAACTTTTACAGCCCCTTACCATGAATAATTCCCCATCAGTCATTTTGAGCTCCTCTTGTGTTTACTGCACGGCTCCCCAGGATCCTTTGTTGCTCCACCGTGAACTTCTATTCCATTCTCAGTCCAGGGGGCCACAATGCCCTGGGTCACTTTACTGCAGCGAGCCAGGCTAGCCACCTGACTGGAGGACAAGACGCGGTCCCAGAGACCCACCTGGGACAGCTCTCCAACCAGGGCCTGGGATGAATCAAAACCTCCGGCCAGAGAATCCTGCGGAGAAAGAAGAGAGGACTTTTGGATGGTGTTCAATGTGAACAAATGAACAGGCTTTGATTTTGTGCCGGGGACAAAACTGAAAAAGATGGAGACTTTATGTAAAAGGATGATAATGAATGCAGCTCTACTGAACAGAAACAACAGATGGGAGTGGTTTGTTAGGGATAGTTTGGCTAGAACCCTTTTTTTAATCACAATGTAAATATATTATCAGCATCTACAGTAAAACATAAAAAACGTAACAACACAGAGAATTACTTCAACTTGTGTGGCAGCAAAACTCCTTGCTGTTTTCTGGTCTTGATTATTCCAAATTATCCTGTTTATTTGTGTATGTAGCAGTTAATCAGCTTATTACTAAAGTCCAGACTTCTTTGACCACCTGATGATCTTTTTTAAATTTGACTAAAACATGGAGACCAAATACCACAATGAGAATTTAACACATAAAGACATGAAATGGGTCAAAAGATGACCAAGGTCATAGATAAAATTTAGTTATAACTTCCTTAAAGTTAAGTTTTTATAAGACTTAAAAAAAAAAAAAAAAAAAAAAAAAACACTGACATAATATCCTCAATCTTCAAAATTTGAAGTATTTGGGATTTTCAAGTCCTAAGCCAGCAGCTACCTTCGGGTTGTATACCTGGCTCCCACTATAAGCCATAAGTATGATTATTGGTCATTTGTTCTGTTTACATCATGGTGTGACATTTTGTGCATTCTGGAGTCAGATTAAGTTGCACATTACTGCCATCCGTCAGGAGACTTGAGCCCCATCTCATTGCCTGTTTAGATTGACCAAAAGTTCTTATGAGACTGCATTCTCTACAAGGCAAAGGACTCAGCTTTGGGAACTAATGGTTGTGTCACTTGATAAAAAATCTTTAACTTTATCTTATTTTCAGTGAACATCAGCTGGTAATATTTCTATTAATTCTGCATCATAAGCTCTAACCAAAAAGATACTGCAGTAGCTGTAGGCAAGCTCATCACTTTTCAAAGTCAGCCAGCAAGGACTCTCCAGAGCTGCTTTCTATTAGCTATAAATTAATCCTGTCGGCACTCAGGGGTCTTTCTATCTATGGAGTCCCAGTAGTCATGGGTAACCCACGTGCACACTCTTGTTTTTCTTCCTCTCAGAAATCCTTTATTTATGGTGTCTCCAAGGCTTCTTTGCAGCATTACTCAGCCTGAAACTAGTGGTTTTCAGACTTATTGCCCAAGGCACACCTAAAACCAAGGCAAAATCTCCAGCACACCTTATCCATATCAATAAAAATTCCCTCTTTTATGTGGGTTGTGGTACCTGGTCAGGCTGCCCTGCAAGTTATTTCAAATCTAAAAATTTCACAAAAAATATTTTACCAATGATTTTTTAAAAACATTAATCCAACACTTATATTTAGGGTAATTCTGAAGTTACAGAAATCCCAAGGTACACACAGACTAGTCTTGAAGTTATTTGTAATTATTTTAAAAAAATATTGCATTGGATCCCCAGGCTTTTTTGTAGTCTTTGTTAACAGTTTTTTAGCATCGATTCTTTTAAAAAGCACAGTAACACTCTAAATTTGAAAAGCAGAGCAGTAAAAATGTGTTATGTTGTAATTCAAATGTTCCAATCTCAATTGCATGTGTTTGCCAAGTACTTTGTTTCATCTCTTAATCTGAAAAGCATGTCTAAAATCCTATCCTGCTCCACTCTCAAGTGTAATTTAAAGACTGGTTTTAGTCTACGAAGAAGAGAAAATTCAGTAACATTTGTTACTGAAAAGTAACCTTGCAGAGCAGATGGACCTGATCATGCATCTCCGTCTTGCCAGCCTCCATTGTCCAACTGTTTCACTCTGCTAAATGCGCAACGGCCCAATCAGGGAAGAGAGGCGGGAGCTGAAGTTACTTCCTGTTGTACAATTAATGGCGGCTAATGTCGGTTAGCCTGTGGTCATCATGTTTACTCAGCTATACTTGGCGAAATATGCTCTCCTCATAAGTTTGTTTCATATGGATTGTCTTTGACGAGGTTCATGTCACATATAAGTGTTCAATGATACATCTGTGTTGTATTGTTTAATGTGAAACGATAGTCTTAATGTAGTTAAGCTATCAGCTAATGGCCATTAGCCATTGCGGCTAACTTGTAAGCTGCTAGTTAGCCATTACAGCTAACGGCCATTAACTGTTGTTTGCCCTTGTAAACCGTTAGCCACTATGTTTAGCCGCTACATATGCTACGTCATTGCAGCACTGCTTGATATGGATTGGTCTGTGATGAGTGTGATGGGCCAAATGATCATCCAATCACAAGCTGCTGTTGTTTTTGAAGGTTCTGCCCCTAAAACCATTTTCACAGGGCTCCTCCACAGATGGATTAGTGAAATATTTCCAATATAGAACTGCCCATCTAGTATGTCAGGTTAACTGAATAATGATGCACATTAGAATCAGATTTTCTATTCAATCTACAACCAAGAACTGAGATAAAATAATGTTGAATAAAAGGCATAATTTTCTAGTATTACAAAATAGTTTGTTCCACACATTAATTCTTACAACTGTTTGTTTAGCCTGCATCATTTCACGCAGTTTTCAGCCCTGAAATCCTGGTTCGTGCTCACTGGGTTATGTTTTATTTAGCAGAAAGACAGTCCCCTCTATCAGATTTTTAGTTGTGCTTATATTTCATTTATTCTGATGTGATGTGCTGCTTTAGTGACTTTTACACACAGTCCAAGCTCAACTGGATGCTGGAAAGATCAGGAGCTGCACTAAATAAAGATCAATTTGCTTTCACTGCTTCAGTCAGCAGTTTGAAGGGCAAAATAAACTTAATCTTCTTTCACTCACAGCCTTAAGTGTCCCTAATCAGATGAAGCCTTACAAAAAGAGTCTTTGGTTCACCCACCTGCTCTTGTCCCAGTATGAGAACTCCTCCAGGTCTGATGTGATGTCCAGCCGCCAGTGCATGACCTTCCCCCCTCAGCTTTCCCCCCTGGTACGCCTGCCATGCTCCCCCCTTCTGGCTCCAGCTCACGCAGATGTGCTGCCAGCTGCCTCTGGAGAGGTTCAGAGGCAACTGCGCCACCTAAGGTTGGGAAAACAAGGGGACATTATATCTGAAATATGAATTTAACGACATGCCCCCTGGCACTGGCTCCAGAGCTGTTTTACATTTCTCTGACATCCTATTTCTTTCCCCGCCTTCCAAAACAAGCTCTTACACACCAATTCCCAAGTCCCAAAGTCACTGTGCTGCTGCCAAGGACACGGAACTTTTCCTGCAGGCATGCATTAGCATAATAAAGTCTCTGTATTATCCCTTAATCTACAGTGGTGCTCTATACCACCCTGCAACGCTGTCAAGGTGGTTGATTAGTTTGTCATAACAGCTCTCCCAATGATGCTATGTAGCTTGTCTGCTAAATTGGCTCTTTTATTTGATGTGCTCAGGTTATTTGTATGCTAATGCTGCTCTGCCTACTGTTATTGACATTACAAAGTCCAATCAGGGCTATAATGCCTCTGATATATTGGTACAGCGTTTGAATTTTAAAGGTGAGAAAGTCGTACTGCTCTTGTGGAGAGACTCTGCGCTCATGCCTGATGACCAAAAACAGAGAAATTGAATCCAACTGCTTCAAGTCTCAGACTGTCTGTTCAGGATGAAAGCTGCTGACTCTGGGAACAATCTGCTCATTTTATTCAAAGAGAAAGTTTTGTGTACAAAAAATGTAAAGGCACATCTTCATCTTATTACCTACACCAAGGTGGTCATGTTTAGGCCAACATTTGTTATATGTTTGTTAAGAGGATATCTCAAGAACCACGGACCAATTAACGATGTGCTAACTAAGATAAAGTCAGTTGTAACTGGGGTTGATGGTTTTTACATGGAAATATGATGCAGTCATAACGGTTAATTTGTTTAAGGTTTTATTACAAATGTAAAGCAGAGCCAGAAGGTCTGTTACAGAAGGTAGTGACGATTAGTGGAGGGGAATTGATAAAATTTCATTGATATCAGCGCCACTATCATTTCTGCTTATTATCATTCATTACCAGTTCCTTGATATTTGGCATTATTATCAACTACATTGTTATATCAAACTGCAAAGGGGTTGAACATTTCTGAAAACTTTCTGGAAACTTTCCAATAAAAGAAAAGCTGAGAATTTTTTTCCACTGAACTATTCCCATTGTTCATTGGAAAGTTTCCAAATTGGAATCTTTCCATGGAACTATGGGAATTATGAGAATTTGAGGGCATTAACTAGAAATTGGGTTTAAATTTATAAACAAACTGTAATATATCTGAACATTATTGTGAACATTTTGTTTTGTCACAGGCATCAATGCAAATTTATAAAATCACAAAACATTACTTTTTAACAGATTTATTTGTATGTGGAACTTTATCAAGTTTTCATTGATTTATTGAAAAAATCAGTTTAATCTCCACTATGTGAAGTCATTAGGCTCCAAGGGCGTAGTTTTAATTTTGACATTGGTGGGGACATAAAAGTACACCACGATGGCATCCCTAAAAGTTGATGTGTTTTGTATTTATGTTTATCAATGTCATGTAGAGCTAATCAAACAAACAAACAAACTATCATATTCACAAAAAACTACTCTAAATCTCTTCTGTCTGTTCCTTGACAGAAATATATTGATGCATGACACATGAACAGTGGGACAGTTTGGGATCAATCAGAAATTTCAATGGTATGGTAATAGTCTGATAAATATAGAACCAAACCACAAAGGACTACCGATAAGTGTAAACTCTAACAATATGAATGTATAAAGTCATGTTATTAATCTGAGGTTTTATTGTGTTTTTCCCCACAAACTTTTATTGTTGGTCTTAGACGGTTGCTGCCTCTCAAAAATAATACATCGATACTAAATAAAATAACCTCTTTATGTCTTTGGCATTTAACATAAGCATTTTTTAGTCATAATGTTATATATTATGCTTGTGTTTTATGATAGGAACCATGCAGTAGTGGTTTAATATTGATAGGGACGTGTCCCTAGCGTCCCTACCCAATTCTACACCCCTGTTGGGCTCAAATGTGTGGCTTCCATAGTTCAGGGATCGAGAAATCATCTGTGCATGTGATGGAGGAAAGCACAGTACACGTGGAGGTCTCAATACCATGCATTGAGGAACTTATATCAAATCTGGGCACATAAGGGGTCCCTGTGTGATCTTATTAAAGGAGCACAATTTGGGACCTTTAACTTTGATTCTGTGTCATCAACTGTGTTTTGACCTATGGACCACGATAAAATTATTTTTGAAAATAAAGAACATAAAAGAATCAGCAAAAGACAAGCAACAACAGCACACTGCATTTTGACTTTTCAAGAGCATTGGAGGCAGAGTCTTCATTTATCTGGACTCTTATCAATGCATTTGCTGACTTGTGTTGGTAGAATAGACAGACCCCCTCCCTTCTAGTTTAAACAGGCCTAAAACTCTCTGTTTTCAACAACGCTGGGTCTTCTTCATCAGCTGATAATTGTTGAATTTAATTGTAAATTCAACCACAGAGACAACAGTCCATGTTTGCTTTAAACTATAGACATCCTAATATAACTTCATCTGTGCTTGTAGATTCGGAGTCATCCTGGTCATAGAAATCACAAGTTTAATCGAAAGTAACTGGCCATACTAGGGTCCTGAAGGCTTTTTCAGAACTGAGAAAGTCTTTAAGCGAGGAGGTGAATCATCCTCAAGAATGTTTATCATATTCAAGCCCCTTTGGATCAAGCTTTAGAGAACTAAAGTGTGATTCATCATTGAACTAAACTGAAATGATTTAGTAATGTGCTGCTTTTAACGGCACAGTTCTTTAAAAAAATCAATTTCATAAAGATCAGATCAGTGATCCATTTTAGACAATACATTTTTGTTGCATCTTTTTGTCAGTTTGATTTAGTTAGTTCTGGTTTTGGGACCAGTCCTCATTTATAGCCTGCACTTCCTCACACTTGCCCTTTGACCTGCATATGGGGCAGCTGCTCAGCACTAATGAGGTGTTTTTTTTTTTTTCTTTTGGTCATTATCTTTTCAATATCGATTTAACCTTGGTACTTCTGTCTTCACAATTCACAGTCTAACTCATTATCATCGCTCTAAAATCCTTTTCTTGGTGTTTTAGACGTTTAAAGCTCATGCGTGTCTCATTCTTAATCATTAAATCGACCTTATTTTGACAGATTTGAAGAATCAAACTTTGATGATCCTACTGAAGCTTCCTCGCTAGAAAATGTACTCTAATTGGATGCACTCATAGTGAAAGTCACATCCTTTTGCTTTAAAGGGCCCATTATCTGTCTTAACAAAGGTTTTTATCTTCATGTATTGACTGCTGGAGTATGAAAATAATCACTAATCTTAAAGACTTTTAGTTTTTAGATTGTGAGTACCCCTGATCCAGCTGTATCCTCAGTCTGTCTATGACACCCTATAAATAATGCACCTGCCTCCTCAAGGCCCTCTCCTCCACACAGGCCAAGTCTGTTCTGATTGGTTAACTTGTCTGATTTGTGGTGATTGGTCAGTTCAGTGCTGTGAAACACAATGCTCTCATCTACTCGCATTCATTCTATCGTCTATACTCTGCACTTGGCTTGCTCGCTCAAGCCAGTGGGCTTAAACTAACCCTGCAGTGCAGCTGGATCTGTCTGATCCAATGTCTGTATCAGATGGATCCATCTTGATAAGCTCCATCCAAATAGTTGTGCTTGGCCCAAAGCAGCAAAACCCAATTAGGATCAATGGTAACCTCTATAGATGAAGTCACTTCCTGCTGTCATCTTCTCATTTCTCAAACCTCTTCCTACTTCAGAGGAGACTAACAGCTTCAGGAGCATTTTTATTAGATTTACTAAACATATCCTCATAGAAAGGATATTTTCACCTACTTCCAACATGTTTTGGTGAAGGTCTGTTAACCTACTTGTTACATTATCTGATCTCCATGATGATTGTGATTGAAAGGACGATCGTCCAATCACCTGGCAAAATATTTTTGTAAGGTTCTGCCCATTTCCAAACTTTTTCTATTGGCTGTTTCCTAGATGGGCAAGTGAAATATGATGAATGATCCATCTGGTGTGTCAGGTTAGGCTTTAGTTGCTGATATAATAATGATAAGATGTCACACTGGTAGGTCTATTTAGGGGGGCAGGGGATCCAGCTGTATTAGGCAGTCACTTTCCCTGTAAAGGGAGGGGAGGTCCAATGCCATGGACTTTTTGTCTTGTGCATAAAAGGTAGCCAATGACATTAAAGAGTCATGTCAAACAAACTGTAGGCCAATTAAAACAAAAAAAAGCATAATGCATGCCCTTTAATCAAAATTACACTCTTGTTTCCAACATCCGATAGTGTTGCCAAGAAAAAAACACCCCAATCAATCTGTTGTACTTGTTGAAGACCATGCTTTGTTTAACATAGTCATGCTTTGTTATTGTCAACATGTCTAACTAACTGCTTCAAGCAACAAGATGCCATCCATTCACTATGCTAATTTACATCCAGGCAGAAGAGTGGGGCAAGAAGGCCTGTGTCCAGAACAACAGACAGTGTGTGGGCACAGCCAACGACACATTACAGCTTAGACAGGCTTACATTAATGACATCAAAATAATTAAATGCCCTTTCAATTCAGGTACTTTTGTTGACATCAGGCCTTTTTGTACAAGAATTGACAACTTGAAAACTAGAAAAGCACTCGGAGAGCGCAGACCTCCGCCAGCGCCACAGTCCTCACCCATATTGTGATTTTCACCATAAATATTAGTACTACCTTTATTTGATTTAAATATTTAGATTCCTTGACCATGAAAACATTCCATTAGCAACTGGATTCATACTGATATCTATTTTAGTTCAGTAGTTATTCACGAAAATCACATTTTTCGTCATGGCGAAAAAAAAAATGGCGGATCCAGACAGTAATCTGGATCACTCCCAAAATCAAAGCAATTGTTCCTTGTCCCAATCTGGACATTTCCTGAAATTTTCATCGAAATCCGTCCCTAATTGTTTGAGTTATCTTGCTAACAGAGAAACAAACAAACTATCAAACGAACAGATGCCGGCAATAACATAACTTTCATGCAGAGGTAAATATATTGTTTTGCAGATTAACTTGTCATTACCTTATCGTTCACCAGCAGCTCAGCAGCAGTATGCAGGCCCTGCAACAGCACAAGTTCATTGGGTTGTTCGGGAACGGCGTATGACAAAGGTGTCCCGATTCCCCTCTCTGCAGGCCGCAGCCACAGGCAGACGGTGAAGGCCCGCAGCTTAGGGATGGAGTGTTTCACGACAGCATACATGTAGTTTGTCCGAGTGGGAAAGGACAGCCTGTAACCCTGTGGGAATGAATGACCAGACGTACCTGCAAAAGGAACAACAGTGAGTGTAAAATCAGTGCAGCAAATGCTTTTCTCACAATGTTTCAGAGCCATCTTCACTGGAAAACATCAGATTTTTTTTAAAGCAGAGCATAAATTTCATAGTCCTTCTGATCTGCCTTTCACATAAGCTAAACATAATTAATTCATCGTAAAGAAACCCTTCAGCATGATCTCATAAAGAAGACGGCAAAATGAAACAGGAGGTATTTTTTATGGTGGAGTTTTTCTCACAGTTACTGAATTGATTGATTTATATTTCATTTTTTACTATTAAATGTAACATATTCACTCTCTGCTGATATACCTACCATCCTCCAGTCCTGAAATCCGGTGCTTTAGTTTATTGATGCCCTGATCTATTTCCTGTCTGTGCCTCTCTGTTTCCATCCGCAGGGCTTTTCTCTCCTTATCCAGCAGCTCCACCTTCCTCTCCAGCTCACCCTCCAATTCCTCCATCCTCCATCCACCTCTGTGCCCGGGGTCAGGGCCACCAGACGTCCCGCCTTCCCCTGGCACTCCTGGGGGGCCGCTGTCCGTCTGGTTGTGAGGAAAAGGGCCGATGTCAGACTGCGGAGGAGGGAGACGGTGGATACAAACTTGTCAACAAGAGTAGGTGTTTTATTGTCAAACTTAACACTTAAACTGCAAGCATGAAATATTTACACAGCAAGGGTGATAAATATTATATGTAATGATGAGAGCCAAGACTCATAATAGATTCTCAGCTCCTGTATACATGCCTACATAAGGAAATTTATCAGCGTTAGTCAATAATTGATTTGCTAGAGAGTTGCATAACACATGGAAAAACACTTTGGGGCTGCTTAACAAAGTTTTATTCATTGAGGCATAATTTGCATGTTTGAGGACTATTTCATGGTAATAACAAAAATATATGCGCTTGCAGAACTGGAACAACCCATGCTGTGTCTCTCAACATTAACTTATATATTTATACTTTCAAGCCTTACATGTTAGACTTCTTTCCAAGTTGTCTTAAGACAATATTTATATGCTTTCACCTCCGGCTGTTATTCATTCAAATTTTGATCCCTCAAGACCATTTTGTCAACAACTCAAGAACCTCTTGAGGGATTTTCTTAAATTTTGCACCAGCATTCAGGCTGCCTCAAAATGAACGGATACATTTTGAATCAGGTCTAAAGTCAAGGTCATGAGTGCCCTTGCTTGTAAAACATGATATCGCCTTAAAAGCTTGAGAGACTTTAGTTAAACTTTGCTCTGCAATTGATTAAGATTTTTCCATTATTGGTATTTGAACTCTTGCAATAAAAACACCATAGATCAGATGAATTACAGCAGTAAGGAAAAATATACTTTTAAATTAAGTCAAGAAAAGCGTCTGTAGACAATGATTATTGACTGTGCTTCTCATGCTTCTTGATGTCAGATGTCAGATGAAGCTTAAGATGGCTGTAAGCTACCATCAAATTTATTTGCACCAAATTAATGCCAGGGAAGAAGTTAATAGGATTTATTTTAAATACAGTCAATACAAGTTTCAACTACAAGTGTTGTACAAAACATGAAAATTAACACAGGCTAGGCTGCTAAGTCATATAACTCTCTATATATTTGATCGCATGTGTGTGTGTGTATGTAAAGTTTTATTTTCATATTGTGCAAAGTAGCCCTCTACTTAGCAAAATGTCCGCTCTGTCTTAAAAATGAACTGAAGTCACATGGAAAGTGGCACGCCTCCACCCCATCCCATCAGACATTGTCTGGGCAGTAAATTAGGGACCATCCACACAGAGATGAGTGTAGGTGTATCTGCAAAAGGTTTTTTCATATTACCATTTTGTATGGTGTTTTGGGAGCCAAAAGCGCACATTTTTGTAAATGGGTCTAAGCATGAACGAGACTGAAAATGCTCGCCCTTAGGTTTCCTTGTGTGCAACAAATACACATTTCCAGAAACAATGACGTCATAGTCCCACCTCTCCCTGAAACTGCATCTGCTAAACTCATTAAAAATACAAACAGCGCTCGGAAATAGTACCTGCTGCAGAAGCTTTTTAGCTTGGTATGACTTTTATAGTAAAGTCTTATGTTTTTGTACTACCAATTGAAAGGAAAATGGAAAATCGTATGTGTTTGTTTACATCTTACATGATCTATTTGCATGCTCCTTGTCTTCTCTGGTTTAGGTGTATGTCTGCAGCTTCGCTACAGCACCACCTACAGGCCTTGCATCTCTAGTGCAGTGTTTTCAGTGTTTTCATGTGGACAGACACATTTCTCGAAAGAATGCTGTGTTGTATAGAAAACTTTTGATCTCTGTATGGACAAGGCTTCTGTGTAGAGCTCATCATCATGGCTTCCTGTAGCCTCCTTGTCCCTCAGATCTGAACATTTCCAAAGGAGAGAAAAAAGAGGTGCATCATTTTTTTAATTTTAAGCTAAAATCAATCTTGTTTAATGATATCCAAGACATGATGTAAACTGTCAAACACCAGGAGACAGGTACATTAATGAAGGCTTTTCTTTGCAAATAAAAAATACTACCAGGTAACAATTCTTCTAAATATTTTGTATTTTTGTTGTTTTTTTCCCCCTGCATTAAAGTAATTATGTAAAATAACAGTGTATTAATAACAGTGCAGTTTAAACTTAAACAGATTTTCTTTGACATTTAATTCGACAAAGGAAAATTAACAACAAAAAAAAGGGCCTCAACCAAAATGTCACTCACTATGTTTTGAGAATGAACAGATCTTAATTAATCTGAGCCGGGCCAACTCTTTCCTAGAGGGATTCCATTTCAATTAAGTACAGCACAACAAATAATTGCAAGTCAGACAAGGCTGCCAAGAGAACGGACTATTTCAGTCAACACCAAATTACTCGGAGGGCTGCTGCATAATGGTTCACAGAAATAAACAGCCAGACCTCAGGGGAAGAACGTGGGAAACACATGCTCTGCTGAATTACAAAAACCTGCCGGGTCCAGTATCCATCCAGCTTCTGGTGTTGGGAATACAGTCACCACGAGGGAATCAATACAGAAAATACACATAAAGCTCTAAAAAAAAAATTGCATTCGAGCCACAGTGTGTGCACCATACTATACGTATACTGTGTAAGATGATACATGGAACACCAAGGCTGCAGGGAAGGATCACTTGAATGAAATTACTATAGGGGAATTAAGTACAAATTATATTGAATAGTATTGCTCTGAATAGTGGGGACCCTGGTACTTTAAATGCATTTTATTTATTTAGGTTCATTTAATGATTATTCAGGTGTTGATAATTACCATGAAAAAAATGTATATAAAATCTTTAACAATGAACGTGTATGTTTTTAGTCAGTTAACCAACCTATCAAGTTTATGTCTGTAATTATGATCACGAACTATGTTTTATTTTGAACATATATTTTGTTGTTGCGTATAAAAAACTGCTAATCAATCTCATCTCTATATGTTTGAAAATGAGTTCAAAATTTTGACTGTTGCTTTTCTGTGCATCTCCTTTGACTGTATGATAAATCAGATTTGTTAGGAAATGTTTGGCAGCTTTGTTGACCCTGGAGTGAGACCTGAAGGCAGATATCAACAGTTAGGTGCAAATTCAGATGAGTTCTACATAGAGAAAAATCTACATTTCAGTTTTATACGTTCAGCCACATGATTTCAGTCCTAACCTGTGTGCTCTGAGTCTATTGGCCTGATTAGAAAAACATTTATGCTAGCAAGAAAAGACATTAATAAATGTCAACATTAAATAAGTTACTACGTAAGACTTGTCTTTTTTTGTGAAGTGGCTTAAAGCTTAGGCTGTGTGTTGCTGTGTAGAATAAGCTGTGTTAGCATGTGAAATGAACGAGAAAAATGAGTGAAACCAGGCCATGTTTAACCTCTTAGTGGTCACATAATAGAGTGATACAGGGCTTGTGTATTTTTGTCGGCCAATGTGGAAGTTAGCATTACGCTGGTTCCTTCAACTGTAAGCCTCCTAAAAGTCTACAGGATTTTTCACCTATTTTTTTTATTATTTTGGAGGCTTCAACAAAAGATAAATGGTGGCAGAAACATAACCTCCATGTAAGACAGGGGTGGGCAAGTGGCCGCCCGGGGCCCAAGTGCAGCCCTCCACATCACTAAACGTGGCCCGCCATTCATTTCCAAAAACCAGCAGTTGTAAATAAGAAGGAAACTCAGATATCCAATAGAAATAACTCTATATAATCTAGACTTATATTTTTATTGGCTTATGTAAGTAGATTATGACTTTACTTTGTTATAATACTGTCTCTAATTCTCTTTTATGAAGCCTTTGAACATTATATCAAGTATTACTCAATACTATAATGTATAACAACAGCGGCAAAATGGCAGCTCAAAATATTTGAGCTTTAAAAATTTGAATAACACTCATCATTTTATTGATTTGAAAACGGCTTCATTGACTTTAATTCCATGTCTATTAGCTAAATTTGCTAAAATTCTATGTCAAGTTCATTTGATTATGCATAATAAGTGGTAATATATAAATGTTGGTATTCTAATTTAGTGACAAATTTATTTTATCATATGTTGTTTATCCAACATTCTATTTCCTCATCGAGAGTTTCTGGAAATTTGTAACAATGTGGCCCTCAGGCTGGTAAAAATGGTTTTACCACACTCCCCCTACTATCAAGACCCCACATTTCTATTGTCCCTGGTTTCTTACAGCCTTTACTTCCTGTATGGACTTAGATCAGAACAGCACTTAAACTGCTATCTCAAATCAATAACAGTAGACGTTTGTCCTCTCTTCCGGTTGTCTTGTCTCGTCCTGTCTGTCACTATTTCCTCTTCTTTCACACTGTGGTATGGCACGGCCCTCCCCTTCAGCTCACATCAGGGGTTACATAAAGTTTAAAATGATGGAGTAGCCTACAGGGAGGGCTGGTGATGGTCACTATAGCAGTTAATCATATTCACATATCTCTGACTGCTAGAAAAAAAAATGCATTGGTCTTTTCAACGCTGTCATCTTACACAGTGCTCAGCAGAAAAGATAATGCAGACAAGGGCAGAAAAAAATGGTTTTATATGGCCCTCTTGGTAATTAAAGTTGTCCACCCCTGATGTAAGAGGTAATAAATGGCCGGAGGTCCAACCAGGTTCTCACACTCCTTTACTCTGTGGCTATTTTTGTCCATTTAATCTCTATTGTAGGAAACCTAATCTGCCAAGTGGTACTTAGTTACCACAATCAATTCATAATCCTGCATACTCAACAACAGTATAAATAGACCACATTCAACAAGGAAACTGTGCTAAGAAACCTAACACAGATATTTGACCCAAGTAGTATTCCCAAATGAGTGCTCATCTTGTGTTTTCGCCAGAACACGATGTGACGAAAACACCACTCCGTGCAAAACTCAAGTAGGCCAAGTACCTGCTGCTTTATGTGACTGTGATGGTAAAATAGAGCGAGAAGGGGAAAAAACCTTCACAGGCTCTCATATTATGTTTGGCATTGACTCACATTTCACCATGAGATGTTGAATCCATTCATATCTAAGCCTGTGAATGGAGAGTGTCTAACTAAAAAGTGCAAAAAAAAGGTACTCAGTGTCTTTACTGTGGCTTTTTTTCATGAGGAAATACAAGAAGTGCATTATTCACATACAGAAAATGACCCACAAAGCAATGTCGTATATAAAACACCGGCGAGTAAAGAGTAGTACACTGCAGAGGGGCACGTCCAGGCTGCGCTTTCAACAAATATAGGAGACTCATGAATTATTGATGCTTTTTCTTCAGCCAAAAATGAGGTTATACATCAACCCATTCTGGTCAGATAAGGGCACGTTTCATGTTCCTCCCCCCCCTCCATCTACACTATTTTTTTCCTCCCCCTGCCTTATTATTATCCTCACCCTCATCTCCCCTCACCCTCCTGTTTCCCTGCAAATCTGTCTCAGTTTATCTTTTGATTTTCAATCTCGGTCTTGGCAAAGCAACCACATCGAGGCAATTAACTTGTGTATTATTGAATAAAGAACACCAGATGATGGGTTATGTAACACACAATTATTAAATGTCTATGGTCTGCATTTGCCTTCCTCATCCTTATCTTGTAACAGATTAGATCATGCATTTGTTCAGGGAGAACGTCACTGTTCTTTTTGTAGAGGAAAGTATTTTTGATGTGGCTCTACATCATGTCGTTGTTTACAGAGATATGGCATCTGGCCCTCAATATCTGATATCACCCTCAGTGCCTTTTTTGGATTACTCACTTGTTCTCATTCAAAATTTAGAGCCCCAGCTTTCAGAAACCACTAATGCCTTCCCAAGAAAGCAGAGATGACGAAGGGAAGCATAAAGCAATGTTTTTCCACTCTGATAATCATATTTTAGTGCAAGGTGCAGCTAAAGTTAAGGGTGTAACAACAAAAAGATCCAGAGGTGCCTGTATCAAAGTTTAACATGACACAAAGATATCAAAATGTAACTGTGGTTGAAGATTTTCCAAAAATATGGGGCACAGATTAAAGTGACAACCATAGTGAGTCATAGGACAAAGAATGATAAATGGACCTGCTTTAGGTTTTAAGTGCATAAAAGAAATATTTAATAAATGTTAACTGCGGTAAGGCTTTTTGACTTTGTAAGAAACCTCTATGTAAACAAAAGAAAAGAAAAGAAAATATAAAAACAAAAAATTATGAGTGCTCTGTTGAAATAGTGTCATCTGTGTTGTTAGTGTTGGTTTTGACCCAGCTTTAAAATAAGATTAATAAAGCAATAATTAAACAAAAACTGGTGCATCCGTGAAGATAAACAGATGCATGTTCATAAATGTTCACAAATATTCAGGCTCACAATGTTCTCCTGCTAAAAAATAATGTTCTGCCTTTTTCTTATATATATGGGTCAAATTGACCAATCACACCATAGATGTTACTATAGTTGATAACCCTTTAACTACCAGCTCAACTGTTTTGGTCATCAATAAATTCAGTGATATTAATGTTTTAAAACACTGAAAACAAATCAAATCATTGTTTGACACCCCTAACATTTAAGGGAACAAAGAAAACTGCAAACAAACCAAAGACCAGATATTTTCTTGGTGTGGGATTTGAAGGTTTTAAAAGCTAAAAGCTGATGGCATAAACATGCTCAAATATTTGGGACAAAATCAATTACACAAGGCAGAAATATTTGTAAATAAAATAGCAAAAAATAACTTAAAGGTGCTATGAGGAGAATCTATTCCCGGCGACATAAAGACTCTGCTACCCATGAGCAAGCGCGACAACTATCGTAAAGACATGACCCAAGCCAAACGGTGCATTTGTTGTGATGCTAATGAATGCAGCTCGAACCTTCCTCAGAACTCTGCATTTCTTTACAACTTCTTTTTTCAACAACTTACAGGATGCAAAGCCACGAGGTAATGTATCTTTTTCTAGTTATGCAGCGGTAGTTTTTGATGTGTGACAACAAGCAAATTTGGAAAACTTAGTATCGTAGTTTTGTAGCCGGCTATATATCCCTACTTACAGCCCAGTGCTCTAAGACGTTTCCGAAATAATATAAATTTGCTCTAGTTTTAATTGTCTTGTTCCCGAAGTTGAGTATCCAGGCCGGTCCAGCCCCGTCTGACCCGACCGCGAAGCTAAGGAATAGCATTTATAGATAACCTATTTTGATGCTATAAAACTCATCTTATAGTTTGTATTTCGATCAGGCATATATCTAAAAGTGAGACTTTTTTGTAATTACCTAGAAACTCCTCATAGCATCTTTAAAATAGATTATATTGAGTTTGACACACACAAAAGATGATTTTGATGAATAAGAGATTAAAAATATATATTTATGGTTAAGTATTGAAAGTAATAATGATGGTATTAATAATGACTTTTCACTTTTTAAATCCTACACAAAGAAAATATCAGTTATTTTGGTTTGTTTGTTTTTGTATCTTAAAACATTTCCTGAAGCAATGTTTTTTTTTAACCTATTAAATTTTCCTGGATTTATTAACCTCTACCAAACAGCTGAGCTAGGAGCTAAAGGGATAATATTAGAATGGAAATATGTTTAGACATATTCCTCTACAGTAAGTGTTATAGCACTTCCTAGTAATAGTAAAGTAACAGTACAACCTCTTATTTATTTATATGACTCTCTTAAGGTTCATTTTACATTTTTTATTGAAATCAAGGGGTATACAGACAAAGAAAGGCCCAAAGGCCCACACCAAAAGATATTAAAGCCAATATTTTCATTGATAATTTAGCCTGTCAAGGTGACCAAGAGATAAGGAGAAAAGTGCATGATAGATAATTATTTAGTGTGATTTACTGCTGATTTAAATCGATGCTTTTAAAGCCAACACAGTACAACGTTTAAAGGCCTTTTCTAGTCCTTGACCTCTCAAAGCTGCTTTACACCATAGGTCACGTCTACCCATTTACACTCATTCGCTCTCACATTCACTCACTGATAGTTGGAGTTTCTATGTCAGCTCTCCATCAGTATCAGATCACACTTTCACACCTTTTCATGCCCATGTACACACCACTGAGGCAGCAGTTGAGTCTTGCCCAAGGACGCATCACCATGTGAAAGCTGAACCTGCAACCCTCCGACTACTGACTAAGTGCACTATTAGACAGTCCCACCAATGCCCTAAAGGATAGAGCATTAATTTGCAAAATGCTACTTACAGTTTGTCCACAATTTGATAGCAAAATTTAATGCCGATGCAGAGGGCTTATAACAGAAAGTAGACATGCTTTAACCTGGCAGTGTTTTAATATTCGTAATCAGGCAGATCCACCTTGCCAACCTCCAGTCCACAGTGATTGTGAGCCTCTCAAACTATCTGGTGTATCACGTCAAAATGTTACGTTTGTGACAAAAAGACTGAGCCAAAGTTGAGGGGTTTCGATGTAACGTAGCCAGCCAGTGAAGGCTACAGCAAAATTAGCCAAGTTAAAGTCATAGGCTTCTCTTTAAAAAGTTGTAGAGTCAGAGAGATTACAGCAAATGAAGGTAAAGTTTCATGAATTAAGGTGAATTTTTTAAAGGTAGAGGTAACACAGCTAATACTAACAGACATTAAACTGTAAAATGTAGCTTAACTTTTTGCAGAAGTAACATAACAAAGTGGTTAAAGAGTTGGCTCATGAAAAAGATGTAGTAAGAGTTAAAAGCTATTTAAAACTTGGATTTAAGGTGTTACGTAAAATATAACAAGATATAAGTCTTCAACAAAATTCACACTGGGCAGGAGGTTAAGAAATGACAGATAAAGAAGCCACACTTTCCCATTTTTGGCAGAAATAAGCTAGCTAAGGTTAGAGAAAAAAACATGCTAATGTTGGATCTTCTATATCTCATTGATGAAAAAGTTAGAGTTTCAATGAAACCAGTCAAGACAACAACACCAAATGTGGCTAAAGTTGAATGTGTAAAAGTAATATGAATCTGGAGTTTGAGGGTATACAAGAACATGTGACTCACTGTAGTTGTATTAAAGCAGAATAGCTCATGTCTAAGGGTTAATAAAATGTAGCTTGAGACTTACTGCAAAATGAGTTGTAGGTTTAAAAAATGAAGATGTTGGTTAAATGCAAAATGTAAAAAAAAAAAAAAAGAGTTGTAGCTAACCAAAGTGAGGTTTTGCTGTTAAACGTGACATATGCCAAGGCTCAATTGCAACAGAAAAAGGCTGACCGAGAAGAGCCAGAAATAGGTCTGCTGCAAGTGGGTGGTCAGGGGGGATTAGAAAACAATATGGCCAGAGTTGGAGATTTTATTTAATAACATCATAAGAATCCATCAGTTTTGGGTTTGATCCAAAAGTATAGAAAAGAGGAAGAGGCAATCAGTAATTAGGGGAAAAATGCTGTTAAGTATCAAAGCTAGATAGAGGTTGGATGCCTTAACCATTGCTGTATTTAAGCTGTAAGGTTTTACACAAACAAGTCTTAAGAATTGCAAAATGTAGTTTTAGTTGTGGGTTTGCATAATGGAAGTTAGGTAAACAGTTTTATTAAAAAATGTTGCCAGGAACAAAGGACTGAGCAAAATTTTGTTAGACTAAATACTCAGCTAAACAGAAAAAGGGTTTTTACTTAATGTAGGTGGAGTTGGAGTTTTCCCAGAAATAAACCATATTGTGTAATTTTAACAGCCTGAACAATCTTATTTACAGTCTGGCTCAACAAGCGGATCTAAAGACTTTTTATTTGGAAAATCAGACACATGATTGGCCTGACTATGAGTCTGTGTAGAGCTGCTCGCTCAAAATGGCTTCTGCCTGGAAGAAGGTTGATTTAAATTTGGTTGGGATGGCGTGTGCAGTATGGTTGTGTCCGTGCATCAGCCTAAGCAACAATCCAAAGGCTCCTTTTATAATTAAATGACTTCACATGGATTTGTCTAATCTTACAGTCAATGGGTAAACAGTACTGGGGACTGGCCTGATGCATACTAAACATTTTTATTAGTCTATAGAGCTGGGATATAATGGTCAACATAATTAATTTGAATATTTGTCACAGGAGATTTCACAAATAAAATAAAGATTTGTTTCACTGTGTTAATTAAATTGCTCTTATTATAATCTATGTATGTACGTCTTTTTATGTATTAAATGTACATTACTTTGATCAACCGCTCTTTTCTTAAATGCACTTTAAGATGACTTGATTTGACTTGGTAATATTTACATGCATTTGGGTTTGTTGTGTTAGTACATTCACCCTCTGTACAGCAAAAAAAAAAAACTTGTTGCAGGTCTCTGTACATCACTGTGCTGTCTGTTCAATCTGTTAGTTCCACTCACAACTATGATACGTAAGTAAGAATTGATTATTTATGTTTCATATAATATGAAGTTTAGGAGGGACCCTAGCTTTACCAACACTAAAGGGGCTCCTGCATGACTCGGGGCCCCAGAGAGCTTTTCACCCCTTAAGGGAGGCCTTTATCATATCCCACATCAAGAAGGTTGCCGGTTCGGCTCTCTTGGTCTGTTGTGAAGTTTGCATGTTTTTCTGGACTATGTGTGGGTTCTCTCTTGTTGCTCCAGTTTTCATCCTGATAACATGCTACAGTGAATGAATGTCTGGCTCTACATGCTGGTCCTGTGATTCGCTGCCCAATGCCCGCTGGGATAAGCTTCAGCTCCCAGTGATCCCAACAGGGATTAGTGGTGTAGACACTGGATGGAGTGGATGGACACCACTTATATCTTTAATCAAGACAATAACGTAACATATTGTTTTTTCACATCTAAATAGTGCTGTTTTTTAGGTTTAACAACAATGTATCAAGAGTAGAGAACAGTTACATACAGATATGACTTCATTTTCTACAAAGTCCTATCTTTGTTACTCCTTACAGTTACAGATAGGACTTAATAGAAAAATAATAGTTTTCACAAGATGGAGATTCAGCCTTTTAAACGATTAAATATAGAAGACTGTAACAGCAGCTGCTACAGTGGCAGGATAATGTGGTTCAAATACACAATCTGCACTGGTTGTGATTTTATTTTTTAATTTTGAGGGTATTTGTCTGTTTTTGAGTATCTAGGTAATGAATAATATTTTTTGACTCGCACCGCTGCTGATTTATCCTTCTGTTTTTATAGTTTTGCGCAGAGGAGGATTTATGTGGAGCAGGGCTTTCTTCCTCTCCTTACTCACCTCCAGCTTCTCTATGCGGTCTTTGAGCTGTGTGATAGCCTGCTCCAGCTCATCCACAGCCCTCACAGTGAGCAGGTGGGCATTGTCGGGCGTCGAGGCCGGGCTGTCCCGCACCATGATCCGCTCCAGGTGGGTCTCCTCTGCCGGACTTTTCCCCCCCAACAGCCCGGCGGCGCTGCCGCGTCTCTCGGCCTCGCTGCTCTTTCCATCCACGCCTTTCTCACACTCGGACAGTTTCCCGGTCAGTTCTCTGATGGTCCTCTGATCCGTTAAAATCTGATCCTTTTGCTGCAGGACGGTCTGCCGGAGCTCCTCTGCCTTGGTGCGGAGGTAGCCCCAGTCCTCTCCTGCGTAAAGCCCCGGGTCGTCCGCTTGTTGCTGAAAGTTTTTGGGGTTGCACTCTCCGGCGGGGATCGGCGTGCAGATGAGCCGGCTCACTGTCGGGTCGTGTCCTGTAAGTCCAGTGACCCCGTCCAGCCCGCTAAGCCCGATGTTGAAAGTGGGTGCCTCTGAGCCTGGCGTTTCAGAACCGTGGAGAGCTCCCAGAGATCCGACCCTGGCCACTGAGCCCCCCGCAGCGGGGGTCTGCGCCCCCGTATCCGGATACAGCGAGTGATTATCGGTTGCTGGTTGCTGTTGAGCCGCGGCAGCCCTGGAGGATCCGGTGTGGACAGCTGCGATGATGCAGATAACCGCTCCAATGAAGGCCACCATCCCGGCGGCCAAGATTATAACAATGAACTTCAGGGTTGCGGCGGAGGGGGACGATTATTAGAAAAATCTAATAAAAGGCGATCGCTCCAACAGCTTCAAACTAAACGCTCCAAAAGCTCAAAGAGAATCCAGGAATCTTTAAGAAGATCTAACACAAGAAATCAAATCTCCTCGACTTTCCCCTCTTCTACCAGAACATGCGATGAGAAAATGCGAGTTCCGCAACATAACTGAGTGATCATGGAGTCAAAACATGAGAAGAAAGCAGTCTGTGTTACACCTCCTCCTCCTCCTCCTCCTGTGCAGCGCGCATGTCCTCAGGATTCAGGCGAAATCCAGCCAGTTAGTGCTGAAGCCGAGAGAGAGAGAGGGGGAGAGAGAGAGAGTCAAACATGGTCCTATCACTTTTTTATCTTCCTCCTGTAGCCTAGAGATAACTTTAACAGCACTGAAATGTCTGCATTTGGTGTACTTGTGTTTTTAATATGAGCATTAAAGCTCCTGTGAGGAATATTTACATGTAATAAAACAGACTGTTATTTTTAGGCCTCCCGTAGATGACTGGAGCGACTAATGGCCCTTTTCCACTAGCCCTACTCTACTCTACTCGACTCTACCCAACTCTACCCGGCTCTACTCTACTCGCCTTGTGCTGCTTTTCCATTAGCCCCAGTCGCCTGGCCAACGGGGTGCAGTGTCGCTGTAAACAGAGAGTGGCTCTGCGGTGACGTCATTTTGAGCGCGACACAACAATCTGTGGCTTTTTGTCACTAACTGAGTAAAAAAGGAAAGCAGAAGAAGGCTGCAGATGGCAAGAAGAAATACCCCTTGAGAAGCACAGGAGAGTTTTGGAAGCTATACAACAGAATGAAGCTGAGGACGAGAGCAATCGAGCTGCAAAGAAAAGATGTATGAGGGTAAGCTAATGGTAGCTACCGCTAGCATGTTAGGTCGTCGCGCTCATGACTCATCGATGACGACATTGCAAATCGAGTAGGGCCAAGTAGAGTAGGGCCAAGGCCATAAAGTAAAAGACGTGGGTAGCAGCTGGTAAATTTCAAGGTAACTCTAAGGTGAAAAACTTTCTCTCACTTCCAGGATAATTAAAAGGCTTTTCTGCAAGTGGAAACAGATTTACTAGCAGAAAACCAAGCATTCAAAGTATTCAGTGCACTTGATAACCACTTTATAATCACCCAGTGATGTTTTTTTTGGTCTATTTTCATCTACATTTCACCAAATTACAAGTCACTCTTGGCCCCATCTGTTACAATGTAAAATTTTAAATTCCCTTTTTGTTCTCTTCTCCTAAGGCCAGAGCAGCTGAGTTCATTATGGCTGCTGGATTGATTATTGGCATGAACTTTATACAACCCCAATTTAGAAAATAATAAGCTCTCCCTTTAACATGTCTGACACCCCTGGGGCAGTGGGTATGTTACTCTTTCCACAACAGAAACAACTACTTCAAATAATGACATATCATCAGGTTATGGTCTTGCTGGCTTCTGTCCATCTGTCTTTGAGCAAGATAAAGAATGTCAGCAGATGTAGATTAAATTTCATGAAATGTTGGTCATGGCATGGGGGGAAGGGATTGGGTTTTGATGGTGATCTGAATTTTCTTTGAATATTCATATCTTTTTTTTTTTTTTTTACATAGTACAGTTCCCATGTTTTTGCTGATAACTTGGCTAAGAATGGACAGAGCATCACAGTTTGTTGTGTATGAGGCTGTAGAGCCACAGAGCAGTCAGGGTGGCAGGTGGTCACAATGTTATGACGGGGGTGCAGTCTGATAGAGCGCTTAGTCAGAAGGTTGCAGGTTTAAGCCCAGCTCTGGCTGTCACATGACAATGTGTCCATGGGCAAGATACTTAAACCCAAGTTGCTCCCACTGCTGCATCAGTGGCGTGTACGTGTGCATGAATGTGTTCTTTAATACTGATGGACAACTGACAGAAACTTCAACCATCAGTGAGTGAATGTGAGAATGAATGGGTGTGAATGGGTAGGTGTGACCTGTGTTGCAAAGCAGCTTTAAGGAGTCAAAGAGTAAACAAGTGCTGTATAAGCTCAAGTCCATTTACCAAGTCGTTATTATGCCTAAATGCAAAAGTCTACTAAGATAAGATGAGGCATAATTTTCTAATATGTCACAATTTAGTCGACAATCCAAGCCATTTTCTGCCCCTTTTAGTCCATCTGGATTTTTTTGTAATAATGCATATAGAGCCTCAACCATTTTAACCTCAATCAATGTAAAGATATATATGTTTCTCAGAATAACGATGCTGCGGTGATGTAAGATTGACGGATTCAAAGTTTTATGACCATACATAATCAGTTAAGAACCAGGCTTTATGTCAATATGGTCTCTTCAAGCTTTGGCAATAAGGATGAAAAACAATAAAAGTATGAAAAATAGTTGCAGCAAAATTTCTGTACATGTTTACACATATTCCTGTAGACCTATTTGTGCTCCATATTTGTTCTTTGACACCATTTTTGCTTGTCAGGAGTTACAAGGGGTCATTTTACATGGCTTTAACATTTTGAATTCTTTTATAAACTGATAAGCAACCTTTGGCTAATTCTGATTGGATGCTTCCTTCGTGAAAAAACATGAGAAGAATAAGTTGGATTCATTTGATTGGTCTGTAGACCGACTTAAAATTAGGTACAAGTACAAAACTTCTCAAAAATGAAACTTCTCATCATGGAAGGATTAAAAGAGTTTTGGAGGGGGTATATATAAGTTGAAGAAGTTCCCAGATTGAAAAAAGAGTGAGGCAGTTGTCCCCATAAATATCCACAATAATGTTCCAGAGATTTAAGTAAACAATACAAGTGTTACTGCCTGGAGGTACCAGCTATCCCATGGAGTTGTGAGGTTTGAAAAATCCCTACCAAACAAATATCCCACCTGCTGAACCCTGTTCACTCAAAGAAGACTCACACTGTTCAGTGTGTCACAGTTTTATATGTGGATACTGTGACTATTTACTCCTTACTCCTTTACTCCTGCCAAAGAGGTTGTGTTTTTGCTGGTGTTTGTTTGTCTGTTTGTTAGCAAGATTACAGAGAAACTACTGCATGGATTCATATTAAAATTTTACCAGAGGTGTGGTTTGGTCCATAAAAGAAGAAATTACATAAATATTTTTTTAAAAATCTCCACATTTCAAAGAATCCAATAGGTTAACACTGGGTAGAATTTTCAGATATCATATTTCTGCCAATTTGTAATGATTCACTCCTAATTTTAAAGGATAATATGGTAGCTCACAAAAAAACCATTGAACTTTATAAAGGAAAATCCCTTAACGGCATTCAATGATTCATATAAAATCAAAATATTGAGTGATGTTGCCAAATTGTTACAACCTGCATGTATGTGCTGAGTTTGGTCCAGATCCTGGCACTGATTGGACCTGGTGAATCCAGATTGTATCTTTTACAGCGGTTGTGGAAAAGCCACAGCTAGAACGATGCAGCTTGGTGGAGGTCTGTGCTCTCTGAACGCTTTTCTATCATTCCTGGATCCAGACAGTGATCTGGATCACTCCTAAAATCGAATCATTTGTTCTTGGCCAAATCTGGACATTTCCTGAAAATTTAATCAAAATCTGTCCATAACTTTTTGAGTAATGTTGCCAACAGAGAAACAAACAAAAAACAAACAGACACCAGCAATAACATACAGTAGTATGGCCCTTTTCCACTAGCACACCTTGGCCCTACTCAATTTGCAGCGTGTTTCCACTAGCCTGGTGCCTCCTAAAACAAGCTAGTTTTAGTACCTACTACGCTCTGGTTCCAAGCGAGCAGAGTCGATACTAAAAGATGACATCACCGACTGCTGGCTACTGATCGGTCAGACAATGTCGTCATCGATGAGTCATGAGCGCAATGACCTGGCACGCTAGCGGTAGCTACCGTTAGCTTACCCCCATACGTCTTTTCTTTGCAGCTCGATTGCTCTCGTCCTCGGCTTAATTATGTTGTATAGCTTCTCAAGGGGTATTTCTTCTTACCACCTGCGGCCTTCTTCTGCTTTTCTTTTTTACTCGGTTTCTGACATAAAGCTACAGATTGTTGTCGCTCAAAATGACGTCACTGCAGAGCCGCTCAGCAACACTGCACCCCTTTGGGCAGGCGACAGGGGCTAATGGAAAAGCAGCACAAGGGGAGTAGAGTAGAGCCGGGTAGAGTCGAGTAGAGTAGAGTAGGGCTAATGGAAAAGGGCCAGTATAGATTTTGGTTTAGCCTCTTATAGAATCAGATTGTCTTTTCTGAAATATTTCAGGTATTACTCAAACTGGATTTAAGTTTTATGTTTTAAACAAATCCTAGTTTTGACTAGAAATATCCTCTTACACTGCTACCATGTTACAGAATCCATTAACAGACCCATAAAAAGCCATCAGGAGGACACTGATAGCTGATATGCTAAGACAAATGTTAATGATCCGCTAATTTTACACACTGACTGTTTCTCCTTTGTCCTTCAAAGCTAAATGATGCTACATTGGTAAACACAAACACAGCTAACAGTGTGATCATTTTGTGTTTGTAGTGACTTTGCTCTCTCTCTCTTGTCCTCAGTGAGGACGTATTCCTAAACAGGGTCCCTTTTGCATGCGTACTAACCAGAAAATGAGTTTCCTCCTCCTGTCGGCAGTAATATTCTCCTGCTCTGTAACACATTACAGTCCTACTACATAATGTGATGTGTGGATGGCCATAAGTCAGCCTCAAGGCTCCCTGTGGAAGAGCTCTACAGCTGCAGAGATGACAGAGTAATGGTCCTACAGGGTCTGTGTGAGTGTGTGTGTGTTCATTACACCAGCAGCCTGACAGCAGAAGTGCGAACATGTTAATCTCACTGCAATGCACAAAACAAATTAAAAACAAATTTATGAGTAAGCACGAGAGGGGCTGACAGAGAGGAAATGAGACAAAGCCAGACAGAGGCAGGTGCGAGAAGTCTTCTGAGAGAAGGATGTGTGTGTGAATAAAATTAGTGTGCAAGGTGCGTTCTCACACAAGTATTTAGAGGGATTTAGGCTAAGACTTCTCAGAGTCCCAGCCGCTGAATGCTCCAGCTCAGTGTGATGAGAGAGAGAAATGGTCTGTGTAATGGACTCCAGTGTCTCCATGCTTAATATCCAGCTGCTGAGAAGATGGAGAACAATACTTCTGTTCATCGACTCCTTTGTTTAAGCGTATTTGGGTGTATTTTCCCTTTACATGTCTTATTTTTGTTACAACTTTACAAGGTGTCACTGTCCCCAGTGTAAATATGTGCCTGTTCTTATTTTTGTAAGAGTTAGAAATGTTCAGTCTCAGTTTGTATCATTATCAAACTGTTCAACAAGATCAGTTTCCATTGCCAACTTATTTATGATCTATATTGGAAATATTGTTTTTTACAACAGACGGTACCATTCATCTTTATGCAGAGGATACTGTGATTTACTGTTCCACAAAGAATGACTCACAATGAAGAAAATAGCCATCTACAAATGTATCCATCCATCCATCCATCATCCATCCATCCATTCATGCATCCACCCACCTGTCTACAAATCAATCTTTCCACCCATCAGTCCATCCACCCATCCATCTACAAATCAATCTTTTTATCCATTAGTCCATCCAACCATCCATTCATAAATTCATCTTTTCATCCACCCATCCATCCATCCACCCACCTGTCTACAATCAGTCCTTCCACCAATCCATCCATCCATCCATCCATCCATCCATCCATCCATTCCATCCATTCTTCAACAAATCCATCTACCCATCCATCTACAAATTCATCCATCCGTCCATCCACCCATCCGTCTACAAATCAATCTTTTTATCCATCAGTCCATCCCACCGTCCATTCATAAATCCTTCTTTTCATCCATCCATTTACCTGTCTACAAATCCATCCATCCTTCAACACATCCATTATCTATCCGTCTACAAATGTATCCATCCATCCATCCATCCATCCACCCACCTGTCTACAAATCAATCTTTCCACCATCAGTCCATCCATCCATCCATTCCTCAACAAATCCATCCACCCATCCATCTACAAATCAATCTTTTTATGCATCAGTCCATCCCACCACCCATTCATAAATCCATCTTTTCATCCATCCATTTGTCTGTCCACAAACCCATCTATCCATCAGCAAATCCATCATCTATCCATCAGTCCATCCATTCATAAATCCATCAGTCCATCCATCCATCCATCCAGAAAATCATTTTAACATTCATCCACCCGTCTGTCTACAAATCAGTGTTTCCATTCATCAATTCGTCCATCTGTCCTTCTACAAATCCATCCATCCATCCATCCATTCATAAAACCACCTTTTAATCCATTCATTGATGTACCTACAAATCCATCCATCCTTGAACAAATCCATCCATCTATCCATCCATCAACATTAACTTTCCAGCCATTCATCTGGTCATCCATTAATTTACCCATCCATCCATCTATTGATTCACCCATCTAATCTTAGAAGATACACTCCATTTTAAATCATTTCATTAATCAATCCATCCATCCACCATTTATGTATCCATCTATACATCAAACCACTAATCCCTATATCTGTCCATCCATCCATCCATCATATCTTATTTTATTTAAACCCATCTGATTCATCCATCATTCATTCTTACCTGAGGAACCTCCAACTTTAGCACAGCCCATGGACACATTTGAGATTCTTTTCATGGTATTTTTGATGTTTTATATAAATAAACACTAAGTGACATTTTGCTTCCGTACTCATTTTGCCCTTTTGTGCTTCTTCTGTTGTGACTGGCCTGAAGGGACTAATCCTGTCTGATGAATCAAAATCCTGGAGGCTTGTCCATCTTTTTTCACTCTAAATAAGAGCCATCCTGCAGGACAAAAATGTTAGATTTTACGCATCAGACTAAAAGCAAGAGGAAGAGGAATAGAGATATCAAGCACCCATGTAGAGATGGTAACAGGAGAGTGGGAAAGTAAAACACAAAGAAATCATTCCTTACATGGAACTTAAATGTGAGCTTCTTACATTAGTATTCAGGGCATGCATTAAATGTTATGCTGGCATTTCAGCTCTGCAGCTGCACTCTGGGCTCCTGTTTATGTAATTTTTCTTATGCTTGCTACTGTGCTACACCTAATGTTAACCAAAGGGTGCTTTTAGCTTTACACTGTCCTCATTTTCATGTCCTGGAGTGATGGGGGTGATGCACAAGCTTAAGTATAATATGCGTTAAGGTATTAAATTCTGTATAATGAAGGAAACAAAAGACGCGCCAAGCCAGGACAGAAAATTACATTAAGACGTTGAGATGTATTTTAATTCTTATTTTAAATGATCAAGGAAATGCATACGTTTATTCACAAATGCCGCTGCAGCTACCACAGCAGAGATCAATTTATCACCAAAGTCCACCCTGACCTTAACACCATGTACTGCATTAACTTTAGAGCTTTGAAGTTCTCATAAGTTGAATTTTTCATTTTGTTGATGCACTTTTTTTTTTCCACAGGATTTGATCTTTAATCTTTGGCAGGGGATTTGGCCGGAGCTGCCGAGTTCCTGGAAGGATCTAAAAATCACATATAGAGAGGCAGCCTTTATTTTTCTCTGTAAACTCTAAAATCAAACTCAATAAATAAAACCACAGGTCTTTCGTAATATGACTGTGGTAAGTATTCAGTTGCTAGGCAGTGAAGGTTCAGACATGGGCCAAGAAGACTGGGGCTGTTATGATAAGAAAGAATAGATAAACATTTTGGTTAATAAAATGATCATTTCCATCTACTTTGTTCTGCATGCCAAGGACACAGTATACAGAAATTCTAACAAACAAAGAGGTATGAATGTAATTTTGGTATCAGTAGGCAGAAGTGATCAAGGTTGTGGCTTAATTTGACAAAATGGCATTGCCTGTCCAAGTGATTTCGTGGGTAGAAGTTTTTATAGACACAGCCTAGTTCTTAATGTTAGAAATGTCATGAGTTTGACATTGTTGCCACTAATACCTACAAAGGAAAACTTTTGTCCTCACGGAATATCCACAGGACTTGATAACAGAACTGTTAAATAATTTAATTCGTAATTAGAATCAACAATGGCATTGGTATCAGTAAGATTAGTGTTATCAGGAGATTAAAAAACTGAGAGATTAATTAATTATGACCTGTAATTAATTTATCCAATCAATCGCATTTTTATTTCCTCTCTTAAAATATTGCTGAAAAAAGCCTCAACTTGAGGTAGTTTAATTGAAATTCATTAGATTACAGTGGCAGATCAAAAAAAAAAAAAACTAAAGCAAAAGAAGCCTAATGCATAAAAACTTGTAGTAGTAGTTATGGTTACCCTATGATATGACATTTGCTCTCCTTAGACATTTAGCGGGAACACTTGATGAGTTTTGTCTTTGATGAGATTGATGTCACATGTAAGTGGCAGATGACACATCTATGTGGTATAATTTAATGTAAGATAAGACAACAGTCTAAGGACTAAAGTTCTCAAAGTTTAAGCTAATGGCTAACAACAGGGTAAAGCAGCTATGTCACACTGTGGCTTGATATGATCGTACTGTGGTGAATGTGATGAGTGGACTGATGGTCTAATCACCAACTGCTATGGTATTTTAAGGTTCTGCCCTCTAAAACAAACAAAACATAGAAATGAGATTAAAAAAAGGATTGATGCGATTAAAAAACACAATGAGTTAATCATGGCTGTAAATAGTTAATCGCTATTAACATGTTATTTTGGCACCCCTACACCTAATCACCCGCTGCTATGGTATTTTAAGGTTCTGCCCTCTAAAACAAACAAAACATAGAAATGAGATTAAAAATAAGATTGATGTTATTAAAAAACACAATGAGTTAATTATGGCTGGAAATAGTTAATCACAATTAACATGTTATTTTAGGGGTGCTGGTTTGGTGTAGTGGTTAGCACCCCATGTACTTGCTTCTGCCGGTCCAGGTTCGAATCCCGCCTGTGACCAGTTTGCAAAGTGTCTTCCCCTGCTCTCTCTCCCCCTTTCACAAGCCTATCCACTGTCTCTCTCCTATCAATAAAGGCACAAAATGCCCCTAAATATACATTTAAAAAAAAAGCATGTTATTTTGGCACCCCTACGTCTAATCACCAGCTGCTATGTTATTTTAAGGTTCTGCCCACTAAAAAAAACCAAAACATAAAAATGAGATTAAAAATGAGATTAATGCAGTTAAAAAACTTAATGCATTAATTATGGCTTTAATTAGTTAATCCCAATTAACACGATAATTTGGCACTCCTACGCCTAATCAACGCCTGCAATGGCAATGCAATTAAAAAACATAATGTGTTAATTATGGCTGTAATAAGTTAATTATGACTGTAATTAGTTAATCACAATTAACATGACAATTTGGCACCCCTACGTCTTATCACCAGCTGCTATGGTATTTTAAGGTTCTGCCCCCCAAAAAAAACAAAACTTAGAAATTAGATTAAAATAAGGTTAATGCAATTAAAAAACATAATAAGTTAATTATGGCTTTAATTAGTTAATCGCAATTAACATGTTATTTTGGCACCCCTACACCTATTCACCAGCTGCTATGGTATTTTAAAGTTCTGCCCCCTAAAAAAACCAAAACATAGAAATTAGATTAAAATGAGATTAATGAGATTAAAAAACATAATGAGTTAATTATGGCTGTAATTATTTCATCGCAATTAACATGATAATTTAGCACCCTTACGTCTAATCACCAGCTGCTATGGTATTTTAAAGTTCTGCCCTCTTAAAAAACAAAACGTAGAAATGAGATTAAAAATAAGATTAATGCAATTTAAAAAACCTAATAAGTTAATTATGGCTGTTGTTATTTAATCCCAATTAACATGATAATTTGGCACCCCTACGTCCATTCACCAGCTGCTATGGTATTTTCAGGTTCTGCCCTCTAAAAAAAACAAGAGATAAAAAATAAGATTAATTCAATTTAAAAACATAATGTGTTAATTATGGCTGTAATTATTTAATCCCAGTTACCATGGTAATTTGGCACCCCTACGTCTAATCACCAGCTACTATGGTATTTTCAGGTTCTGCCCTCTAAAAAAACCAAAACATAGTAATGAGATTAAAAACAAGATTTTCCCAAAATTTTCTCAGTTCATCTTTGAGATCAGAGTGTACTTTTGTGATAAAAACTGAATAATAAATTGAAGGCATTCTTCAGATTTCCTCTTTCTAATTAGACACAATGGATGTGACTGTGGACTTGCACAAAGTAACCAGGACCTGGTTTCTGCCTGGTTCCAGTGGAGAGTTTTGGTTGATTAAATTAGCAGTGCAGTTTGTTTCATGTTAAAGCCATATCACAGTCTTTGCTGGGATGTTGAACATAAGAGAGCAGTAATTAGAGGGAAAGAAGGATGAGGTGTGTGTCAGAAGAAGCTGTTTAACATTCAGATCATGTCTCCACCTAGTTTATGGTGCCATCTAGTGTACAGGCCTCCCCCTCTCTCCTCTGTTATCTATCACACAATGAACTGTTCACCCAGGAGCCAAAGGTTTGCAGATTTACTTCTTTGCTCCTTGTCAGGATCCTCCTCACATATCTGCTTTATTAGAGTAAAATACAGCCCTCCCTGTTTCCACACCGCCCTGCAGACTCCTCGCCAAAGTACTAAATCACAGTCAGTGTGGCATTTACACCTCTCCTCTCTGACTCTGGAATGTCAGAGGAGAGAGAGAAGTGTATTTTAATCACATGGCATCTGACATGACTGCGCCTCACAGCTGTAGTATTTCACCTTGGTCAAAGGACTTAGTGGATGCAGGACTGTTTCATCTAAAGTGATTAAGGAATAAGGACTATGGAAAAAGCTTGTATGACCACTTAAATTTGTAGCAAGCTGTCAAATAAATTAGTGATGAAATTATATTGAAAAATTGAGATTATCTCAACAACAATATATGCTTAAATCAACTAAATCATTTGGGCATGTAGAGACAGTCATGGTGACTTGCCTTTCAAATAAGCATCACAATGAGAAAAGAATGAGACAAAGAAGCTTCTGTGATGCCAGAGGCCAAAGAAGACGAGCCAGAGTGGTTTAAGATGATAGAAAAGCCAATCAACTTCAATAACCACTCATTACAGCCAAAGTGTGAGGACCATTTAGGAGCACACATAAAATTAAGGGATGTTTACAAGACAACGTTGTTACTAGAAACGGGCCCTTAATGTGATGTGATAAAGGTTAGACAACTACTAGACATCTACCATTAGACTTCTGTTAGAGGTGATCTATTACACCTGAGGGAATAATTGACAATGAGGCAGTATGCATGCCAGGCCAGTTGTCAGCGTTGTAAGTTTGTTGTGTCCTTGGCGAATATAACAAACGCGTCTCCCCTGGTCAGAATATTTTGTTGGAAGAGCGATAACAAACCAAGCACAGTAGACAGCACATGTTACCAAAGCTGTATATATATATATATATATATATATATATATATATATATATATATATATAGAGAGAGAGAGAGAGAGAGAGAGAGAGAGAGAGAGAGAGAGAGAGAGAGAGAGAGAGAGAGAGAGAGAGAGAGAGAGAGAGATACATAAACACATGAGTGAGTGTGTGCGTGTGTGTGTATTTTTTGACAAACAAGCAACATAACAAGGGAAGACAATGGCAAAGAACAAAGTTTCTTATCATTTTAATTAGTGGTTGAACACCCCCCAACCCCCCACCCTCATGGATGCTCAGGAGCCAATGGGAACTTACGACTATGGCATGTTCATACTGGGTACGTGGCCAAAAAGGCCCATAAAGACATGAAATTAATTTGTCCTCCACGTGTTTTTTAAGCGTTGTTTACGTGTTGTTTACTTGTTGTTTACGTGTTGTTTACGTGTTGTTCATGTGTTGTTTACGTGTGGTTTACATGTTGTTCATGTGGTGGAATTCATGTATATTTGAGCTGGGGGGCGTTCCATATTCACACTTCCACATAGCTTGTCGTGCGAAGTTAAAAAAAAAAAGTTGATCTATTCGCACAATGTCGTGTGTGGCTGTGCGGCAGCAGCCAACCAGCGGTGTGTGCACGTGTGACCATAGACATTATATACGTATAGAATGTCTATGCGTGTGATGGTGCCCGTGACAGATAGTTTTTTTTTCCGGACTACAGAGGAACAATTTATGTTCGTGTGGGAAACATTAGTCAGTGAGGACATTAGTTCCACCTAGATGGACCGTGGGAAACTCGCAGATGATGCTGCTGCAGGGCATCAGCTGCAGTGTTTTGTGGTTGATAAGTGAATGAAAAGAATACAGCTGAAATAATGTTCACTTATACATCCTATTATATAATATATGATATGATCGCGGTGAAACTCGAGCGAACGTGACGTCACTGAGCAACGGTCAACGGCAACAGTGAACAAAATGAGGTATTTATGGATGCGCGACGATACGTCAGTGGGCGACGTGATTTTGGTAGCTGGGTCGCTTGCGGTGTGAACGCAGCTTTAAAGCGTACATGGAAAGAGCAACACAGCGAAATGTGTGGTAGCATTGAAAAATGTGACAAAATCCCTTCTTTCCCTGCAAGAAAGTTTTCAGTTCCTCAGTGAAGCAAGGGTGAGGAACTGGTCTGCTTTAAGTGTTGTCTTCCTGAGATGCCCACTTCACAGCCAGTCATGATGTGGTCACATGTGAAATTATCCAAACAGCTTTTTGTTTTTGAGCACTTGTTTTTTGCCTCTGTACCAGCTTTTTTAGAACATGTTGCAGACATTAATTTTAAAATGAGCGAAAAATCTAGCATCTTGAACCTTAGGTATCTTGTCTTTGTAGTTTATTGAATTAAATATAGTTCAAAAATGACTTGAAAATCAATGTTTTCTGTTTCCATTTAGGCTATGCTAAACGTCTCAGCTTAATTGGAATTGGGTGTGTATTAGATATACCTTTATACTCCTTAAGGGCTGAAAGTGATTCCAGTTTGACTCCTTAATAAAAAATTCTATGATGCAGAGTAAACACACACGCCCAGACAGTCCAGGTTTACAGCATGTGTTGCTGTGTTTTATGGTTCAGCCATGTTTAATTATTTACCCTGGTCTTTCTCGGGCCACAGTGGTGTCGATTACCAGCACACTCCTCGCTCCAGCTCTCCTCAACTCCAGATCAGTGCGATAAACACTCTTTCCCTTTTTATAGCTTTACCATATTTTCTGGATGATTTAAAACTCACAGACACTCTCAAGGCCTCTGTGAGCATTACACTGATATGGATATAAACATGTCGGGGACAAATGCCGGGCAGCTGCACCGCCTCACCCTGGGGATTTACTCGGTAAGTAATGGATACTTTAGCGTGGCTCAAATTGGACAACAAATAAACCGATGTGGGAGTGAGAAGTTGGAGACGTCTTCAAAGTTGTTTATCATGTTCTATGATATTGAGACATGGTAATAAGATTAACTTGAAATTGTTATTTTAGTCAGGCAAACATAGCCTGAATCCACAACAGTTTAATATTCCAGGAGTGTTACCTTTACTCAAGCATCCAGAGATTTGAGTCCAAGTCTCCCTGAGCTCATAAATACATATTGAGTTAAAGATGTTGTTATTGATCCACCTGTAAGTGGGTCTAAAAGTTTCTCCGACTTTGAGAACTTGAATCATTGCTTATATTTGTGTCTCTGTGTTGGCTTTTCCCGAACAGAATTTAATGGACGACTTCAACCCAAGTCTACAGAGGCTGGTGTCACTGGGAAACAGCTACGCCCAAGCTTTCAAGGGTGAGACAGATGGATAAACAATCTGCTGTTGTGGATTTCTCACATATGCTGAGCTTTTGTTTGTCATGCATTTTTGATTCTTTCAATTTAAAGGCAGACATCTCAGATTTGTTTTTGTTTGAACATTTATTCCACTAACAAAACACAAGTTAGGTATCAAGGCTCTGACTTCATCATTCCTTGCAAATTTCATATACACATTTAAGACGGGCATAGTATCTTACAGCCCCTGACAGAGCCTAAATATTAGATGCTGAAGGGGATTTAGGGTTGAAAGTGATAGCGTAGTACTGATGCATGGCAGAGCTGGCAGACGCAAAACATAGAGAAGCTTACATTAACCAATAATTAGTTAGATGTTTGTCAGAAAGTGGAAATAATGATGCATGTAAGGTGCAAGAAAGGTGTAAATTGAGTTGTCTGCCTGATCTAGCTCATAAGCGTTGTCACACATTTGGTATAAGGAGGAGCATATAAGTAATAATCCTGAGCAGGGTTTTTGAAAAAGCATTACTTTGCACAAAACCCATAATAACTGCAAGTGACAATAGAGGGCTTATTTGACTGTGTGGCAAAGAACAGCCATGAAGATTTCTATAAACGTTTCTGCAGAAAATACAAAAAATTCCAAAATATCCCCAATTATGACTGTGATTGGAACATTTGAATAGGAACTTGAAATATCATCGGAAAACTTTTTCTTTGATACTGCCCCACATTTCCATCATGCTGTTTTTTTTATTTCAACAAAAAACTTTGATTTCAATGACAAATCTCCAATTGTTCAGTAGAAGATGCCCACTTCACAGCCAGTCATGACGTGGTCACATGTGAAATTATCCAAACGGCTTTTTGTTTTTGAGCACTTGTTTTTTGTCTCTGTACCAGCTTTTTTAGAACATGTTGCAGACATTAATTTTAAAATGAGCGAAAAATCTAGCATCTTGAACCTTAGGTATCTTGTCTTTGTAGTTTATTGAATTAAATATAGTTCAAAAATGACTTGAAAATCAATGTTTTCTGTTTCCATTTAGGCTATTCTAAATGTCTCAGCTTAATTGGAATTGGGTGTGTATTAGATATACCTTTATACTCCTTAAGGGCTGAAAGTGATTCCAGTTTGACTCCTTAATAAAAAATGCTATGATGCAGAGCAAACACACACGCCCAGACAGTCCAGGTTTACAGCATGTGTTGCTGTGTTTTATGGTTCAGCCATGTTTAATTATTTACCCTGGTCTTTCTCGGGCCACAGTGGTGTCGATTACCAGCACACTCCTCGCTCCAGCTCTCCTCAACTCCAGATCAGTGCGATAAACACTCTTTCCCTTTTTATAGCTTTACCATATTTTCTGGATGATTTAAAACTCACAGACACTCTCAAGGCCTCTGTGAGCATTACACTGATATGGATATAAACATGTCGGGGACAAATGCCGGGCAGCTGCACACCACCCTGGGGATTTACTCGGTAAGTAATGGATACTTTAGCGTGGCTCAAATTGGACAACAAATAAACCGATGTGGGAGTGAGAAGTTGGAGACGTCTTCAAAGTTGTTTATCATGTTCTATGATATTGAGACATGGTAATAAGATTAACTTGAAATTGTTATTTTAGTCAGGCAAACATAGCCTGAATCCACAACAGTTTAATATTCCAGGAGTGTTACCTTTACTCAAGCATCCAGAGATTTGAGTCCAAGTCTCCCTGAGCTCATAAATACATATTGAGTTAAAGATGTTGTTATTGATCCACCTGTAAGTGGGTCTAAAAGTTTCTCCGACTTTGAGAACTTGAATCATTGCTTATATTTGTGTCTCTGTGTTGGCTTTTCCCGAACAGAATTTAATGGACGACTTCAACCCAAGTCTACAGAGGCTGGTGTCACTGGGAAACAGCTACGCCCAAGCTTTCAAGGGTGAGACAGATGGATAAACAATCTGCTGTTGTGGATTTCTCACTTATGCTGAGCTTTTGTTTGTCATGCATTTTTGATTCTTTCAATTTAAAGGCAGACATCTCAGATTTGTTTTTGTTTGAACATTTATTCCACTAACAAAACACAAGTTAGGTATCAAGGCTCTGACTTTATCATTCCTTGCAAATTTCATATACACATTTAAGACAGGCATAGTATCTTACAGCCCCTGACAGAGCCTAAAAGTAGATGCTGAAGGGGATTTAGGGTTGAAAGTGATAGCGTAGTACTGATGCATGGCAGAGCTGGCAGACGCAAAACATAGAGAAGCTTACATTAACCAATAATTAGTTAGATGTTTGTCAGAAAGTGGAAATAATGATGCATGTAAGGTGCAAGAAAGGTGTAAATTGAGTTGTCTGCCTGATCTAGCTCATAAGCGTTGTCACACATTTGGTATAAGGAGGAGCATATAAGTAATAATCCTGAGCAGGGTTTTTGAAAAAGCATTACTTTGCACAAAACCCATAATAACTGCAAGTGACAATAGAGGGCTTATTTGACTGTGTGGCAAAGAATAGCCATTAAGATTTCTATAAACGTTTCTGCAGAAAATACAAAAAATTCCAAGATATCCCCAAATATGACTGTGATTGGAACATTTGAATAGGAACTTGAAATATCATCGGAAAACTTTCTCTTTGATACTGCCCCACATTTCCATCATGCTGTCTATTTATTTCAACAAAAAACTTTGATTTCAATGACAAATCTCCAATTGTTCAGTGGAAGATCCTGAAAACTTCAAGAAAAGGCTCCAGTACATGTAAAGGATTATTCTGTAAAAGCGAGCTGTGTTTATTTACCTGTAAAACCAAGCATTTTGACAAAATGTAAAAAATGTTCACAATATGGAAGTTGCATAAAACAATATTATCTGTCAAACTTTTCAAAATTTCAAAGACAATTCACAAAGATTTCTCAGAAAATGATTAATAATACTGAAATTCTTCCACATATTCTAGTTTCAGATTTTCTTTACGTAAATTTCTGCAACCTAAAAAAAGGTTTAAAAAAAAGGTTGTGTTGGCATTTTTTCTTCATAAACCTTTGTAAAAATTCTGAAATTTTTTCTTGAAATCTGCCCCCCTGCTCTGAAACATACCCTGAAGATTGTACATATGCCATATAAAATATGCATTAAAATTATCGCATTTTTTCAACAAAGTCTCCCAAAGACCCTTTAAAATTCAGAACATGTTTGTGACAAGATATTTTTAAGAAAATTCCTCAAAATGTGTAAAAATATTCCACAAAATATTTCAATTTAAATGTTTTCTTACTATCTTCAACATTAAACACAATTTGAAGAAAAATACATTTCAGGTTACCCTTAAAGTTCAAAACAATTTCTTAAAATTCCCTCCCCCAAAAATACTCTGAAAATGTTTAAGTAAATTATCTAAAAATGGAAAACAACAACAAGAACTAAATTTATTTTCAGAATTTTCGTTTATGTTTACATGACACTTTAATAATTGTTCCTGGGATGTTGACAAATTTTCCCCAAAGTCACGAAATGTTACATAAAAAGTTCTGTGAAAATTTCCCGGAAACATTAATGAAAATTGCAAAATTTCCATGACAATGCCTAAACTTTTCTACAAATTGAGCCTAAAATGTTTTAGAAACTATATCTTGAAAAACCATTATGTACAATGACAAGAAAAATGTCCAAAATTTAAGATTACAGTATCTTTAAGTAGAATCCCATATGTTTCAGGAAAAAAAAGCACAAATATAACAATACAACTCCATCAAAACAAAACCAAACCAAACAAACAAAAACATTTGATGAAGTTCTTCAGTATTTTGTAACAATTTCCATAAAAAACATTCCAAATTAACCATTTCATTTCCATGAAATTACTCTGAAAATTTCCAGCTTGCCAAAATTATTATGAATATTAATGAACTTTCTATGAGAGTGTGAACCTGGAACAAATTTGCAACAACAGAAACTTTTGTAGCATTAATAAACTTTTAATGTCACAGTGCACATGTTTTGGGGCGGGGGTAAGCTGCTGTTGATGAAATTTGTATGTAAAGTATAATTTTAAGTTTCAATTACTTGTTTACAAAAGTTTAATTACAAATTCTTTTTATTTTATTTTTTTTATTTTATTACCAGGCTGAGATTTGTAATCTGGACCAGCTACAGCCAAGATGGTCACCATCTTGAATGTGCTCTGATATCTATAATTAGCTTTTTTACCCCAAAGGCGTTGGATTCAAAAATGAGGCCAACACATAAAAGTTTATCAGAACTGATACCTTATAGCAAATACAAATGTGATGTCCTCATGTGTAAATGCAGGGTCTCAAGAGGAAACATACTGATACTGGATGGCTGACGGAAAAAGGGAGTCATCATGTGTTTTATGTCACTAACTGACTCCAAAGTCCACCTGCTCTGGGAATAACTCCATGATTAACCACGGTTATGAGCCTGTAACTAAAGCCTGCTGAGGCTTTTATGATTATATTGTCAACAGACAAACAAGACCGCACTTTTTTATTTCTTCCACATGCAGAGGTTGGGATATTACATTTAGACATGGCTGTTGATATTTAAATCCATTTTATGCTTCGTGTACCCTCTTTAATGTATTGAGGTGAAGTCATTTCAGAGGCAGGATTAGACTTTTAATTTGAATCTGAAGGTGCAGTGAGTGTATTTTATGTCCTAATTATCCTCGACATAATCATTTTTAATCCTTGTTCACTGCATTAAAATGTGAGAGACTGGGAAGTTGCTGGAATGCTAATGAAGAGCACAGCAATGTTTTTAAAATTTCTTGTACACTTTATAGGTTTTGTTTTTATGTATACACAGAGGCACATCGTCAGCACCTGATTCATTGGGGTACTGCTGCAGCAAGAGCCCTGCAGATGTAAAATACGGATGATAATGTCTCTTTGTGCCTCCTGGTCAGAGAATATAAGCTCCCTCATTGTGGATAAAAAAGCCATAATATCATGACATGTTAATGAGCCAAGGCAAAGATTTAATATAACTCACTGTTTAGATTATATGGAGGCTGATAGAAGCTTAATATACTGTAGGTTGATGTTCCTCTCCCTTTGATTTGAAAGCATAGTCACATAGGAGTATGTATCTCAGCCTTGCAGAGTATGCATTTAAATGATGTTCATAGGCTGCAGCCCCATGAATAAGAAAACCAGAACAAGGGAAGCTTTTCTAACCTGCTGGAAATTTGTCTAAAGCTAACACAGCTTTAAGAAGATGCAAGAGGTTTAGCCAGGATCTAACTCTCTACATGAAGTTACTTATCCAGGTAACATGAAGCTTAAGGTGTAAACCAGGGTCAAACTGTTATTTGACCACATGTGACACAAAGGCCAACCACTGGTCTTCAAGAGGGACAACAGGCGAGAGGGTATTGATAGCATTCAACCACATGAACAGTGCAGAGAGCTGGAGGGCCAAAGAGTTATTAATTGAAGCTGTCACCACTGAACCACACATAGAGCTCATAAATATACATGACTGTGAAGATGGGGATTTACTGTGGACACAGTGACCAAAATAAACTGCTAGCTCATAGGCTAATCAGAAACCACAGCCCCATTTGGGATAGTGGTTAGCTCCCTAGCTAGCCAGCTAGGTTGCAAAACTTTCCATTCGTCTCTTCTCTGTGCTATTGTGGAATAAAAGGAGTGACACTTTCAAGTAATTTCACTTAATCAACTGATTAATTGTGAGAATTGGCTGCAAAGCTATAACAATGGCTGCATAGATGCTGCCTGCTTTAGTAACATTTTTATGAGAGCTGGGCAGCATTTCTTCATTAAATGGAAAATAAAGAAAAACACTGGGAGCATATGTTAATGGAAGAGATGCTTCCCCTTCTCTGATGGGTTTTAGTGAGGGATTGACACTCAAACTGGTTCCTGTTATGTATTTTACTCCATAGCTAGTAGCACCTGCAGACTCCATTGTCTGATTGGCCCACACAAACGACCATCCAGTGACCTTTTTCCTTTGTTTGCAAGGTTTGCCCTCCTCAATCAGTCAGGCTGCATTTACACGGGGCCGACTACGGTCAGATCTGATAAATTTCATTGCGTTTTGGCCTTGTGTTTACATGGAAACTCTTTGCGTTTTGTCCAAAAATGGTAACTTTTGAAAACAGGCTCCAGAGTGGAAAGTTTTGAATATGCTCTCCATGCAGCACTGTGTAAACCTGGATCAAAGCGTTTCAGGGTGAAACGCTGACATCACCGCATGCACAGAACTCTTTCACATGGAGGCGCATACCATTAACAACAACAACTTCAGCCATCTGCTGAGTAAAGTGTGTGCCACTTACCATACTTTGTTTGTTATCCAGACAAATCTATCCAGACAGATTTGTTGTCTGAAATGATTTGTTGTCTAGAAAAGAAACTCCTGCGTCTCTGTGCGTCTAATTACCATTGTTGTTTGTGAAAAGTTTTTCTTCTTTATACATGTGTTGTAGCAGCACTGCCTCTCTGCAAACCTACATCGCCATCTACTAAACTGGCATGCTAACTACAGCGGTTTAATTCATCTCCAGCATCTCCATCTGAACATGGATTGACTTTGAAAACACAAAGGAAAAATCTTTGCATTTTTAAGTCTGGAGTGTCCGTGTAAACGTAGCCTCTGACCCATCTTTCCAAGCTTTAATCTACAACCGTTGTGAGCGGCCTAAAGCAGCACAGCCCAATTAGCTCCTTTTAAAGCAGGGAGAAGGTGGGAGCTACAAGGGATGACAGCAGAAAGTAGCATGCTTGCACAGAGAGTAGCATACATGCTAGCAATTTTAGAAGCAGTTTTATCAGATTCAGACCACATTTCTTTATTAATTGAATAATGTAAAACAACACTGAAAGCACTTAATGATATATTAACTCTTCTTCAGACATGTTTTCACTGTTGTTAGTTTTATGTACTGGTTTATGTTTAGTTTTTTACACCATTACAGTATCACCTGCTGATTACATTATCTGATTGGAATGTAATCGTTGAAATGATCGTCCAATCAGCTGCTGGATATGCTTTGAAAGGTGTTGCCAATTCCCTAACGCTTTCTCAGGGTTACTGCCCAGATTGACTAGTGAAATACAGTATATTGGTGTATTGGTCAGGTTAAATCAATGCATTTGGAAAATTAATCAGCTAAATGCACTTTGATAACCAGTAGTTTATTACATTGAAACACTAGAAGTACTCAGAGAGCGCAAACCTTTTTGTTTTTGTCTTTGTAAAATCTCAGTCTAAGACCAAAAACTCTGAGAATAGCTGACAAATCATCTATAGATGTGAGAGGCTGTCAGACTGCTGTCCTAAAACATTTTTAAAAAAAAGTTGTGATAAAGTTTTTGAGTATATGAAAAGCATAATTGGAGGCTGAGTTACATTTACCAGTAGCTTGCCCAAAACTTCAAGAAGTACTTGTTTAATACAAACTTCAAGAAACCCTAGGGAAGCATGCGACTACACAAAAAGGTTTAAAGGGCTTAAACAGCTATTTGACCCCATTTGTTCACCTTAATCTTAACAGACAGAAAACAGTCATGATGGCCTTACAGGGCGATGCGTTTATCTCAAATCACAGCTATCAGACAAAAAAAGAACAGTTGAGATAACAGCTAAGGCACACATTTCATGGGGGCTAAACAGGGATTTGACCCATTTTGACTTCGAGAAACTCTTTATAAAGAATTAGAAACCATTTTAAGAAACCGGGACAGGAGTGTGGAGCAGTCTTACATCTGAAATTAGAACAAATGCTGTGGTAATGAACAGTTAATTAAAGCAATCGTGAACTCAAACTTTGCTTCTCACAGCTCAGCTAAACCACCTAAAGAGCAAGACGGAGCCATGAACTCCTCATGGCTCTGCAGTGATCCCACTCTGCCTTCAGGCTGACAGACCGTCTAAAGAACGCCTTACTCCCAGTGATTTCTCAGGCGATTGTTCTGTCAATGTTGGAATAAAATCTGACATGTTCGGCTGGAGTTCAGACGTGCTCCTGTCACTTCAACTGTTTTGTCTGAGGGGGATGAAACCCATCATCAAATGTTTTTACCTTGGCCTTTTCTTAAAGTGCAGTGAAGTTAAATGTGTGATAGGCACTGTGAATTTGAGACATCAGGTTGTTTTGATGAGGTGTGATTTGTTGAGTGCTGAAGCGGTACTTATATGTCAAAGTTTGTTTTATTGTCTGCAAACTGTTTTTTTAGTTGTCTCGTCTATTTTAGAAGAATGCACACAAAATTTCCCTCACATGGTATACATGTATATTTGACTTCATTTGATGGTACATTTAAAATACATTTTCAGGGAATTTAAAGGTGCTATGAGGAGAATCTATTTCCGACGACATTAAGACTCTGCTACACATGAGCACGTGCGGCGACTGTCCTAATGCTGTGTTCCAGTAACCTCAAAACTGTGAGTGACATCATCTCCGACTTATCGGCGTTCCAGTTGATGTCGGTAAAAAAACATGCCAATCTACCAGGCTATTGTTAGCTGTTGTTAGCACGCCCTGCGTTGTTGTTCACAAATATCACATGAAGAATGTGATTATCACTATGGCAGCATTTTTATAAATATAAGTCTAACAATACTATGTATACAGCTGATCTAGAGCAACACACCCCAGTCAGAAGTGCAAATAAATTGATTATTACAGGAGCTAAATAACTGTTCACACTGGGGGCATCCATCTTCAATTGTCAACTCGGGGGTGGCGAGGTTTCACCGTGTCCCAGTAGGAAATTCCAACTTCGGGGGGGCGTTCCAGTTGCAGTTTCCTACTCGGAACTTGGAAATTCAAACTTCTGACTGCAACTGGAACGCACCAAAAGACGTGACCCAAACTAAAGCGTGTGTTTGTTGTGATGCTAATGAATGCAGCTCGGAACTTCCTCAGAACTCTGCATTGTTTTACAACTTCTTTTTTCAACAACTTACAGGATGCAAAGCGACGAGGTAATGTATCTCTTTCTAGTTACGTAGCGGTAGTTTTTGATAAGTGACAACAAGCAATTTTTGGAAAACTTGGTATCGTAGTTTTGTAGCCAGCTATGTATCGCTACTTACACCCCAGTGCTCTAAGACGTGTCCGAATAATATAAATTTGCTCTAGTTTTAATTGTCTTGTTCCCGAAGTTGAGTATCCAGGCCAGTCCAGCCCTGTCCAACCCGACCATGAAGCTAAGGAATAGCATTTATAGATAACCTATTTTGATGCTATAAAACTTATCTTAAAGTGTGTAATTCGATCAGACATATATGTAAAAGTGAGATTTTTTTGGAATTGCTTAGAAACTCCTCATAGCATCTTTAAATTAAATTTTATGAAGTCTCAGTACAATCAAGCCCTATTCACACTTGAAAGAACAAACCTTAATCATGAGTGACCTGCATGTGTGAACACACTGCAAATTGAGAAGAGGTAAATTTTAGGTGATGGAAATTTTTCATCAAGTGCAGAGTTAATTATACTCTGGATGGAGTCAATCTATGAAATGTACTCTGAAAATGTACTCTTAGTTCAACTTGACTTGGTGTTAAAAAAAGTGTAAAAATTATGTTACAGTAAATCAGATGCATACATGTCACTGTAGGATCTTCAGCACTAAGCTTTTCACTTTCAACTCTGTGACTGCACGTGACACTTGTGGAGTTAGTTATTCCTCCTGCCCCGTGTTATCATACACATTGGAATTTTTATTGGTTTAAAGTTTATGCTCTTACCAACATGGTATCTTTTGTCAGCTAATTACAGATATGTTTACACTTTGCAGTGTTAAAGTAGAGTAACAGTAAAGCTGTCAAAATATACTGTGAGACAGTGCAGTCCTAAGTGTTGATCAAAAGTCACATTGGTAAATATTACTAAGTTAACTATTTTAACTTTAAAAAGAGTTAACAGTTACATCTGATGAGAGTTTAAGTACCAATTCTCCATAAAGAGTTTCAACATTAACTCTAACAGTATACATTTGTATAAAGATTTTGCTGTGCACAAATAGCAGTGTTTTTCACCAAGAATCGACCCTGATATTATCCTGCTGGCCCATTCTCACCTGTCTATTGACTGATATGAAAGTGCTAAAAATCTTCCTGCTGGAAGAAAAATGTGAAAAAGCATGTCAGTAAACTCTCTGCCGAGGTTACGCTGGTGTTTTCTTGTACAATTCAGGGTTGCATGTGTAAAAAAGGACTTCAGTGAGGATTTCTGAGAAATACTATTTACGAAAATGCTTCAACTGCTCCTGTTCCTCCTTACCCTGAAAGGCTGATCAATGTAGCTTATAGCTAACTTCAGTTATCGTGACAATTTACAATACAATTAGAAAGTATAAAAAATTAAGGCCACCTAGCACTAGTATCTAGCTCTCTGTAGCATCTCCATTAAGCTGAGCTAGGCTAGTTAGCTCTAAAAGTATGTTTGCTATGTTTTTACCCATTTGTTTGTCTCAAACCTGTTTGTTGTTCAATCAAATTACCACGACTCTCTGGATTAAAGGAAGCTAACTCTAAGAGCAGTATTGGGGTAGTTAAACATGGCAGTGAACACATTTACAATACTTTGCTTTTTTCTAGCAAGCCCCTTTGTTTTGGTAACACTGTGGCACACTGCATAACTAAAGTGCCCTTTAGTTCAGCTGAACCAAAGCAAACAAGCAATCCTCCCAACATGGTTTTATTTGATTGCTCTACTCTAAAATGATGTAACTTACACAGAGCTCTTGGCCCTATCTGCAGCAATGTGGCCTATAGGCTAACTCCACACCACTTCTATCTGTAGATTGACAGAACTGATCAAATCAATGTGGCTAAAGCATGTGCAACTGAAAATTAACCCCATATAGTCTCACATAAAAAAGTCTGATCTACACCTGGAACTTGCAGGCATTTTGAAGATGACAACTTTAGCCAGGTGATGAATCACAGTGGTTGATCAGGGGAGATTGCTTCACAACAGCCACTCTTACAGGCACTATTTTTGCTTTAAATCTGCCCAAGCTATGCAGAAACAGCTTTTTTCAGAAATGTTTAAAGAGTCTTGATGATTCTACTTTACCCACTATCTCCCCACAGCACCTCCCACATGAAATCTTTCCATGACTTTGGTTGTAGGAATGCTCCCGTGAAATATAACTTTAATGGAAGCATTACCACATGTATCACAGTATCCTGTTTGTGTTCTGGGTGTTAAATGGCACATTAAAGGAGGATAGTGAAATGATCCAACAGCCAACATTACATAACATAACATAACATAACATAACATAACATAACATAACATAACATAACATAACATAACATAACATAACATAACATAACATAACATAACATAACATAACATAACATAACATAACATAACATAACATAACATAACATAACAACAAAATGCAGTAAAAAATAGTCACAAGAGGCACACAGGTTCGTTTGGTGATGCTGAGAGTTTATCTGATGATTGTGGGCAGAGGCAGGCTAACACTTCCCACTGACTCCCAGTGTTTGAGCTAAGCTAGTCAGTGATGGACAAGCTTTGGCTATCTCTTTCTTGATACTGCTCGCACAGACAAAACATTGGTGTCTATGTGCTTGTCATGGACTCTGGAGTGAGGTAAAGCAAAGAAAAGAAAGAAAATGTTGGCGTAGCCCTTTAAGAAGTGGCTTTAAGAATCAAACTGTTAGATCATTTGATTCCATTCACTTGATACCATAAAACTTGTAAAGCAGGCCTGCCTTGGAACATTTGCTTGGGGGCATCTCTGTCAGTTTTCTTGACTTTGTTGTTCTTGTTCAGACACACACTAAATAATTCTCGTCCAAATTCTGAATGTCTCACCCTGTTTTTATGTGTTTTTCAGCTCTTGCTGTTTCAAGTGAGGCCTACTTCAGCGCTCTGTCTAAGATCGGAGAGAGGGCTTTCCACAGTGCGTCGTCACGCCCTCTAGGTATGAAGAAAACTCTCTGACCTGTGCTATCTCCTGACCCTCTTCAGAAAAATATAGGTTATTTCATGAACAAAGATCCAGGATATGAGTCCTGTGTTTTTGTTCTGTTTATGGAAGAACGTTTAAAGAGGTGTTCTTTGTTTATCACAAAGACCAAAGGTTCACCCTGGTGACGTTTTATGGCTCTGTTGGCACTTTCATTTAAGTTGTACATCATATCCATGGTTATTGATTATCTAATTCTCACAGTGCAGCAACAGACTTTGTTTGGGTTTGTTTGTTGTTCAAGCGAAATGAGCTGCAGTGTTGGTGTCAGATACCAGTAGGCGACATGAATAATAGAGGATGACAGACAGCAGGCGATGCTCCGCTTAACACTCTGAGGGAGAGTCATGTTAGTTTAGAGGCTCGAGTTAAGGATGTTCAAAGTGGATCATATAGACCTCTGTTCACATGGGCATAAATCCCAGAGTGCAGTGCTAACGTTACAAACTTACTCAGAATTATGCCTCGGCATTGTGAAACACAGTTTCAAAACTAGTTTTGGAAATGAGCCAGACTGAAATCTTTGTTCTTCCTTACTCTCACAGGAAGTTTGAGTATATAAGGCCATCATTGTGAAGTTTTTAAAATGGCACCTTTCAAGAACAGACTTCACTGAGGGTTTCTCAATAAAGCAATAAAACAGAGAGATTGTAACTGTTACCTAAGTGCAAACACAAACGGGTAATTAAAGAGTTTACACGTGTGAGTCTTCAAGTGCTTTTTAAATATTATCAGTGTTGACAGTAAGAAAAACAAGCAGAGATGGGAATTTGGGCTCTTTTTTAGTGATACAGGACATTTAGCTCAGCTCAGTAATAAGAATCAAGTGATTAATCAATGTATCAATCTTTATTTGTATAGTGCCAAATTAAAACATGTTATTTTAAGACATGTTCAGCAGGCAGAAGCCATACTCTTTATTTAAAGATACACCTATGCTTAAAAACACATATAATAGGGTTGTGTATCCTCACTAGTCTCACAATTAAATTCAATTCTATTACTAAGTTAACAATTCAATTCAATTAGTTATCACAATTTATCACAGTGCAACACAATGAGTAGCATTCTTGATTTTCCATATTACTGCATCAGGCTGATGTTATATTAAAAAATACAAGCACTCAGATGTATATAAACTGGTTTTATTGATAAGAAATGGACTTTGAAATCAACTGCAGCACAAATGTCTTAATTCTGAACCTAAATAAATGCATGTCATAGGTGTCATCCTCCGATACCTGTTTTTTTTCCTAAGAAACAAAACAAATCCTGCGGTCTAGCAACAGCCTTGCCAGATTACACAGTTATCAACTGTCTCTAAATCGATGCATTTTCATCTACATCCACACCATGATGCATCAATTAAAGTGATTTCTGACACCCTTAGTCCTTTTGCCAATATTACTTCTGTCCAGATCTACTTCTTTTGGTATCACCAATATACCAATGCCAAAGGGTAAGTGTTTGTTCGTAAGGGAATTAAAGGGAGGGTCTATGTGAAAAAAAGTTTACCTACCACGATTGAAAACAAACTGTATTTAGATAAAGAGGTTTAAGAGTTATATAAAAGATAACTGTAGCATTGTCTGTTAAATTTGTGTTTTTTTTAACATGTAATTCTGTCATTTTTTTAGGAGAGGTTCTGATGCAGATCTCTGAGAACCAGAAAAAACTCACCCTGGAGCTGGAGGGAATAGTGAGTTACATGAAAAATTACTGTTGAGTTCTGTTTATAGCAGCTCATGTGGTAAATTAGTAAGTGGACCTGAGCATGTGCAGCACTTTGTGTTTGCTCTGGAAATTGCTGATCAGTGTTTTGACTAATTATGATAAACCCAATGTTGTCTAAAATTAAAGGGCTGGAAGTACGAATCATGTCCGCTGTTTTAGGAATTTATATACGCTGATCTGTTTATTTACATAATTTCTCAAAAGCAGCACAATCAATACAAAATTCATCGATCCTCTCCACATATCAATCAATCAATGAGTCTTTATTTGTAAAGCCCCACTTCATAGCAAGTGTTATCTCAGGACACTTTACAATAGAGCATTATATATATAATACACATATACATACATATACAAATATACACATCCAACACCCAACATGAATCCATATAGCCAATCATGAATCCCTCCATCATGGCGGCAAGAAAAAACCTTCTGTTAAGCAGCAGGAAATCTTGAATGTGGATCCCAGTCTCATGATGAACAGCAAATCCACACGATGCTGTGTTGGGTGTGAGGGCGAAGGAAGGGAGGTAAGAGGAGACAAGTGGACTAAAGTAAGAACTAAAGTTAGAAGACAAAGAAAAGGAGTGCTACCTGGACTCGACAGAATTTGTTTGAGGTGCTCTTTGGAAAGGGATTCAAAAAGTCCTTGAAACAAAAAGAAGAGACTCCAAGGCACTCTCAAAGTGAGAGTTACAGAAGAGTTTAGCCCCTTGAGATGCAGCATCTCGTTTCCAGGAGGGTCCTCGTGTCTGAATGAAAATAAAATAATGAACACAGTATGTCTGATTTGGTTGTAGGTTATGCTCCATCAAGCTGACATGGCTGAGAAATGGTCATTTGGTCATTTCCCACAAAGAACCTCAACTACATGTCCGTCTGAAGTCAAGGCTCCCAATTTATACTCAGTTCAATAATTACACACTAGTAAACAATGAGGATATGAGGATAATAAAACCCACATCTCTGCCCCGAAAATCAGTTTTAGCTAACCATATTCTTATGCTTTCATACACTTTTACATGCCTCTGTCTTGCCCAAGGAATCAACATTGAATTAGAAGATCTGGGATTGAACCCCCCAACCTTTCAATAGACCACTCATGCCCCAGTACATAATCACAATCAGAAGCCCTTCTGTTGATTACAACTGCATCAAGTAAATTTCGACTGCTCTTAGACCAATGACAGATGACTTATATGGGTGTAAACGCTGGTAATGACTGAACCATATCCATCCATCGTAAAGTCTAACTGTGACAAAACTGTTATGTACTCCATGTTCTCCTGTGTTCTCATGTACATTTGTATGCTTACAGTTCCACTGGTTCACTGTGGAGGTCCTTATGGTGATGAATGACAACATCAGACAGGACAGAGGCTACATTGCAGTGAGTATGAAGAGCTTTGTTGGCCCTTTGACCCATAACCTTGAAAATCTTATCACTTAATCCTTGAATCAGGAAAGCCATTTTAGTAGAAATTGTGGGAAATCCCTCTAAGACCTCTTAAGATATTGCGCTGAAAAATAGATGAATACAGGACTCTATGGCTTTGACCTTTGGCATAGGATCTCAAAATTCTACCCTCAATGTGGACATTTGCTCTTTTAGTGTTATGTTTATAAGGACATGAGACTTCTCCATCTTTATCGTTGGCCTATAAAAAGTCAAAAGTATTATATTTTATCCCTGATTCAGTGAGGACATTTGTGCAAACTAAGGTTTCAGAAAATTACTCCAAGTGCTTTTAGACTATAATCATCACAACTACAGGACAAACATGACAAATCTGTGACCTTTAATCGCAATTATTTCATCTTTGATTTGGGTGTTAATTGTTGCAAATTTTGTCAGAAATATATTTAGTTATGCACAATAGCGTTCACAAAGCACCATGACATTTGACACATCAGAACATTTAATTATTTCTTTCCTAGGTCAATGTGGGGGTTTGTATTGAGTTTGAAAAACAAACGTAAAGGTGTGTTTTAGAAGTACGTGATGAGCACAAGAAGCTGTGATTAGATCGTTAACCCATAACATCAAAAATCTACTTTTTCCTTGTTTGGGTGAATTGTGGACATTGTTGTAAAGTTTAAAGAAAATACCTGGAATTGTTCATGAAACATCCTGTTCACAACAAAAGAAATCATAATGGTGCAAGGATGACATTTGTAGGCCAACGTGACAGTTAGCATCACGCGGGTTCCCTCGACTGCAAACCTGCTATAAATTTGTACGATTTTTCACTGTGTTTTTAGATTTTTGCAGATGATAAACTCTGTAGTGAATGAAAAATCATGAAATTTACATGTGTGTGATAACCACATAATGAAGCAACTTTTCACTTTGGTTTTTTTTTTCCTTAAACATAAAAACAATAGTGAAAAGCTATCAATAAGCCACTGTGTGACTATTACATGGTAGTTCAACTTAGAAACAACTTCTATATTACCTATAGATACAGTAACATCACATTATGTCCTCTTTTAGATATTTTTCTCTTCATTGAATGCCCTGATTGAGTTTATTCTCATGACTGTGGCATTAGTGAATGAATATTTTATTATTAAAAATCAGCCAGAAACGCTTCCCACTGGCTCCTTGGCTGTTTTCTAGTCTATGTTAGCAGTTTGTTAGCAACTGCTGTATGATCACACAGCAACAATTTAAGATTTTGAAAAAAGGCAGCATCAAATGCATCTTATTATTTGTCATTAAATATAAAAATCCCATGTGTGTTTGTTCCCCACGAAACCTTATTTCAGGCATTTTTTATCAAACCAGTATTTGAAATACCATTTGCTCTGTAGGGTTGGGAACCAGGAAGTGCTCAATGCTAACTCACTTTAGCATTTCTGGACTCCTTCATTTACCGCTCTAATGAGACTACATGACCCTGATCTTTGACCTTCAATATCTAAATTAGGCAATAAAAAGAAACCACATGTAATGGAAGACGTACCATTATTTCTCAATTATAACATGCACTTGATAATAACACGCAACCCATATTCGGATAAAACACGAGCCCAAATTTTGCCCAAACCTTAGTTTCTTAGACAACTCAAAAATTACCTTATTTCAAGGTTTTAATCAATGTATTATCAATATTTTCACAACAAATATCGTACACGATTTCCCCTCTCAAATTCACGCATTCGCAATTTCTTGATTTCTGCACGAGCATACTAAGTCACAGTGTATCAACCAATCAGAGAGCAGCGATCAACATGTCTTTGACCAATCACAGCGCAGCTATGTTGCGTCCCCTTGCTCACACGACGGCAGCATTCTGGGTTTTCACAGGCTAAGAGAAAATTCTTGCTTTTTCTATCAAATGTGTTGCAATTGCGATGTCTGTGAGATGAAAGTTAGCAAATATTTTACTGTAATCGTGTATAATACTCACCCTAAAAATTAGAGCTTATTTAAAAGCAAAAAAAAGTGTACGTTATAACTGAAAAACTACGTTATGTTCTCTTTAAATTGATTAATCAATTTTTAAATTTAGCGACTTTGTCATGTAGAAGATATCCAACTTTATTTTGACATGTAACAATCTACTAACTAATTTGTGTGTGCCAGGTTCAAGAAATACAGGACATGTTTACCTCCGCCAATAAAGTTATGCTATTGCCGGCATCTGTTTGTCTGTTTCTCTGTTGGCAACATGACTCAAAAAGTTTTGGACGGATTTCAATAAAATTTTTAGGAAATGTCCGGATTGGAACACGGAACAAATGATTACATGCTGGGAGTGATCCGGTTCAGCGTAAAAAAAACGCCATGGCGAAAAATGTAGTTTTCGTGAATAACTACTGAACTAAAATAGATATCATTATGAATCCAATTGCTAATGTTTTTTTTTTCATTTTTTGGTCAAGTAATCTCAATATTTAGGTGAAATAAAAGTAGGACAAATATTAATGGACAAAATCACAATATTGGTCAGGACTGTGGCGCTGGCAGAGGTCTGTGCTCTCCGAGTGCTTTTCTAGCTCAAAATTAGAATACTACCAGATTGTTTTTGGTGGATTTTTTTCATTTAAAGCTTATGTAATACACTGAACAACTTCCTCTAGTCAACATTACTGTGTCACCTGTACAGTGTATTTATCGTCCATGTGGTCCAAATGTAATCTCTGTTTAATTGCACTGATTCCTCACAAACATGGTCTCAATTCTCCCTCATACAGGACAGCAAGAGAAACTTTGAGATGATGGTCGAAAAGAAGGCCTCAGCTCTCGAGAGACAGATGATGAGAGGAGGCAAATCGGTTTGTGCTTTTACCCTGGAGCAACATTTCACAGTGTTATATATGAGGCTGCCCTGGTCCAGGGTATAAATATGTTTGTGTCGTATCCTCAGGATAACGGCGAGCATGTGCAGTTCCTCAGAGAGAGCTACAACGAGGCTCTGAAGGAGGAGGAGAGACGGCATCGCTTCCTGGCTGAGAAGCACTGCGGCCTCGCACAAAACTTTGCTGGTCTCATGAATAAGGTATAAAACTGACCTTGAATAGAGTTTCTGATTTGAATATTTAATGGTTTGTTTTGGCATTTTCACTTTAGCTGCCAAATGGGTCAGCTTTGTCCCACAGCTCAAAGCTGACTGAATGTCTCAAGAACAACACCAGGAAGAGAATTCACATTTGGTGTAATGATTGGATGATTTTTGTCTGTCTGTGGGGACTTTCCCTCCTTTATAAAAACAAAATGAATAACTGAAGCCGCCTGTAGATACAGTTTTCTAAAGCTGTCAGATGTTTGTATGAACTCTGGACTCTCTGCTTACTCTTTATCGCACTTTTTGACCCAAATGTGCAACAACTTTTCTGCATGAACTTAAACCTACTTATGACACTAAGGCTATAAATCAAAGACATCTGTGCAATACAGGCCTTTTGACAACTTTTTTAATCATAAAGTTTTCTCTTTAGAAACTAGACTTTTTTAAAATCTGAAGGATCTGATAATACAGCAAGGCCAGAAGGTAAACATAAAGGATGAAAGAATCACTACTGCAACAATGAAGATATCAATCTTTTTGGGTATTAAGGGATTGTGAGGAGTTTCTAAGTAATTGCAAAAAAGTCTCACTTTTAGATATATGCCTGACCGAAATACACACTTATCGATGAGTTTTATAGCATCAAAATGGATTATCTATAAATGCTATTCCTTAGCTTCTTGGTTGGGTCGGACAAGTTTTTCAAAACTTGCTTGTTGTCGAACATCAAAAACTACATCTACGTAACTAGAAAGAGATACATTACCTCGTTGCTTGGCATCCTGTAAGTTGTTGAAAAAAGAAGCTGTAAATCAATGCAGAGTTCTGAGCAAGGTCCGGGCTACATCACAACAAACAAACGCTTTGGCTTCTGTAACGTGTTGTAGTGCATTCCAGTTTTAGTCAGAAGTCGGAATTTCCAAGTTCCGAGTAGGAAACTGCTGCTGGAACAACCCCTGAAGTCTGAATTTCCTACTGGGAACTCGGTGAAACCTCGCCACCCCCGAGTTGATAATCGAAGGTGGATGCCCCCAGTGTGAACAGTTATTTAGCTCCTGTAATAATCCATTTTTTGCACTTCTGGCTGGGGCGTGTCACTCTAGATCAGCTGTATACATAGTATTGTTAGACTTATATTTACAAAAATGCTGCCATAGTGATAATCACATTCTTCATGTGATATTTGTGAACAACAACGCAGGCATGCTAACAACAGCTAACAATAGCCTGGTAGATTGGCATGTTTTTTCCGACTCCAACTGGAACACCAATAAGTCGGAGATGATGTCACTCCCAGTTCCGAGGTTACTGGAACGCAGCATTACGACAGTTGCAGCGCGTGCTCATGGGTAGCAGAGTCTTAATGTCGCCGGTAATAGATTCTCCTCACAGTCCCTTTAATTACTACCCTACACATTAAAGTATCAATAAAAAAATGAGTATTCTAACAAAATGTAAATCTCTGCTACTGTCCAGACCTTCTGTGGTCTTTCTCTCTCTTACTATTAAGAAAGTGTCACTTTCCATGTCATGTGACTGTGTGGAAGAATCAGACCTGCACACACAGACGCAGTTCTGTGACAAACTTTTGTTCAGTTTAGTTATTTAGTTAATTTGATCAGTTTCTACATTTTTCCCCATAAACAATCAGAAATGAGACACATTGAGAAATTAAGCTGATGGAAAAAATGGCGACTGAAGCTCACGCTTATTATAGTTACCCTTTTTACAACAAAAACTTATGGAGTCAACATTTTACCTTCCTTAATAAAGCTAAATTACAATCAAATAGATTTATACATTTAGCACAAGAAACCAAACCATATATGTATATTTCACTCACAAAATTGTTCACAGATTGTGAGGAGACCGCCGTTTCTCTAGTATAAAAGAACAAAGTATCACTATTCCCATTAAAAAGCTTTTCCTTTAATAAAATGCGTTAAAAGCTAACATAGGCAGATTTATGCTGTTTTAAGGTTGGTGTATCCTTTGCTATCAAAAGCCAGATTTATTATGATACAGGTACTGAAGTGATAATGATGATTATGAAACAAAACTCCCATTTATAACTTTATGATAGGCGTGGAGTCATAAAAGAAAGAAATGTGCAGCGAATTGGTGCAATATTTGTGTAGAAGGAATGCTTTGAGAGTGACCAAGCTCTATCTTGTTAGGTTATTACAGAACACATTTTGGGTTTAAAATTTATTACATAAAACCTGTATTTTTTGCACCCATATTATAATAATGCACTCTTCTCTGTTCTTCTGAATACCATTTTCACTGGTACATAATTACCTCCGTTTTGTTTTCATTGGCTAATTTGTAATGCACCTTAAACTCATGCCAAGGTTGCACTCTCATGCTGATTCCCAGCACTCAGGGTTGTAAATTTTCTAGTAGTTTTCTTTCTTCATTCCTTCATTTCTTTTTGTATATTATTTTTGTATGTATGTTGTTGGTAGGACTGTTTATTTTGCTTAAACCTTTCCTTTCTTAATGTAGACAAATAAAGTTTGTTGAATTGAATTGAATTGATCAAAATGTTATATTTGAACCATCAACCCATTATTTTTTTACTTTAAAACATCACTTTCACAATTAAACTAATAGAACAATAAGAACTAAAAAAGGAGTTGGTCCTCAAAAGAGAAAGGGATTAGATCATTTCTAGATGTGGAAACCAAATAATAACATGCAATCTCATGATTTTGTGTGTTTTTTTATCTTACATATCATGTTATTTTTGTGTGTTGTGGGTTTCAGGTTGGAGGATCCTATCAGCAGAGAGCTGATGCGTGGTCAAAGGAGGTGAACGACACCAGAGAACCTGAGGGCAGGCGACCTGTCTCTGAATACAACTCGGTGAGTGAACTGGACACAAATATTTGTCTTTTAATACAGTTAAATCAACAGAGGCAGGTTCATGCATCTGTTTTTTTTTTTTTTACACTATTTTTAAATTATTGACTGCAAATGTGAGATTATTGTCCAGGGTAAAGAACAAAACCCAATTCCAAATGAAGTTGGGACAGTTTGTAAAGTTTAAATAAAAACAGAATACAGTGATTTGCAAATACTTTTTTTTTTTTTTACCAACATTCAACTGAATACTCTTCAAACACAAGATATTTCTGGTTCAAACTGAGAAAAAATGTTTTTGTGCAAATATTTACTCATTTTAAAATTTGGTGCCTGCAAGACATTCAGAAAAAGCTAGAACAGGGGCTTGTTTACTTCTGTGTTGCATCACTTGTTCTTTTAACAACTCACCAAGTGTCTGGAAACTGAAGACACTAATTGTTGAAGATTTGAAGGTGGAATTCTTCACATTCTTGACAGATGCATAACTACAACAGTCCTGGGTCTCCATTTTTGTATGTTGCACTCTATAATGCGCTACACATTTTTAATTGGAGACAGGTCTCGTCTCGCAGGCACAATCTGATACCCGCACTCTTTTTTTTTTAAGTTATTTTGTCGGGCTTTTGTGGCCTTTATTGAATAGGACAGATGAAGATTGACAGGAAAGCAGGTGAAGAGAGAGGGGGATGCCATGCAGCAAAGGGCTGAAGCCGGTAATTGAACCAGCAGCCGCTGCTGGGGTTGGCAGCCCCCGCTCTACCAACTGAGCTAATGTCTGCCCTGACACCCACACTCTTACTATAAATCCATGCTGTTGTAACACGTGCAGACTTGGGCTTGGCATAATCTCATCTCTGAAATAAGCAGGGATGTCACTTGGATGATAGTTGTGTGTCTCTTTCAGCATTAATGTTGCCTTCACAGATGTGCAAGGTACCCCTGCCATCAGCACTAAAGCCCCGTTTCCACCAGAGGGTTCTGTTCAGTTCATCTCGGTATGGCTCGCTTTTTGTGGCGTTTCCTTAGCCAAAAACCGGGACCGGACCCCTTATAAGCGAACTGTGCCGTCCTACTTTTTGGGAACCTTCTGTTGGGGTGCCAAGCATACCGATCCAACCCCAGAAGGTGGAGCTAGAAACACTGCAGTCCGTCGATTGGTTGAAGGAGACGTCACTTCCCGTGCACCAGCGGTGATAAAGAAGAACACATAACCACACCATGTTTAAATCTCCACTCGTCTTCGTGAAGATAACTCTTGCGGCAGACAGCCATCTCTGAAACAAAGCTTGGTTGCACTACGTAACAAAAAGCCACATGCTGATCACAACAAAGAAGAATTGCTGGATGTCCTCCATCGTTGCGCTTTGTTTACTGTGTCAAGTTTTCTTCTTCGTTGTATTTAATAGCCGGGTACACCGTGTCGCACTGCTATGATGTCATGCTATCGACATCCGGCTTATACACCGCCTACCAAGAAGGGTTTGATTGGCTGTGGAAACAGGATCAGGCTTTAACGATCCGGCCTGGGCCAAAATGTGGCGATCCATACTGGACCACTTGGTGGAAAGGGGGCTTAACAGACCCCAACACCAACACAGATGCTGACTTTTGTATTTAGATAAAAATCTATACGGCCCTTTTCCCCTTTAGCCTGGAGGACATGAGGTCCATGATTTCAAAAACCAGGTTGTCATTTGGATTCATCAGACTGCAGCACATTTTCCCCTTGGCTCCAGAGAAAGGTTGTTATTAAACTGTTGGGCTCTACTTACATAGTTGTTTACAAAGTGGTGAACCTCACCCATCCTTGCTTGTGAATGATGGAGCCTTTTGAGGAAGCTCCTTTTATAGCCAATCAAACACTCACATGTTTCTAATGCATCTGTTCACCTGTGAAATGTTCCAAACAGGAACATTCTTATTATCTTGTTACCCCATCCCAGCTTTCTTGAATATGATGCAGGCCACATAATTGCCCACTTTTAAATGTATATATAAAGTTTTTTTATTCTATATTCAAGTGGATATAGGTCAAAGAGGATTTCCAAATCATTATTTTCTGTATTGATTAACATTTGTTTGAAGAAACTAAGAATCTGATAGGGTCAGATTTCTGTTAAGCAGGGTCTGTTTGATCCTCCAAACTGAAACACACATTTTTGTTTAAAACAAGTTCTGTATTAAGACACACTGCTGAATTTGACTGGGACAAATGTGCCCTGCAGACTGTCATCATGCCAGAGCAGACTGTGCTCACAGGAATTATTGAGGCAATATTTCTACAGCAAGGGCGCCCTCAGCTGTTCAAAACCTATCACTGCTCGAGTGCTGGAGATTATTCAATTAATCCTGCAGATGAAATATGAGGAGAGAGAGAAAACTGTTAAATGACAAACAAACAGCAGCATTACTCAGATCAAAACTTTAATATGCTTAGTCTATGAGTCTGAATGCTAAAGATTCTGCTCTGAGGACAATGGGATTACTCTATAAATAATTCAAGAACATAAACCATCTGGTTCTCAGTAAAAAGGCTGCTATTAGGATTCCAGAGCACAGCAGATCCCCAGAGTAAAATCCTGTCAGTGTAAGTCTGCTCCTCATTGGGAAACAGCACAAGGATGAACCCCACAGATCCAAATACGCTCCTGTAATAACAATCTGAGGATTTTCAAAGATTATGTGTTTGTTTTGTTTTAATGAAAGAGGGATTTGTTTTTGCTGTAAACAGGCCTATGAGCCTCTTCAGACAGATATGCTCTTTTACAGTAGTACCGTGCATATCCATCAAATCCTGCACAACACGCCTCTCATGTTTGGGATCATGATTCGACTTGTGTTTGCTGACAAGACAACTTCATCAACAGGTGAATGTAATAATCTGTTGTTTTGTGCTCATGTGGAGAAACAGAGCAGCAGGCCAGGCAGAGAGCTAAAGGATAGCAGGTCAGGCCGAAATGTGCAGAACAGCAGGCCGGGCCGAGAGATGCAGAACAGCAGGCAAGGCCGAGAGATAAAGGACAGCAGGTCGGGCAGAGAGATAAAGGACAGCAGGTCGGGCCGAGAGCCGAGCCTCGGCAGAATGCCATCAAGAGGTGAGTGTGCACTGTCATGAGTCCGGGTGGTCGAGGATTTTTGAATATTTCTGCAGTCATCAATACAGTTCAGCTTTTTTGTATTCTTTAAAATAGATTTTATGACTATCTTTTCCATTGAAAAAAATAGTTTCCATTACCTTTAACCAGCAGCTGGTTACAATGCAGCAGACAAAGCTGGTAGTGCTTCTGAAAAGTATTTGCAGACTGTCATTTTATAACTAAGGAAAAAATATACAGGGATGTCCAGCAACACATAGTTTTCTATGATAGTTTCTCTCCTTAACTTAGTATTGAATAACAAAACATTTTTAAGTAAAGGCCATGTTTAATGACTTGAAAGTAGTGCTAAGCAATGTTAATTTAACCTGACATGCACAAGTCCATCTGGAGCCCATATAAATAGTTTGAGAACAGGCAGAACTTTTCAAAAGCAAACTGGGAGGTGACTGGATGATCACTCTATCAACTACTAATGACGGGCCAGTCAGGTGTTGTGAATACATATATGTCTAATGTATGTATATTGTCAAATGCTTTCAGTGTTTTTTTTTATTTTCTTTTAATAAAGAAATGTGGTCCAGATCTGACAAAACTGCTACTGAAACTGTGTAATTTCTGAACAAGCAGTCACCTCCTGTTGCTGCTTGCTAGTAGCACCCTCATTTCCTCTTTAAGGGAAGCTGATTGGGCCCTGCTGCTTCTGGCCAATCACTTTCATCGTAGACTGAAGCTTGATAAGATAGATCTGTCAGAATCCAGACATTGAATCAGTTGGATTCAGTGGCACTTCAAGCCAAGCTAATGCTAAGCTGTTAGGTAGCCTGTGGCAAATATAATAATAATAATGGTAATTATGACTAATAATAACTTTATTTGTAGCACTTTCAAAAACACTGGTTTACAAATGCATTGAAAAACAGACAGAAACATACAGAAGAAAAAGCACAAGAGCTTATCACAAAAGGAACAACTGTAACTCACACAGAGCATCATTAAAATCCTCCATTAAAATCAAAATCCATTACGTACATACAAAAGTGGCATAATCCAAATAACCCTTAGAAACCTAAGAAGAAAGAACATGTGCGCTTCTGGTGTTCCTCAAACCAACTGTGCTCATGGGAGGGAAACATTTAAAGGAAGTGAAGAAACTTAACACCCAACAAAAAGGTCATAACAATTCAGGCTAAGGCACCAACATATTCCAAAAAACACAAAGGGGCTTGAAACACCTAACCTGACAAGTCAGATGAACAGCTCCATATATGTACCACAGCAATATTTCACTAGTCTATCTGGGTAGGAGCCTTTTGAATTTGTTTTCAGAACATTCCAAAAAAAATACAAGCTTGTTATTGGACAATCGTTTGGCTCATCACATTTATCACAGACCAATCCACATCAAGCACAATTGCCTCCGATGATGTAACACACATAGCGGCTAATGTAGCGGCTAATGGCTAACAACAGTTAACAACAGTTCATGGATGTTAGCCATAGGAGCTAACTTAGCCGCTAACAGCTAACAACAGTTAATGACCGTTAGCTGTTAGCCGCTAACTTAGCTGCTAACAGCTAATGAACTTTTACTATCGTCTTACACTAAATTGTACCACACAGATGATTCATTTAACACTCATATGTGACATGAACCTCATCAAAGACAATCCCTACAAGTAAACTTCTGAGGAGGGCAGATTTTGCCAAGTTTCACTAGGTAGCCATGAGGACAATAGGCTAATCGGCATGTCTGTTCTCAACTTCCGGTTGTCATCACGTCTGCATTCTACAGCTCGTGCCTCTCTTCCCTGATTGGGCCGTTAAGAATTCAGCTGAGTTTATTTGTTGGACAAAGGAGGCTGGCAAGACGGACCTGCAGGATTTCAGAATCAGGCAGGTCTGTCTGCTCAGAAAGGCTTAAACACCAGAGATCATACCAACACCAATCAGCCCAGGCCCAAGGCACAGACCAGGGACTCCGGTGCAGCCCCCAATGCCACCAGCTACATGAATCACATGCCCGCCATATCACTTCAACCATACTGAGTGGCTTGCCAGGATTTGTTAGCATCAAGCTAACAAACTCTGATGTACATCCTGGTCCAAAGATTCAGGACAAAAAAACATGCTACAAAAATACAGTAGCTAAAAAAATGATATTGGTCTTAAAAATAAAACTTTGAGCCAATTTAAAACTAGCCTTGGTGCAAAGCATTACATCCCATAATATTTCCAACAGATGCCGCAGGGCAAGTCCTAAAACATGGAAGTAAGTGAGCATTTTAGTGCTTCTGGTTATGAGTTTCTAGAATTGTGTTTTGTGATAAATATCAGAAAATCAGTGATAAACACATATGAACGAGATGTTCACACACACTGAGTTGCCCTGATCCAGCTGTATTCTCACAAGGCAACCAGGGGAATAAGCTGTTCAAGACTCTACCACACAGAAAAGACATTAAACACCTCAAAGAATGTACAAAAATTCTAAAACAGCAAAACATAGGGATCTTTAAGTCACCTGTACAGTTTAGAATTACTTCTGCTAAGGAGTTTGTTTGTTAGTTTGTGGGAAAACTTTAAAAAAAAAACCTAATATATGAATTTGGGTGAAACTTTCAGGGAATGTTGAAAAATGAAGTGATTGGACTTTGGTGGTGATCTTAATCTGGATACTGAACAAAGGTTTTTTTTTTTAAAAGGATTTGTAAACTTGCGACAAAGGGCAGTTTTCCAAATTTTTGTAAATAACTCAGTGAGTTCCCCACTGGCTTTGGTGGCACTTAAAGGGAATGTTGGTCAAGACACAAGGGAAAACTGATTTCATATGTTGGATTCCAGCTGTATATCCTAGAATCTTTAAAGGAGTTGGTAACAGTGGGAGGCGGGGCAGTTTACTATATTTTTGTCAGTTACTCATTCAACAATGTTGGAAATACTTTGATGGAGATACAGGTGCTGGAGCACCTCTAGTCTTAACGTGGTGTCCTGTTGGGATTGAATACGTTTTGAAATCAGCCCCAAATGGCCACTGCATGATCTGCAGTCCTGTTACTTCCATATTTACTTTGATGCAGTTTATTCATCACATTATACAGTCTGTGCCTCATTTCAAAAGCACTCTGATTTCCTCAGTGTATGAAATATGCCAGGAAATATCATCTGCCTTGCTTTCATTCTCCTTCCCTGAGAGCTGCTGTTTGTTTTGATAGCAAAACCTCTTAACTTAATATATATTCACATCTAATTGTGTCCTCAATTTATTACACTTTATGACTTATACCTTTCTTCTTCACCCATCTTTCTGCCTCTTCGTAATTAGAAATCAGGCAATACCATACCACCTTGTGTGTGCTTTCACCTGCAGATGTCTGCCTTATTATTACGTTTCTGTGCAATACTGATAAATAAATATTAAAGACAGTAGTGTTCCAGCTCCTGCACTGATGAAATGTTTAATTCCACACTGAAATTTGGGTTTGGTCTGATTCAGTTGAGAAAAACAGTGTTCACCTATTTAGATAAATTCAATGCAAAGTCCCAATCTCCTTCAGCAAAATTTCAATGACAACAATCATTCTAAACACCAGGGTACAATATGTAAAGAATTAAATCCTGGACTTTCATCTTTTTAATTAATCATTGCACCAGAGATTTTTTTTAGCCTTTTACTGGGATTTATTAGCTAACTCAAGCTTTTAAAAGCCATTTTCTCTTTTGTTGTTTTTCATCTCTGCAGCCCCGTCTCCTCAGGGAGGTGTTAATCCTTCCCGAGCAGAGTCAGTAAGCGGTGGAGGAGGAGGACGAACCATGAAGGCACTGGTGGACCACCATCCCAGTGGCTCCAACCAGACCGTGCTGCCCTTCAACCGGGGAGAGATGATCACTGTGCTGGTGCAACAACCCAGGAATGGCTGGCTGTACGGACGCACTGACAGCAGTCCACGGTCTGTTATGTTCCCCTGACAGTGTGTGTATCTGAGGGGTTTTAAGGGTGAATACATCTGTCTGTCCTGCTTAACCATCTGAAACTATAGTGACAGTGTCTGCAGGTTAGGAAAAATATAGTATGAGGCTTTAGCATACTAATTATATCAATCAATCAAACTTTATTTGTAAAGCACTTTTCATACAGAACTTTGTAATACAAAGTGCTTTACATGAAAAAAAAGGTAAAATGAAATAACAATAAGTGAAATAAAAAGCAGAAAATTGCATAATTGCATAAAATGAAAACATAAGACCCCCACAACCCCCCTCCTCCAAACCACATTCAATACACACTCACTTACTCAAACACACATAGACAAAAAATGAAATTCTAACAATAAAAAAACAAAATTAGAGGACTGAGGAAATGCTATCTTGAATTAAAAATGAGGAACCACAGGAGATAAAACTAAAATAATAGTTAAAAATACTCGAAAAATACTAGAGGGAAAGATAAGTAAATTTGTAAGTATGTAAATAAATAAAATAATATAACAATATAAAATAAAAGTAAAATTATAAATTAAAGAGACTGTGAGGAGTTTCTAAGTAATTACAAAAAAGTCTCACTTTTAGATATATGCCTGATCGAAATGCGCACTTTAAGATGAGTTTTATACCATCAAAATAGGTTATCTATTCCTTAGCCTACTGGTCGGGTCGGACAGGGCCGGACCCTCAACTTCAGGAACAAGACAATTAAAACTAGAGCAAATTTATGTTGTTCAGACACGTCTTAGAGCACCGGGCTGTAAGTAGCGATATATAGCCGGCTACAAATCTACGATACTAAGTTTTCAAAAAATTGCTTGTTGTCACACATCAAAAACTACCGCTACGTAACTAGAAAGAGATACATTACCTCATCGCTTTGCATCCTGTAAGTTGTCGAAAAAAGAAGTTGTAAAGCAATGCAGAGTTCTGAGGAAGGTCCGAGCTGCATTCATTAGCATCACAACAAACACACGCTTTGGCTTGTGTCTTTTGGTGCGTTCCAGTTGTAGTCAGAAGTCGGAATTTCTGAGTTCCGAGTAGGAAACTGGGACTGGAACGTCCCCCGAAGTCAGAATTTCCTACTGGGAACTCGGTGAAACCTCGCTACTCCCGAGCTAACAACAGCTAACAATAGCCTGGTGGATAGGCATGTTTTTTTCCGACTTCAACTGGAACGCTGATAACTCGGAGATGATGTCACTCCCAGTTCCGAGGTTACTGGAACGCAGCATTATGACAGTCCCCGCACGTGCTCATGGGTAGCAGAGTCCTAATGTTGCCGGTAACAGATTCTTCTCATAGCACCTTTAACTATAAAGATAAATAATATGGTAAAATGATAAAGTGTAACATCAGGTGTGTAATAAGATCAGCTAAAATAGGATAATAAAAGGAAAAGCATAAAAGCATTAAAAAGAATAAAAGGGTTTAAATAAGTTAAAATATAACGTTAAGTAATAATAAATAGAATCAGCTAAAAGCCAGATTAAAAATGTAGGTCTTGAGTTTTCTTTTAAAAATATGAACAGTAGGTGCTGCTCTCAGGTCTTCAGGTAGACTGTTTCACAGACAGGGGCCGTAATAACAAAAAGTGGCTTCACCGTATGTTTTAGTTCTATAGGAACAGTTAAAAGGCCACTACCTGAAGACCTGAGGGCTCTACTGGGTTCATATGGTAAAAGCAAATCGGATAAATAGGCAGGAGCAAGACCATTAAGAGATTTAAAAACTAATAAACAAAAACCTTAGAATCTATTCTATAAGAATCATTCATATATCATTCATATAGTGCAGGGATGACACATTTTTGTAGGCCAAAGTGGAAGTTGGCACTGTGCTGGTTTCCTCAAGTAAAAGCCTACTGAAAGCTTTTGGGATTTTTTACTGTATTTTGGATCACTGTTGATAAAAGATTCTATGGAGAACAAAAAAAAAAGAAATTTACATGTTTTGATCTTTAAGATAATCATTCAAGCAAACCCACGCTTCATGGTGTTTTAAGCTTAAGGGTATTTCAACTTCTTTTTGTAACCTCTGCTTTGAAAATTTCCACTTAATTGAGTTACCTTTTCAGACGACATCTCAAGGCTGTGGCAATAGACAATGAATACTGATTATTAAAAAAAGGAATGCTTGCAGTCAGGTCCCCCGCCATTTTGAAGTCCTTGTGGAAGTGTGTTAGCAAACGTTTTAAATACAATAACAGTTTAAGATTCAAAAGCAAGCAGCATCAGATACATGTTGTTATTTCCCATCAAACATTGATATCTCATGTGAGTTGATCAACAATAAACTTATTGCAGTTATTTATCAGAAACTGTTATACTGTAACCCAGGCTTTGGAACTAAGAACTTCCAATTGCCAACTCAGTTCTACTCTTTTGGACTCATTCCTGCACTACTCCATAGCTGTTACCAAACAATGTTTGCTTTTTCAAAGTAGAAATCCCCTCAACTAATGTAAAATCTTTAAGACTAATAATTGACTATCTTTTTGCTACTTTGCTTTCAGGCCGGGATGGTTTCCAGCATCCTATGCAGAAGATGTGGAATCTTTTCCAAGGAGCCCTGGGTAAATACAATTTCTTTGACAAATGTGGTGTTGCATTTTTGTGTCATCTGTGAAAACATTGCAAAGGTAGAAAAACTTTACCCACTGATAACAAGCTATGAAGCTACATTTAAATGCGAGTTAGCTTAGCTTATACAATTGAAAGTAAGGTGGAAAAGTTAACCTGTTTTATCCATTTATGGCAGTTATGTTAATTCTAAAAAATGTCAGTTTTGTTTGGGAGAGGTTAACTGGCAAACTTTTGCTAAGCTAGGCATGATCAGATCAATTTATGTTTTAGCCGGTTTTGCTTTGAGTGAGGTGACACAGGACTCCTTGTCTATAGATAAACATAGATACAGCTTCAGTAGCAGTTTTATCAGATCTAGACCACATTTCTGTTTTTAATGACAATCCAACAACATTAAATGCATTTATCAAAAGAAAGGACGTTTTCGCTTTTGACAATAGTTTGTTCTGTGTAGTGGCTTACATGTGTTTTTTTAGGCTGCAGCAGTAGTCCCACCTACTGCATTATCTGATTGTCCCGTAAAGAATGTGACCTGTGATCAATGTGCCTGATTTGCTTTCCCCGAACATTGTCTATGGGCTTTTTTCTGGATGGACTACACACTAAAAACAGCAGCTATTTCATCTAGTCAACCGTGTTATGAAGTGTTTTGCCCATTATGGGTTATTTATATTCGAATGTCAGCACGTTGACCGACATGATCCAATCCACACACCACGCCAGTTACCAGCACAGTTTCCAGTCTGTTTCTATGCATCGATCACTAATGCATATTACCACAAAACCTAGATAGGGGATTAAGACAGAATTTCCCAGTTATCCTTGACGAATTTAGCTGTGATTTGGTTTCACTGAAGTGGAGGCACACAAGTTACCTTGCTTACCCTTGGTTTTCACGTCTAGTGAAGGGGTATCCCAATTCTCCCTAAAGTCAAAGGGAAGGGCTACACAGCCCTTGAAATGAAGACAAACCAAGACCTGAAAGTGTGTAGTGAAATATATTGAGTGGCCCATTGTGTGTTAGGTTAGGTCACTGCACAAGGAAGTAAAGATTAAGTTTTGGTGGTGATAAGAATTTGAATATACATTTGTCAATCACTTGTTAACAGTGCGAGATGAGGGCAGTTTTCCACTGTTGGCAACAACTCACTCAACAATTTTGTTGACACCTAGCTGGCATATTTTACTCTTTCAGCCAGTCTAATTTTTCATTTCTTTTTATTTCAAGACTCCACTAAAGTTGCAGGCAAATGGTTGTTGGACATGATTACATAACAGGAAGTGGACTTATTTTAGACGTGATTAGATATGCCTTTGTGTTGGGAAAAGCTAGGGCTTGAGGTGCCATATTTTTGTGATGTCCGTCTGTTTGCCTGTTTGTCTGGGCCATACTTAAACAGGATCTTCTTCTAACTTGCTGCATTTGTCCACTCTGACTTTAAGATGAATTGGTTGGCTTTTCGAGGTCAAAGATCAAGATAAAAGGTCCTCATGTTAATCCACTGATTGAGAATCCCATACCTCGAGATAACGTTGTTGCATTTGCTCACTATGTATTGAACTTTATATAACTCTGATTAAAAAAATAACTAAATATATTTAAAAGGTGCAAGGTGAAGGTCACTGTGACCTTAAATCTCATCATAAAACCTGCATCTACGCTGTAAGGGACATGATAGTTCTCCCAATCATCACAGCACTGAAACACTTTAGCTCCTCTTTTTGATCCACCACTGTTTTCTAATCGAACAGAAATAATAATATAACCACCGGGCAGTAGCTTAGATTTAAGCATCCTGCCTGTATAAGCTTTAGAAAACAATTCATTCTCAGTTAAAGATGGTGTTGAACTCATCCATGAAATTTCTGTCATGTCACACAGTCCAGAGATCTGAAAGTCAGAGCACACGAGGTACATTTTTGATGTCCACCACCATTAAAAATGTATCTGAAGTGAAGACTAAATCTTTTGCATGATGTTTGCCTCATGTGCTGGTTACAGAAAAGATGTCTGAGTTCCCCCAGGCTGCCCTTATTGTTTTATGGGCTCAACATTTTTAAAAGAGGGTCAGCGTGAATCTCAGGCTTAGAATAATAACATGGACTATTTATAAAATTTGGGTGACCCATTGCTTTGAGGAAAACCAGTTGGAGGTTTAAAACTAAACTTTGCCTCATCACTGCCAGGATACGTACAGTAAAAAGCCTAAATCATTATCTGCTCTAAGTGCTCGGGAAATCAATTTAAAGCCAAACGCTGGTTAAAGATGAAGTACTGTGAGTTCATATGAGTTGACTGAAAATGTGAGAGCACAGTGCTTAGGGTGGCTTCTGCGGAAATGTTAGCGACAGGAAAATCTTTTGACAACTTTTTAGATACTGCATTCACAGAAAAGGGATAAACATGAGGCTTATGAGGCATTGACATTTAAACTCCACTTTATCTTTATGCTAGAGTGGACATAACTAACTTTATGACAGTGAGCTATGTGCGAATTTTTTCACCCAGACTTTACCTGGGTAATTTCTTTGCACCTCCTGGAATGTTTCCACATAAAGTCTGGGTTAGCAGGTATTGATAGTCTTTCAAACATGTTTCACAGAAGTAAGGGTGTAGATTGTTGTCATAGCATAAAGCTCTGCTGCATCATTTGCTATATTATGAACTCTGATTTTTGCTGCCTATTTTTGACATAGGCTGTGTCCGAAATGGTATACTAACGTACTACTCATACTAAGTGTGACATCAAAATGAGTATGTAGTGTGTTCACATTAGATAGTATGAAAAGATTGAGTGTGCGAGAAATACCCGGATGTATACTATATCGGAAAAAGTTTTAAGTATGCGAGGTGGGCATACTAGTCACACTCAAACACCCCATAATGCATTGCGAGCCCCATGATGCATTGCGCCATGCAAGAACGACCGGCATTCAGCTAAAAATCGGCCACTAGCAAACTTCCCATTTTCTAAATAAACACGTCTTTTATTATCTCCTCTTAGTTCTTAACGCTTTTGTAAATGGGCTCTTGTTTTTGAGCCGACCGGAAGTTTCTTCGATAGCATAATGGGGCGCATAGCGGAATGTCCGAAATGCAGAAATGAAATTTGTATCCGTGCGTTTTATGGCTCAAATGACCACATTTTGGTATTCTATGAGTTGACTTTCTCACCTAAAATGCTCTCTGAACTTTCAAATGTGGCGAATCAACAGAGATATTTGATAGCCTGATGTGCCTCTGATTTTTGTCGTCGGAGGTTTGAAATGCATCATGGGAAACTTAGTAGTATACTACAGTGTGAACTGTTGGCATCCTAATCATACTTATAGTATGTAGTATACAGTATATACACATGAGTGTGTAGTATGTAGTACGTTAGTTTGCCATTTCGGACACAGCCATAGTTCCATTTACATCGGAACTGGGAAGAGGGAAGTGAGAATGATTTCATCTCCTAGTTATAAGCATTCCAGTTACAAAGTTGGAAAAAACGTGCCAATCTACCAGGCTATTGGTAGCTGTAGTGTTAGCCGCTGTTAGCATGCCCTGCATTGTAGTTCACAATAATTAAATAATGTAACTAACACTATGGCAGCAGGGCGGCACGGTGGCGCAGCTGGTAGAGCGCGTGCCTCACAGCAAGAAGGTTCCCGGTTCGATTCCGGGTCGGGAGGGCCTTTCTGTGTGAAGTTTGTATGTTCTTCCCGTGCATGCGTGGGTTCTCTCCGGGTACTCTGGCTTCCTCCCACAGACCAAAAACATGCTCATTAGGTTAATTGGTGACTCTAAATTGTCCTTAGGTATGAGTGTGAGTGTGAATGGTTGTCTGTCTCTCTATGTGGCCCTGCGATCGACTGGCGACCGATTCAGGGTGTACCCCGCCTCTCGCCCGATGATAGCTGGGATAGGCTCCAGCCCCCCGCAACCCCGAAAGGGATAGCCGGGTGTAGAAAATGGATGGATGGATGGACTATGGCAGCATTTCCACTGAAATAAGTTGTACAATACTACTTGTATAGCTGATTCAGAGTGACAAACACTAGACAGAAGTGCTAATAAACTGATTATTACAGGAGCTTAATTACTGTTTACACTGGGGGCAGCCATCTTCAATTGTCAATCTAGGGGGTGTTCCAGTTGAAATTCCCCGCTAGGAACTTGGAAAAAATGAAAACCACGTCAGGGATTATGTTAGTGGACTGCCCTTGCATTATGATGATAATGTGTGAAAAGATGTGTTGTAACATTGACATTTGATTGATGATCTATTGACATTTAATCCCAAACATCTCCGTTTATTTTCAATCCAGAGGGGACATTTGTTAGAACTTTAAAGATAAACTTGTGAAAATGGGCTTGAGATATGAAATTCAACTTTACTCCCTTACCTGTGGCCTCCTAACCCTTGTTAGTTTTTCCTCAATTTAAAGGAGACATGTTTGTGCACTTTAACCTTTTCATGCATGGTGTCCGCTACAGTGGACAGCCATTCAGTTTGCTGCATCATGTTACAACTACCATGTGGTAAACTCCCAAACCATTGTCTCAAGTTTCATAAAAATACAGCAGCATTCAATGTATATTTTTGCCGTAATAAGATATTACATCATAAATCCAAACCTGTAGACAGAGGAAATGCACCCACCCCTCAATACAGAGTGTTAAATTCTTCTATTCCAAATCAGACAGGTACAAAAATGTATTTCAAAGGGGTATATTCTGCTTATTATGCCTGTATCCAGATTTCAGCTAATTCTGTAATTGTGTTTATTGGATCTATATTGAGTTCCATTATATTACTATTATTACTGTAGTGGAAAATATAATACTGGCACAAATTTTGACATGATTTGGACTTGTTTGCACGTAAAAATCAACATTTAAAGTAATTATTCCTTTCCGATTTAATAATTCATGCATGAAAGGGTTAAAGACGACTTCTTGAAACTTTTACTTTCTTTTTCAAACTCAACGCAGCTTATCTGTGAATCAAAGTGGGCATTTGTGCAAAATTTGGTGAAAATATCTGAAAGCATTTTGTCAATATTGCATTTGTTAGCAAGGGATGATCATGGGACCAAATACCTCTTCACAAATAATCTCCAAAATCTAAACACATTACTCTGGAGTTAAAGTTTGAACTATTTTATAGGCTGAAGGCAATTCTCCTGTAAATGGAGGGTACAAAAATGGGAGGAAAAAGGTCCAAACTACATCTGACCTTCAAAATAAATTATATGACCTTGAGTTAGATTGGATATTTTATACAACTTTTAGAGACTATAATACACACAGATTGATGTCAAATCAAAAGCAAGACATATGCATGGGGTTCCTAGACCTTGACATTTAGACCAATGAGACTGTATGATCATTTTTGGGTCAGAGTGGACATTTTTGAAAAGTTTGAAGATAATTCATCACAACGATCTGGAAGGTAAGAGTAAAAAAGATAATCACGATGCCCTAATGGCCTTTGACTTTCAAAATCTAGTAAGTTCGTCCTTTATTAGTGTACATATCCCTACAAAGTCTAAAAAAAATATTCCAAAGCAAAATTTGAGGTTTCACATTCAAAGTCAATCGAAGACATGAGGCTCCTTTACCTTGACTTCAAAATTCAAAATCAGTTTGTCCATTAGTCAGAGGGAACTTTTGTTCAAAGTTTGAAGAAAGCCTGTCCTAATGTTCTTGAGAAATCCTGCTCACAATCAAAGGATGAAAATAAACACCGACAATCTTTGAGCTATGACCTTCAAAATCTATTCAGCCCATCCTTAAAGGTGTAGCCAGCGATGTGGGAGAAAACGAGTGGAGAGGTTGTTTATAAACGAATTTAGACCCTCCCCCTGAAAGCAGATGGACGTGCATCGTCATGGAAACGGACGTAGAACTCGACTGCAATTATTGATAACATCACAACAACAGTACATTTTGGCAGATTAGACAATAAGATGAATGTCCGACGGCTGTTACTGTTATGTGAAGCACCACAAAGCTAATGTTGCTTACCTATCCAGCAGAAAGACGGGGACACCCGCGTCCGTTTTCAGGTCTTTCAATTAGCGGAGTTCCCTCCACCGTCAGAAAGCAACACCAATATTGACCCGGGTCTTTGCTCTTTCATGGTCATAGCCCTTCTTTTTCACTTTTCACTCCTCTGACCTTTTTCTTTTGGGCTGTTTTTCAGCCATTGCTACTGCACATATTGTATCTCTCTCTTACGCCAACTGCGCACTCTATGCATCCTACAACTCCCCTTCCCCCCTCTGTCTGATCTGCACATGAGTATGATTGCCCCCTGGATGTGGGGGGTGTACTCTGTTTTGGTAACGCGGCCCGAGCCACAGTATCTACCTGCTGAAATTCAGAGCCGAGGCTGTGTATTAAAACCAGACTTTTTTTCAGCATGCTGTCAGTGGTGACATCTTGTGGATGGAGAGAAGAAATACGGAGATTTTGACAAATCGTACATTAGATTAGAAGATTAGAAGATCGCTGACTACACCTTTAAGTGTGGACATGTTTGCAAAGTTTTTAGAAAATACCTAAAGATGTGCTTTGGTTATTGCATTAAAATATCGATAATTGATGCAAAACACTTTCCTTGTTCCCATAGTCCATCCCACCGAAGCAGCAGCAGCATGAACAACCTACGCAACCAATCGGGAGGCAGCAGCCAAAGCAAAGCCCCGCCTGCTCCTGCTCCTGCTCCTGCTCCCGCTCCTGCTCCTGCTCCCACTCCCTCTCCTGCTCCGCCTCCACCCCCACCACTTTCATCTTTATCCAGCCAGCTTGAGAAACAACTGAGCAAGATGACTGAAGTCAAGAAGAATGAGCCCCCTCCAGAAAAAAAGGTACTGCTGTCAGTCTGTCTGTCATGATAATCCATCAGTGTAACAGGTATCAGTGCCATGATGAGCCACTGCTCATCAATCTGTCTGAGTTCACAAAAAGATGGTTTATTAGAGTCTACTGAGGGCTTCTGTTTTTTTACTTTGAAGAGAACAAAAACAAGGGATGTTTGACTCTGACATGTTAAGGGATTAACGGCTACCAGGACTTTCATTTTTATTGGTGTTTACAAGTTTTTTTTTTTAACATTTTAATCTCTTTTATTCATGTAATTGGGCCAGTATGAAAGGAAAAGAACATTTTCAATCTTACAATTGGTAATAAGTAAAGTATAAGTACATCAGTTTGTTTTTCTGAAGTTTGCTGTCCCTTCCTTGGAAGTAAAGCATCAACCTCACAGAAATACAGAAGCTCTTACTGGACATTCACCCAACATAGAGTATATATTGTCCTAGTTTCCTCTTGATAATGAGTACAATTGCTTGTTTTCTTGAAATATTGATCAATGTTTCTCATAATAATAATAATAATAATAATAATAATAATGATGATGACAATAATAATAACAATAATAAATAAATAAATAAATATTAACCCTATAACGCCATATCATAGGGTTGTATCAAAGTATGTCTCATATTTGATACATACTTTTATAATACCTCTATCTACTCAATATGATCAACAAATTACAAAAAAAAACATCTGAATGTAATCAGATAAATGATAAAAAAATGTCCTCAAATGGATTATCAGTTGCCAAAAACACCTAATGTATCAAATGAGATACGAAAAATCTATATGTTGAATTTTATGGACATTTTGATTTTTGTAGGATTTTAGCAGAAAGTGAAATAAAAATTTAATCTCCAAAAAATTTGAATTTTCTGGCTATAATCTACGGTCTTGGGCCCTAAAGGGTTAATAATAATAATAATAATAATAATAATATTTCCCCATGACAAAGACTGACGTTTTAAGACATTTAGGAAAAATTGGTGAGGTTATTTTTTCATGTAAAACAGTTGTTGTTATACCAGAGCAATTAGACAAACAAGTCAGGATCCTAAAAATCAACCAGAACTTATTTATTTACTATAAAATATCTGAGAGAACAAACCTCCGCATATTTCCCAATTTGTCAGCTCAGTTATTGTCGAAAATGTGGAAAACTTTCCTAACTCCATCATTAACAAATCCTTAAAACATATTTGTCTGATATCTCGGTTTGGATCACCACAAAATTCTAATCAGCTCTCTCGTGTGATATGACCAGCATTCTCTGACATTCAATCCAAATCTGTAGAGAATCTATCGACTGATAAGGAAAATGTGGAAAACTGCCTTATCTTACAAAGTTAACAAATTCTGAAAATAATTCTTGCTTCTGCATCCAGATTCATATCAGCACCAGAGTGTAAGCACTTCTGTTTTGTGCCATGACCAGCATTCCCTGAAAACGTCATCCATATGTTTTTATTAGTTTTTTGAGTTATCCTGTTCATATACAAACAAATAACTTAAAAATGTTGGCTTAAACACAACCTCCTTGGCAGAGATAATAAAGTCAGTTGATGTATGTCCTCTTCTACAAAAGTACATTTTGTAATGGTTTCTTTCCTGGGTATGTTGATGTATGTGAGAATATGAAAAGCATTTGTAGCGTTTTGTAGCTGTGTTGCTTAATCTCTGATGGTGTTTTCCCAGGCCCTCCAGCAGGGGCACTGTAGCAGGGTGCTGTTCTCTATGGCACCCCATCCATCTTTCTGGTGGATGCAGGGAGGAAGTTCCAGCTGCTGATGGTTTACAGTCTAGGAGGTGGATAGTGTGTCTTTGAGTGCTTTTTGTTTGGCATGCAGGCCTACCATATATTGGAAAACATCACATGTAGCAGTTATTCCAACGTGTCTGTTAGCTACAGCCGCCCTTTTGTGTTGTGTTGCTGTGGTCTGTGTGATCTGCTGTGACTAAGGCTGTTTTGCTAACTACGTTTGCATTATCTGTTTTATAGGGTGACACATTATGAATTTTGATCCCTCACTTCCAAACAAAGTCAATAATAGTCCAGAGGCTTAGCGTACATTTTTGGTGGATTTTGCAAAAGTGGATAAAAGCGCCAAATTTTGTACGAGGCTTCTTTAAGACCTACTGAAGGATTTTAGCTTAGGAGCCCAACACAGATATCGAAAATATCCATATACAACACGAGTTGTTTTTCATTGTAAAAGTAATAGCTCTGTGAGTCATAAGAAGAACATTGATGATCAATTGTTCTTTTTTGTCCATTAAAGAACTTGAAACTGATTTTCATTTATCCTCTGATTATTAACCCCCTAAATATGTGTAAAATAGAGTACCAAGACACCTGGTACCTGTACTTCTTCCATAAAGTCCTGCAAAGTATAGGCGCAATTTTACAAAAGGGAGAAAAAATGTCCTGTCAATGTAAGTAGTTATGTAATAATTGGGAAAATCATTTTGTACCATATCTTTCTTAATTACACTGTGTACTATTCCCCATGTACTCTTAATATTTTTACTACTTTTCTTTAATAATTCATTATAGTATTGTTATTTTTGTTTTCTTATTATCCAAACAAACTCATTTTTATATTTCTTATACCTGTCCTCTGCCTTCTTTCTCTTATTTTTTTGTGATGAAATATTCATAATGCACTGCCATCTCTCTGAGACTGAGCAAATGAGACAGATGCACAGCTCTAAAATATGTTTTCACACTATGATGCACATTCATTTTTAGTCATCATGGCACTATAGATGTTATTGATAAAATTTCATGTTCTGTGACTTTAACAATGTCAATGTAAGTCAACTTTATGACATTTGGAGGTAATTTGATTATTTTATGATGCACATAGTCTCAAAAATACTAGGCGGATTTTCACATATTTCATTGATATTGATAGTCTTGCAATTTTATATTTAAAATAGATATTTGCTAAGGGCTCCTATCCTGGACTTCAATAACTGACCCTAAGAAATCATCAAGCAAAAAAAAAGCCCTTTTATCCACAAGTGCACAATCCATTCACTAAGCCACCGGACTATTAGGCCAGACTATCTGATGGTCCAAAAGATTCTCTTATCTGATCATTCTGTGCTGTGACTTTCGACAGGAGGGGTTTTATCCTCCTTGGCTGTTTCAGAAGATGATTGAGACCACCTTGACCCTGAAATTGTAAACATTCAACATGTTCAAAACGTATGGCTAGAAAATATGTTGCTGTAAATAGCCAAGCACATCCTCTATGTTTTGTCAAATGGAACAAAACAAAAGCCAATCAGGAAGAAAGATGGTTAGAGCAAGAAGCACAACATATGTGGCAGTGGCAAGAAGAGAAACTATGAAAAATAAAGTTAGATGCTCATCAGAAACAGGGGACCGGACTAATGATTTATTATTCAGCTAAAAGCCTCTTTACATACAATTACCAAACTGACAAGGAGAGAAACTGCTCTGAAATTTCAACAGCTCAGGATTTCCTATGAAGCAAACAAAGCTAATATCTGTATGAATGTGTATTTTGTATAGTACTCAAGACTTTCGAAATGTCATTCAGTCAATTATTGTTCTCTTGAATATGGGAATTGACCGTGAATTTAATATTGTTGAAAAGCCTGATTACAATGATGGACAACTGGTCAGGATCGTGCATGTGTGCAATGAGCAATAAGCTCAATGCGCAGATACTGCTACCCCCCAAAAAGTGCCAAAATCCCCTGGCAGAAAGCCTACAGTCTCTCGTTGAAGGGAGGATAAGAGTAAGGTAACAGTCCTCTTGTGATGTTGTCTACCTGGGACACCCACTTTGCAGTCAGTTTACATAAAACAATATTATTCGGTATTATTAAAGGGGAGAGATATTCAACTTAATTAATATTTCCAAACTTTCTTTGAGGAGTCTACATATATTGTTTCCAACTTTAGAAGGGTCTATGCTCTGCTTTAAAGGGACTGTGAGGAGTTTTTAAGTAATTACAATAAAGTCTCACTTTTAGATATATGCTTGATCGAAATACACACTTTAAGATGAGTTTTATAGAATCAAAATAGGTTGTCTATAAATGCTATTCCTTAGCCTCGCAGTCGGGTCGTACAGGTCTGGACTGGCCTGGATACGCAACTTCAGGAAGAGGACAATTAAAACTAGAGCAAATTTATATTATTCGGACACGTATTAGAGCATCGGGCTGTAAGTAGCGATATATAGCCGGCTACAAAACTACGGTACTAAGTTTTCCAAAAATTGCTTGTTGTCACACATCAAAAACTACCGCTACATTTGCGTCCTGTAAGGTGTTGAAAAAAGAAGTTGTGAAGCAATGCAGATTTCTGATGAAGGTCCGAGCTGTATTTTTATTAGCATAACAACAATCAAACACATGCTTTGGCTTGGGTCACGTATTTTGGTGCGTTCCAGTTGTAGTCAGAAGTAGGAATTTCCAAGTTCCGAGTAGGAAACTGCAGCTGGAACGACCCCCGAAGTCGGAATTTCCTACTGGGAACTCGGTGAAACCTCGCCACCCCCGAGTTGACAATTGAAGATGGATGCCCCCAGTGTGAACAGTTATTTAGCTCCTGTAATAATCAGTTTATTTGCACTTCTGACTGGGGTTTGTCGCTCTAGATCAGCTGTATACATCGTATTGTTAGACTTATATTTACAAAAATGCTGCCATAGTGATAATCACATTCTTCATGAAATATTTGTGAACAACAATGCAGGGCGTGATAACAACAGCTAACAATAGCCTGGTAGATTGGGATGTTTTTTTACGACTTCAACTGGAACACCGATAATTCAGAGATGATGTCACTCCCAGTTCCAAGGTTACTGGAACGCAGCATTACGACAGTCGCCATGCGTGCTCATGGGTAGCAGAGTCTTAATGTCGCCGGTAATAGATTCTCTTCATAGCACCTTTAAAGGGGGGCAGGACCTTTTTCACATAATGATACTCGGCATCCCATATTAGCACAACATTTGTGTCAATCTGGACACCCTTGAAAACAAGATGATTCATCTCAGAGGGATATCCCTTAATAAATGTATCAATTTAACATAATTTCTCACATGGTCACTGTAATTCTTGCTCCTTTTCCAACCCTGCAGTTGAAGTGTGGTGTGTGATGTTTATGAGTTTTCTTTTCCCCTTCACTGGTTGCCCTTCTGAAGTGTGCGTGGGTTAGTCTTGTGGGCGGACCAAATAGAGATAGAAGGCCAAAGAGTCAAGGGCTACAGCCTGCTGAGCCTCCATTAGAGCATGTGTCCACATTTTACAGTCTAGATTTACTCTCACTTACCTTTACCTTTTTCCAACTTCTTTTTGTTTTACAGGGATTTAGACCAGAGGGAGCGCCAGAACTGTTTCCAAGGTAAGATTTAATGATAGGTATGCTTCAAAAGTGCAGACTTGTTGTAAATGTTGAAAGAAGGCTACACGGCTTCTGTTAATGATCTTTTTTGAAGCATCTATTGAGCCCATTAAATCACAGGTCAATAAAAAGGGGCACAATTTAGACTGAGCAAGTAAGCCCTCTTTCCATCATAGTCTGAAATGCAGTTTGGTTCAGAAACCATTTCACTTATTTAGAAAGATCTGCTATCATTTGCCATTGAGCAACCTACTCACTTAAGCTGAGCAGTTCACTTGATGCCGCTTGAACAGATAGAAATGAATTCATTCTCTTATTCCAATCTCAACAGCCAGCCTTAGAAAAGTGGAGAATACCAATCCTAGAACATTCTTCTGTCTCTCTCTGCTCCTTTAACTCTAATTTCCCATCTTTTCTGTTTAATTTTAAAGGGGTACCAACCCTTTTGCCACAGTGAAGCTGAAGCCCACAACCACCAACGATAGATCGGCTCCACGCTTATACAGACGATGATGTCCTATTCCTATCAAGAGGCTCACACTGCAGTTCTCTCTGGACCTTAAAGGAAGTGGTTTATCAAACAGAATCATCATGACCAGGATGTTTTAGAGGATATTATTTTATATTTTTAATGTTGATGCTAACATTGCCAACGTTTCAGGAACAATATAGGCAGAATACAGTAATTGTGACAAAACATTTAAAACCCTCAAGTGACAAAAGTTCTTTGATAAAATGTTGTAGATTTTAAAAAGGATATATTTTTAGAGGCTGTTATTCCGGTCTGGTCTTTTAAATTATATGATTATTTGAATATGACAAAAATGACTGGGGAAAACATATGATTGTAACTTGACTGTATTCCACATTTCTGTAAGTGTCAAATCATTGTTCATTGCCTAAAACTCTTAAATGTGAATGACTTTTACATTGTGTGCTCGAAGGATGATGGGTTGAAGACAAATGCTAACCAGTAGCAGTTTAAATAAGGTATTGAGTGTATTAAAACTTGATTTATATATGGACTAGAGTTATTTAAAGTAAACATGCAAGGCCTTTAAAGCACATGGATGTAATGGATCAAATGTTTGCCTATGCTTTTATTGCTGTATCGTAGCTTTTCACATTTTTCTCCAACTTATAAAGGTATTCTTTTTTATGTTTGAATACTAACTGTATTACAAATTTAATGCGGAAAACTGTACATAATAATAATGTGATCAAAGGCAAATGGTTTAATATATTGATAAATGTGAAATAAAGCTGCTTAAAAAATGAATAAATGATATACAGTATTTAACAAAAGTGTTTCTGCATTATTATTATTAAAAAGTCATTTGTTTGCATGTTGATTTTTAAATCTGATCCCAGAGAAAAATGCCCATAAGTCCATTTTGAGGGCAAATATGACCAAACCATCTGCCCCAGCATGTTCCCCTGCCTGAAAAGGTCCCAAAAAGTCACTTTTGAGCAGATTTTTTTTCGGGGTCCCAAGTGGTAAAAAAGTCATATGTTAGCATGTCGATTTTTAAATCTGACCCCACAGAAAAAGGGCCATAAATCCATTTTGAGGGCAAATATGAACAAACCATCTCCACAAACATGTTCCCCTGCCTGAGAAGCTCCAAAAAAGTCACTTTTGAGCAGATTTTTTTTCAGGGTCCCAAGTGACTTAAAGTCATACTTGAGCATGTCGATTTTTAAATCTGACCCCACAGAAAAGAGGCCATAAGTCCATTTTGAGGGCAAATATGACCAAACCATATGCACCAGCATGTTCTCCTTCCTGAAATGGTTCCAAAAAGTCACTTTTGAGCAGATTTTTTTTCAGTGTCCCCAGTGGTAAAAAAAAGTCATATGTTAGCCTGTCGATTTTTAAATCTGACCCCACAGAAAAATGGCCATGAATCCATTTTGAGGGCAAATATGACCAAACCATCTACCCCAGCATGTTCCCCTGCCTGAAACAGTCCCAAAAAGTCACTTTTGAGAAGATTTTTTTTCGGGGTCCAACGTGGTAAAAAAGTCATATGTTAGCCTGTCGATTTTTAAATCTGACCCCACAGAAAAGGGGCCATAAGTCCATTTTGAGGGCAAATATGACTAAACCATCTGCCCCAGCATCTTCCCCTGTCTGAAACGGTCAAAAAAAGTCACTTTTGAGCAGAATTTTTGTCGGGGTGCCAAATGGTAAAAAAGTCATATGTTAGCCTGTTGATTTTTAAATCTGACCCCACAGAAAAATGGCCATAAGCCAATTTTGAGGGCAAACATGACCAAACCATCTGCACAAGGATGTTCCCCTTCCTGAAAATGTTCCAAAAAGTCACTTTTGAGCAGATTTTTTGTTGGGGTCCCAAGTGGTGAAAAAGTCATGTGTTAGCATGTCGATTTTTATATCTGACCCCACAGAAAAAGGCCCATAAGTCCCTGTTGAGGGCAAATATGACCAAACCATCTGCCCCAGCATGTTCCCCGGCCTGAAATGCTCTAAAAAAGTCACTTTTGAGAGGATTTCTTTTCTGGGTCCAAATTGGTAAAAAAAAAAAGTCATATGTTAGCCTGTTGATTTTTAAATCTGACCCCACCGAAAAAGGCCCATAAATGCATTTTGAGGGTAAATATGACCAAACCATCTGCACAAGGATGTTCCCCTTACTGAAAAGGTCCCAAAAAGTCACTTTTGAGCAAAAATTTTTTCAGAGTCTGAAGTGGTAAAAAAGTCATATGTTAGCATGTCGATTTTTAAATCTGACCCCACAGAAAAAGGGCCATAAATCAATTTTGAGGGCAAATATGAACAAACCATCTGCCCCAGCATGTTCCCCTGCCTAAAATGGTTCCAAAAACTCACTTTTGAGAAGATTTTTTTTTCTGGGTCCAACGTGGTAAAAAAAAGTCATATGTTAGCCTGTCGATTTTTAAATCTGACCAAACAGAAAAAGGCCCATAAGTCAATGTTGAGGGCAAATATGACCAAGCCATCTACCCCAGCATGTTCCCCTGCCTGAAACAGTTCCAAAAAGTCACTTTTGAGCAGATTTTTTGTCGGGTGCCAAATGGTAAAAAAAGTCATATGTTAGCCTATTGATTTTTAAATCTGACCCCACAGAAAAAGGGCCATAAATCCATTTTGAGGGCAAACATGACCAAACCATCTACCCCAGCATGTTCCCCTGCCTGAAATGCTCTAAAAAAGTCACTTTTGAGAGGATTTCTTTTCTGGGTCCAAATTGGTAAAAAAAAAAAGTCATATGTTAGCCAGTCGATTTTTAAATCTGACCCCACCGAAAAAGGCCCATAAATGCATTTTGAGGGTAAATATGACCAAACCATCTGCACAAGGATGTTCCCCTTACTGAAAAGGTCCCAAAAAGTCACTTTTGAGCAAAATTTTTTTCAGAGTCTGAAGTGGTAAAAAAGTCATATGTTAGCATGTCCATTTTTAAATCTGACCCCACAGAAAAAGGGCCATAAAACCATTTTGAGGGAAAATATGAACAAACCATCTGCCCCAGCATGTTCCCCTGCCTAAAATGGTTCCAAAAACTCACTTTTGAGAAGATTTTTTTTTCTGGGTCCAACGTGGTAAAAAAAAGTCATATGTTAGCCTGTCGATTTTTAAATCTGACCAAACAGAAAAAGGCCCATAAGTCAATGTTGAGGGCAAATATGACCAAGCCATCTACCCCAGCATGTTCCCCTGCCTGAAAACGTTCCAAAAAGTCACTTTTGAGCAGATTTTTTGTCGGGTGCCAAATGGTAAAAAAGTCATATGTTAGCCTGTTGATTTTTAAATCTGACCCCACAGAAAAAGGGCCATAAATCCATGTTGAGGGCAAATATGTCCAAACCATCTGCACCAGCATGTTCCCCTGCCTGAAACAGTTCCAAAAAGTCACTTTTGAGAAGATTTTTTTTCGGGGTCCAACGTGGTAAAAAAAAGTCATATGTTAGCCTGTCGATTTTTAAATCTGACCCCACAGAAAAAGGCCCATAAGTCCATTTTGAGGGCAAATATGACTAAACCATCTGCCCCAGCATCTTCCCCTGCCTGAAACAGTTCCAAAAAGTCACTTTTGAGAGGATTTGTTGTCGGGGTGCCAAATGGTAAAAAAGTCATATGTTAGCCTGTTGGTTTTTAAATCTGACCCCACAGAAAAATGCCCATAAGCCAATTTTTTAGGGCAAATATGTCCAAACCATCTGCCCAAGCATGTTCCCCTGCCTGAAACGGTCCCAAAAAGTCACTTTTGAGCAGATTTTTTGTCGGGGTGCCAAATGGTAAAAAAGTCATATGTTAGCCTGTCGATTTTTAAATCTGACCCCACAGAAAAATGGCCATAAATCCATTTTGAGTGCAAATATGAACAAACCATCTGCACCAGCATGTTCCCCGGCCTGAAACTGTCCCAAAAAGTCACTTTTGAGCAGATTTTTTCTCAGTGTGCCAAATGGTAAAAAAGTCATATGTTAGCATGTCGATCTTTAAATCTGACACCACAGAAAAAGGGCCATAAATCCATTTTGAGGGCAAATATGACCAAACCATCTACCCCAGCATGTTCCCCTGCCTGAAACGGTCCCAAAAAGTCACTTTTGAGAAGATTTTTTTCGGGGTCCAACATGGTAAAAAAGTCATATGTTAGCATGTCGATTTTTAAATCTGACCCCACAGAAAAATGCCCATAAGTCCATTTTGAGTGCAAATATGAACAAACCATCTGCCCCAGCATGTTCCCCGGCCTGAAAAGCTCCAAAAAAGTCACTTTTGAGAGGATTTCGTTTCTGGGTCCCAAGTAGTAAAAAAGTCAGATGGTAGCCTGTCGATTTTTAAATCTGACCCCACAGAAAAAGGGCCATAAGTCCATTTTGAGGGCAAATATGACTAAACCATCTGCACAAGGATGTTCCCCTTCCTGAAAAGGTCCCAAAAAGTGACTTTTGAGCAAAATTTTTTTCAGAGTCTGAAGTGGTAAAAAAGTCATATGTTGGCATGTCGATTTTTAAATCTGACCCCACAGAAAACGGCCCATAAATCCATTTTGAGGGCAAATATAACCAAACCATCTGCCCCAGCATGTTCCCCTGCCTGAAACGGTCCCAAAAAGTCACTTTTGAGAAGATTTTTTTTTCGGTGTCCAACGTGGTAAAAAAGTCATATGTTAGCCTGTCGATTTTTAAATCTGACCCAACAGAAAAATGGCCATAAATCCATTTTGAGGGCAAATATGAACAAACCATCTGCCCCAGCATGTTCCCCTGCCTAAAATGGTTCCAAAAACTCACTTTTGAGAAGATTTTCTTTTCTGGGTCCCAAGTAGTAAAAAAGTCAGATGGTAGCCTGTCGATTTTTAAATCTGACCCCACAGAAAAAGGGCCATAAGTCCATTTTGAGGGCAAATATGACTAAACCATCTGCACAAGGATGTTCCCCTTCCTGAAAAGGTCCCAAAAAGTGACTTTTGAGCAAAATTTTTTTCAGAGTCTGAACTGGTAAAAAAGTCATATGTTGGCATGTCGATTTTTAAATCTGACCCCACAGAAAACGGCCCATAAATCCATTTTGAGGGCAAATATAAACAAACCATCTGCCCCAGCATGTTCCCCTGCCTGAAACGGTCCCAAAAAGTCACTTTTGAGAAGATTTTTTTTCGGTGTCCAACGTGGTAAAAAAGTCATATGTTAGCCTGTCGATTTTTAAATCTGACCCAACAGAAAAATGGCCATAAATCCATTTTGAGGGCAAATATGAACAAACCATCTGCCCCAGCATGTTCCCCTGCCTAAAATGGTTCCAAAAACTCACTTTTGAGAAGATTTTCTTTTCTGGGTCCCAAGTGGTAAAAAAGTCATATGTTAGCCTGTTGATTTTTAAATCTGACCCCGCAGAAAAAGGCCCATAGGCCCATGTTGAGGGCAAATATGACCAAACCATCTACCCCAGCATGTTCCCCTGCCTGAAACGGTCCCAAAAAGTCACCTTTGAGCAGATTTTTTTTCGGGGTCCAACGTGGCAAAAAAATTATATATTAGCTTGTCGATTTTTAAATCTGACCCGACAGAAAAAGTCCCATAAGTCCATTTTGAGGGCAAATATGTCCAAACCATCTCCACAAGCATGTTCCCCTGCCTGAAACGGTCCCAAAAAGTCACTTTTGAGCAGATTTTTTGTCGGGGTGCCAAATGGTAAAAAAGTCATATGTTAGCATGTCGATTTTTAAATCTGACCCCACAGAAAAATGGCCATAAATCCATTTTGAGTGCAAATATGAACAAACCATCTTCACCAACATGTTCCCCGGCCTGAAACTGTCCCAAAAAGTCACTTTTGAGCAGATTTTTTCTCGGTGTGCCAAGTGGTTAAAAAGTCATATGTTAGCATGTCCATTTTTAAAAACCCCACGGAAAAGGGTCATAAATCCATTTTGAGGGCAAACATGACAAAACCATCCGCCCCAGCATGTTCCCCTGCCTGAAAAAGTCCCAAAAAGACACTTTTTAGAAGAGTTTTTTTCGGGGTCCAACATGGTAAAAAAGTCATATGTTAGCCTGTCGATTTTTAAATCTGACCCCACAGAAAAAGGCCCATAAGTCCATTTTGAGGGCAAATATGACCAAACCATCTGCCCCAGCATGTTCCCCTGCCTGAAACAGTTCTAAAAAGTCACTTTTGAGAGGATTTTTTGTCGGGGTGCCAAATGGTAATAAAGTCATATGTTAGCCTGTCGATTTTTAAATCTGTACCCACAGAAAAGGGCCATAAATCCATTTTGAGGGCAATTATGACCAAACCATCTGCCCAAGCATGTTCCCCTGCCTGAAATGGTTCCAAAAAGTCACTTTTGAGAGGACTTTATTTCTGGGTCCCAAGTAGTAAAAAAGTCATATGTTAGCATGTCAATTTTTAAATCTGACCCCACGGAAAAGGGCCATGAATCCATTTTGAGGGCAAATATGAACAAACCATCTGCCCCAGCATGTTCCCCTGCCTGAAACGGTCCCAAAAAGTCACTTTTGAGAGGATTTCGTTTCTGGGTCCCAAGTGGTAAAAAAGTCATATGTTAGCCTGTCGATTTTTAAATCTGACCCCACAGAAAAAGGGCCATAAATCCATTTTGAGGGCAAATATGAACAAACCATCTGCACCAGCATGTTCCCCTGCCTGAAACTGTCCTAAAAAGTCACTTTTGAGCAGATTTTTTTTCTGGGTCCCAAGTGGTTAAAAAGTCATATTTTACCCTGTTGATTTTTAAATCGGACCCCACAGAAAAATTGCCATAAATCCATTTTGAAGGCAAATATGACCAAACCAACTGCACCAGCATGTTCCCCTGCATGAAACTGTCCTACAAAGTCACTTTTGAGCAGATTTTTTTCGGGGTCCCAAGTGGTAAAAAAGTCATATGTTAGCCTGTCGATTTTTAAATCTGACCCCACAGAAAAGGGCCATAAATCCATTTTGAGGGCAAATATGAACAAACCATCTGCCCCAGCATGTTCCCCTGCCTGAAACTGTCCTAGAAAGTCACTTTTGAGAAGATTTTTTTCTGGGTACCAAGTGGTAAAAAAGTCATATGTTAGCATGTCGATCTTTAAATCTGACACCACAGAAAAAGGGCCATAAATCCATTTTGAGGGCAAATATGACCAAACCATCTGCCCCAGTATGTTCCCCGGCCTTAAACGGTATCAAAAAGTCACTTTTGAGCAGATTTTTGTTGGGGTGCCAAATGGTAAAAAAGTCATATGTTAGCCTGTCGATTTTTAAATCTGACCCCAGAGAAAAATGGCCATAAATCCATTTTGAGGGCAAATATGAACAAACCATCTGCCCCAGCATGTTCCCCTGCCTGAAACGGTTCCCAAATAGTCACTTTTGAGCAGATTTTTTTTCGGGGTCCCTAGTGGTAAAAAAGTCATATGTAAGACTGTTGATTTTTTAAATCTGACCAAACAGAAAAATGCCCGGAAGCCAATTTTGAGGGCAAATATGAACAAACCATCTGCCCCAGCATGTTCCCCTGCCTGAAACAGTTCCAAAAAGTCACTTTTGAGCAGATTTTTTTTCGGGGTCCCAAGTGGTAAAAAAGTCATATGTTAGCCTGTCGATTTTTAAATCTGACCCCACAGAAAAAGGCCCATAAGTCCCTGTTGAGGGCAAATATGACCAAACCATCTGCCCCAGCATGTTCCCCGGCCTGAAACAGTTCCAAAAAGTCACTTTTGAGAGGATTTTTTTTCGGGGTCCCAAGTGGTAAAAAAGTCATATGTTAGCCTGTCGATTTTTAAATCTGACCCCACAGAGAAAGGCCCATAAATCCATTTTGAGGGCAAATATGACCAAACCATCTCCACAAGGATGTTCCCCTGCCTGAAATGGTTCCAAAAAGTCACTTTTGAGAAGATTTTTTGTCGGGGTGCCAAATTGTAAAAAAGTCATGTGTTAGCATGTCGATTTTAAACGGGCCATAAATCCATTTTGAGGGCAAATATGACCAAGCCATCTACCCCAACATGTTCCCCTACCTGAAATGGTTCAAAAAACTCACTTTTGAGCAGATTTTTTTTCGGGGTCCCAAGTGGTTAAAAAGTCATATGTTAGCATGTCGATCTTTAAATCTCACCCCACAGAAAAATGGCCATAAATCCATTTTGAGGGCAAATATGACCAAACCATCTGCCCCAGCATGTTCCCCTGCCTGAAATGGTTCCAAAAAGTCACTTTTGAGCAGATTTTTTTTCGGGGTCCCAAGTGGTAAAAAAAATTCATATGTTAGCCTGTCGATTTTTAAATCTGACCCCACAGAAAAATGCCCATAAGACAATTTTGAGGGCAAATATGTCCAAACCATCTGCACAAGGATGTTCCCCTTCCTGAAAATGTTTCAAAAAAGTCACTTTTGAGAGGATTTTTTTTCGGGGTCCCAAGTGGTAAAAAAGTCATATGTTAGCATGTTGATTTTTAAATCTGACCCCACAGAAAAAGGGCCATAAATCCATTTTGAGGGCAAACATGACCAAACCATCTGCCCAAACATGTTCCCCTGCCTAAAATGGTTCCACAAAGTCACTTTTGAGAAGATTTTTTTTTCTGGGTCCAACGTGGTAAAAAAGTCATATGTTAGCCTGTCGATTTTTAAATCTGACCCCACAGAGAAAGGCCCATAAATCCATTTTGAGGGCAAATATGACCAAACCATCTCCACAAGGATGTTCCCCTGCCTGAAACTGTCCTAAAAAGTCACTTTTGAGCAGATTTTTTTTCAGGGTGCCCCAGTGGTAAAAAAGTCATATGTTAGCCTGTCCATTTTTAAATCTGACCCCACAGAAAAAGGGCCATAAATCCATTTTGAGGGCAAATATGACCAAACCATCTGCCCAAGCATGTTCCCCGGCCTGAAAATGTTCCAAAAAGTCACTTTTGAGAAGATTTTTTGTCGGGGTGCCAAATGGTAAAAAAGTCATATGTTAGCCTGTCGATTTGTAAATCTGACCCCACAGAAAAAGGGCCATAAGTATATTTTGAGGGCAATTATGACCAAATCGTCTGCACCAGCATCTTCCCCTGCCTGAAATTGTCCCAAAAAGTCATTTTTGAGCACATTTTTTTTCGGGGTCCCAAGTGGTAAAAAAATCATATGTTAGCATGTGGATTTTTAAATCTGACCCCACAGAAAACGGCCATAAGTCCATTTTGAGGGCAAATATGACCAAACCATCTGCACAAGGATGTTCCCCTTCCTGAAAAGGTCCCAAAAAGTCACTTTTTAGCAAAATATTTTTCAGAGTCTGAAGTGGCAAAAAAGACATATGTTAGCATGTCGATTTTAAATCTGACCCCATAGAAACCTGCCCATAAGTTCCTTTTGAAGGAATCAAAGATATCCTGATAAAAACAAAATACATCTTTTGGCCTAACATTTTTCTCCCAATGTATAAAAATTTCACAAATAGCATAGAAATAAAATCTCCAACATCGTGGACTTCGAATAATACCGATATTCTATAAGTGCAAGCTTTTACAAAAATTTCAAATGAATATGTATCACCCATCTAACGTACCATTCAGTGAAGAGGTTGCTGCCAGGTGGTATAAAGAAGCTGCAGCCAAGCTATGACTAAAGTTTTCCTTCACTTCTGATCTTCCTCTGTGTTTCTTATCAGACATTATCTTTTCATAACTTAATGCCCTTTCTATTTGAACTATTTTAAAGGGCCCTGGCTAACATAAAAGGAAAGCTTTGATAATAACCTCTGTAGGTGTAATGGTTTGTGATACTCAATATATTTATTTGAAATAAAAGAGTGGAAGGATATTACTCCCTGAAAGAATATGTCACAGTAATATGTCAAACAGATTCGTTAAAGTAACATCTAAGATAAAAAAGCCTTTCCCCCTGATAATGAAGACTTACTTCAACATAAAACCACTTTCTTTTCATATTCTTTCCTGTGAAGCACTCTGTTGGGACCACTATTTTGCAGCAGTCTCGCTCCTTGTCTTTTAAGTGATAGCCTCTTAGCGTCAGATCTGTGTTTATTTGCCCAGGCAGTAAAATGGCCTACTAAAGGAGATCAGGGATCCTGCGTTGCCTGTTTGGGTCCTCCGCGGGGGATACTTAACCTAAATTGAACCTCAGTGTGACTCCAGTTGTGCTAATGGCTTGACGGCGTGCTTGTATTAAACTAACACGGTGCTGTTTGAGCTGAGGCTCTTTGGCAGGTGGAATAATGTGTCCTTTACATCCTCTGTTCTCCTCCGTGGAGGCACATTTATAATGCAGGGTGCACCTGTGCTGCACCAAAGCTCTTCACCTTTTTGTCGTTGTGTTTCTGTGGCAGGGCACTGAGCATGAATACTTCTTATCGCTGACCTGTACAGTTGTACATCTGTCTTTAAGTCCATGAAGGCCACTCTTGTGAATGGAAAATGTGAAGAGCATGGCAAGTATCCACTCTAATTAAAGGACTAGCTAGTTAGATTTTGGATGTCAAGGTCTTTGAGTCTAATTTTCATATACTTATTGTAGACATAATATTTAAGGATGATAGGAGGGAAATTTAAAATGTTACCCCCATGTTTATGTGAACTTAAATACAGACATATTTGATTTTGAAGGTCAAAGGTTTAAGGACAAGTATTAAGGATCCCTTGATTGTGATCACAATATCATAACAAAACTTTGAATATGTTACTTCTCATATTATATATTTGCAAAATATCCACCCTAACTGTTAAATAAACTGATTAGAAATAAGGTTTGATGGTCAAAAGTCAAGGTCATTGGGTCTTATTTGTTCCTCAATTGTAAACAAAATATCTGGTTAAGTAAAAATGTCCATGCAACTGTTTCTGAAAGTCATAAATCAAATGTTAGAGCTATTGTGCTTCATATTCATCACTTTCTTTACAATGTGTTATTTTAAAACCACATTGAAAGCTTTTTTCATGCTTTCATTAAGATTTATATTGACTAAAAGATTATTTTATTAGTTTGCAACAGTCATAGGTCAATAGTTCAGGTCACTTTGTCTCATACTCATCCTTTGCTTGTAAATGTTGCAGTAGAAAGTTCTCTCCTCTCCCTCAGTAAACCACACACTAAGAGTCGGTGACGAAGAAATAGAGGCTAACAGGAAAATACTGTACCAAAAACAAAGGGTATTTTCTCCGCCTACAAGAACTCAAATCAAAAAGTAATACCACAGTTTAAGAGTATGATACATATTAGGGTTTTTAAGTTTATTAACATTTCAGAAATATAAAGTTTATCTGGACCTAGGCCAACTCACATCATGTATCCCTCCGCTAAATGGCTCTGCCCATAGTAAACAGTGCAAGCTAGCTGCTTCAGGCGCCGGTTATAGACTGGTTGAAAGCACATTATATGACAAATATTTCTGAGATGGGTTTTTGTGATGCTTCCCTTGATGCAGGAACAGATGTGCTTTATGGAGAACTCAGCTTTCACCGTATTCCTCTGCGTGACGAGGGCATGCGGTTACATCAGCGAATGCATCTCTCGTTACCTGTTACCTCACAGATTGTGTGTACAGATCTATCTATCTATCTATCTATCTATCTATCTATCTATCTATCTATCTATCTATCTATCTATCTATCTATCTATCTATCTATCTATCCATCCATATATCTATCTATCTATATATCTATATATCTATATCTATATCTATATATATTAGAGGCTAATACACAGTAATCGCTGCGTGTGTGTGCATGTGTTTGTGAGAGAGAGACGCAGCCACAGGTCGGAGTGATTCAGCAGCTCATAGCAGCGCTGCATGGAGGAATACATGACACAAGTTAGCTAGGTCCGGATAAACTTTATATTTCCGAAAGGTTAATGCACTTTAAAACACTCATATGTTGCATAATCTTCAACTGTGATACTACTTTTTGATTTGAGTTCTTGTCCGTGGAGAAAATACCCTTTGTTTTTCCTGTTAGCGTCTATTTCCTTGTCACCGACTCATACAGTGTGTGGCTTACTGAGGGAGAGGAGAGAACTTTCTACTGCAACTATTGTGCTCATATAACCCCACTTCAAAAAAACGGAACTATTCCTTTAAAGTTTTGTGGGTCAAAATTTAAGGACCTCTTCTTTATGCTATGGTTGTGAGCATGACATCTCAAGACAGCTTTGAAGATTTTTTTTTTATATCTTTGCACAAATGTCCACTCTGACTTGAGGTTTAACTTACTCAAGTTCATTCTTTCCTTCCCTTTTTTCTTTTCCTTGGAGCTTGGATGTTGGACCTGGAAATTCCTTTTCATCCCAATTAAATGTGTTGGAGGCATCCAACCTCCCTGGCAGAAATTTCAACCTTAACAGAGGTTATCCAGCCTGGCACACCAGGAAGATCTTTCAATTTATACCTTAAAAATACAAATTCACGAGTCCATCTGGGCAACAGTCCACAGACAGTGTTAGGAATGGGCAGAATCAAAAGCATATCCAGCCGTTGAAGACTGCTCTGTCATTCACATGATAACAGGCCAATCAGATAATGTTGTAGATAGGGTACTACTGACACAGTGTAAAGGGAAAAAAAGACCCAGTTTGTAGAATAAACTCTCAAGAAAACAAGTCAGTGAAGCAAAAACATCCGTTCCATCAATTAATGCTTTCAGAGTTATTTATTTTTTATTAAATAAAGAAATGTGCTTTAGATTTGGAAAAAAACTGCTACGAAAGCTGTTAGCATCAATGTTAATCTGTACAACAATCACTTTCTGCTACCATCACACTTGTAGTTCACACCTTTTTTCTGCTTGAAAGGATGCTAATTTGCTAATGCAAGATGAATCAAGAAATATGGATCTGTTAACAGACACTGAATCAGGCAAATCCAGCTACAGTACACTACAAGCTGTAGTGTTCCCTGTGGTATATCTTATTTGTTGCTCTTATATTCTGACCTCCAAGAGTAAATTCAAAAGTACTTGAAAGGGATGACTCAGGGATAACCTGAATAGACTTAAAGTACACAATCATTCAGATTCTGTGAGCACAGTATCAAGACAATAAACTAGAAAAGTCCTCAGAGAGCGCAGACCTCAGCCAAGCAGCTCAGTTCCAGCAGTGGCTTTTTCGGGGTCCCAAGTGGTAAAAAAGTCACATGTTAGCATGTTGATTTTTTAAAAATCTGACCCCCCACCCCCACCAAAAATGCCTATAATTCCTTTTAATGGCAAATATGACCAAACCACCTCCACCAGCAAGTTCCCTGGCCTAAAAAGTCACATTTAAGTAAGATATTTTTCAAGTTCCAAAGTGGCTAAAAAGGCATATGTTAGCATGTCGTGGCTTTTTTAAAGATACAATTCTGAAATAGTGCCAGGATCCGGACCAACCTCAGCACATACATGGAGGTTGTTACTCTGTATGAAAACAAGCAATTGGATCACCTAATATTTTGATTTCATATGAATTATTGAATGTAGTCAATGGTATTTCCCTTAATAAAGTTCAATGTTTATTGTGACATCAGTCGGGATCGGATCCAGATGAAATTTACCTTGATGAAATAGACATGGAGCTCAAATTTTTTTGTAAAAAAATGCCATAACCATTATTTTTTTAATATCCACCCAATATTAAAGGATAAGTTCGGTTTTTACAGCTTTCACATTGTTTATAGAATGAAGTAGAACAATATACTCACCCAAAAGGCTTTCCTGATCCAAACAGTGCTTCAGGAGATATTTAGATCCAAAATTGAGCGGCGGACATCTGTATAATGGTAGCACACAGGGCATTTACAGCGCCGCTCCTAAAACTGCATTAATCGTCCAAAAACTCATTAGTTTCACCAATATTTCATCATGGTTCGCTTGCGCTACTCCTCCAAGACAGTCTGTGTCGCTCCAGACATGTCTTTGTGGCTGTGCTGACCTCTGAAATGAAGAAGAACGTATGCCTCCACACATGCGCAGTACCGCATACAACGAAACTTTCTTCTTCCAGTTTTGTGCAAAATGGACGAATATCTATCGGATGAAGATGTTGTGGAGGAGAACTTTGAATATGATAGGTGTCCTTACAGTTTCAAGTCAGAGGAGCTTATCGAAAGGAGGACGCATACTGCGCGTACTGAGCATACCATGATGAAATATTGGTGAAACTAATGAGTGCTACCTATGTGCTACCATTATACGGATGTCCGCTGCTCGATTTTGGATCTAAATATCTCCCGAAGCACTGTTTGGATCAGGAAAGCCTTCTGGGTGAGTATATTGTTCTACTTCATTCTATAAACAATGTGAAAGCTGTAGAAACCGAACTTATCCTTTAGCTTTTGTGATTATTGGACATTTTGGGGAATGTTTAATCCAGACAAATATCCAAATCACCACTAAAATCTAGTCTTTTCTAAGTTGGGCCATTACACTCATCTCTTAAAAATTTGAGCAAAATCCATCCTTAATCTTCCTAGCAAATAAACAGACAAACAAACATACGCCATTAAAAACACAACCTCCTCGGCGGAGGTAAAAACTGAAAGTGATTTTCTTTGTCAAATTTGGCTCAAATGGACTCGAGGGCGAACTGCACCACAGAGCTTCTTTCAGTATTACTTTTTTTTTTTTTTTTTTACATACTTTAATGTCCAGGTAATTGTGGACCTCACAAAAGCATGGAACAGCCAGTTAGTTTTATGAGCTACTTCAGAATCTGTCACTACTTTGATGGCAAATTCGATGCTAATGAATGTTAATGAGTGACACTGAAGGCTATTTGTGACCTTGCTATAGATAAAAGCCCTGTAAAAACATGCTGCATGATAGATTATGAGGCTGCTGTTCAGATATAGTCCACTTTCCCTAACAAGAATAAATGTGACAACAGAATCAGAAAGAATGAAGAATAAGAGCAGAATTGAGTGTAAAATCAGAGAGAAGAACTGCATCAAAGACAGGAGTCAACAGAAGAGTCCTAATGAGTCAGTCTTTAGGATTTTTTAACTTTCATTTTATTTAATTCTTTCACAGCTTGACTTCTTTCTTCTTTTGGTATGTTGTACAACAGCTCATTACCAGAGGAGAAAGGGATGATAGATAGATAGATGGATGGGTGTTGAGGACGGTGTGGGAGGGAGAGAAGGGAGTGAATGCGGGAGGGGGAACTGTGCTGTAGACGAGGTCGATGAATAACTAAAGGCAGAAAGAAAGGAAAAGTGAAGGAAGTGTCTGCATAAATAACGGAGGAAAGACGGGTAAACAAAGGGAAACGAGGGTCATTCTCTTATAGTCTGTTTCCTATAAATATCTACCTTAAAATGTGAGGTTTGTTCCTGCAGGCATGTTTATTTTCTATACATAAAAGGATAAATTACAGCTTGTATAAAAAGGAGAACATAAGTTATATGGATATAGCTGTGGGGGTCTTCTATTGCACTGCCTTCAGTGAAAAAAAACTAGTGTGGGAGAAGGTGAGGAAGAAGAGTGCATGTGGCAGTCTGGTGGGCCGGGAGCCAGGGTGTTGTTGGGGTGTTGAGGGTTGTAAGGGTGGAGAGGTGTGGGTGCTGGGTGGGGGGTAAAGGGGAGCCAGCAAGTGTCAGGATGTAATGGTGGTCAGGTGGTGATCTTGGAGTGCTAGTCAGTCACACCAGGAAGCTTTTCACTCTTTCACCAGGGTGGCAAATTCTGCAAGAAAAGAGACAAAATGTAAGAAAATCAGGATTTTAAGGAAAAAGTGTCCATCTCATGTGGGGTTAATGTGTCATGTTAAAGGGACAGTTTGGGTTTTTAATTGGGGCTAAGGCACTAGTTAATATAATAATATAAAATAAAGCACTGAAGGGAGGACATATACTTGTTGGAAAATACTGAAGTTAGCATTGCGCTGCTTCTCTCAAATGCTAACCCACTAAAAGCCTCTGGAATATTTCACTGTGTTTTGGATCATTGATGACAATAAGCAGACAACAATGTTCTACTCCTTGTGATAATCTTAACAAAACAACTTAATTTTCACAATTTTTAAGTTTATATGTAATCAGTGAGAGTATAAAGCTATTAGTAAGCAATTATCGAACTACAACATGGTGGTCTTACTTCAAAGCAAAAGTATTTCCAGTGTACAAAAGACACTGGAGAATTTCCTCTAAAGCTGCGTTCACACCGAATGCGACTTTGCGACCATAATCGTGTCGCCCACTTAAGTCGCATTGCATGTCCATAAATACCTCATTTTGGTCACCGTCACCCACCACCATTACTCAGTGATGTCACGTCTGCTTGAATTTCACCACAATCACATCATATATCTTATAATACGATATGTTAGCTGACATTATACCAACTGTATCCTTTTCACTTATCCCCCAACCATAAAACACTGCAGCTGATGATCTGGTCTGCGAGTTCTCTGCGGTCTGTTCAGGCAGAACTTATGTACTCACTAACTAATGCTTCCTAGACGGACATGGATTGTTGCTCTGTAAACCGGGATAAAAAGTGTCTGTCACGGTACAGTGGCACACCCACACAACGCTGATTGGCTGTTGGCACACAGTCAACATGGAGAGTGGTCGCTGAGGTTGCCAAAGTTCGGCGTGAACATGCCTTTAACCAAATGACCTGATCAAGTTGGTACTCAATGCTGTGGCAGCAGTGTGTGAAGTACTTATTGCTAAAAAAAATATATATATATATATATATATCAGAGAGGCTTGCTGTTGGGTCACCAGCCACTTTTGTGGTTGTTGTTAGCAGTAGGTTAGCGACCATCCTTAAAAACACACCTTTTTCAGGTGTTTATCCAAAACCATTACTCTGAATCCCATATAGTTTCAGGCTTGAGAATCAGGAAGTTCTTAAGGCTAACGTTCTTTCAAGTTTTTGAACTCATTCTCAGACTAATCTATAAAGAAACTTAGCTAGCTCTGCCCCAGTAGGGAGGTTCTGTGGGAGGTTAAATGCTTAAGAAATCATACAACAGAGCTGATAAGAGGTCTTAAGTTTCCCCGTCAGGTACTATGACACCATGCTTCTTTATTCTCTTATCATACAATTTTTGACAGTGTCTAAGAGTGGGAACTAAAAACCAATTCCAGTTAAGAATTGATAACAACTCCCTCAAGAAAATTAATATCATGAGTCTTGTTGCTAATCAGCTCCCGTTTCCGTTCCTTCCACTTTTTCTGCATCCTTACAAATCAAAGAGGCAGACAACAGAAATGACAACAGAGAAGTCAAAATGTCATAATAGCTAAAGGGGCCCTTAATACGGCTTAATTTCTGTGAAAATGGCACATTCTACACTTTTTTTCTTTGCAAATGCTTTTCTCCCTTTGAAATCCATCATATAACAGAAAACAGAGCCATGTGTGATTGGGGACGGTCTGGCAGGGATGTGTGTGAGTTTCTCTTTATGTTTGAGTTGCCCCTTGTCTGTCTGTGTGATCTTGTTACACCCCAATCTGATGTAATCTGATGTTTACCATCAACTCCAATCTTGCCGTCTCCATCCTTGTCAGCTGCTCTTAAAAATGCTTTGGTTTCTTTGTCTGTCAGGTCCCTGCCATCTTTGGCGAAACCCTTCAGGACGTATCTATGCAGGGGCAGAAAAACAAAAGGATATGTGTCAGGGAAAACTAACATTTCATTGTTACAGTTACAGATCATTTGAAGTTATACGCTTGTGATTCTTCGCTCACTTTAGTTCCTCCTCCTCTATGAAGCCGCTGTTGTCGGCGTCCAGCACTGTGAAGACTTTCTTCACATCATCAGAGGATTTATTCTTCAGACCAACCATCTCAAAAAACTTCTTGTGGTCGAAGGAGTCAGGAGCTACACATGCACACAAACAAAGAACAAACAGCAATAATAAATTTAGGTCTACAGTCCCTTCTCGACTCATCACATCAATACTTGTTAACACAAGCACTTAGTGGATTGATGCCATGAAACTCCTCCAAAAGTTCCTTTAAAACCTCGTCCTGTGTGGAGCAGAGTGACGAGGCCCAAAGGCAAAACTCCATTTGTAATGAGGCAGCCGCTAACTGTGTGGCAGGTGAATATTGAGAACATGTGTTTGCCAAAGGCCCCATCAGTTCTGGGTCAAGGAGCTCTCTCTTTCCTGTCTTTCTGTTCAAAAATACACGCAAATCAGAACATGTTTGAATTTATTACATAAAACAGAACAGTAACAATTTATATATGCATGCCTACATTGCTGTAAAAAAAAAAAAAAACCTAAGTTGCTGGTGTAGCCAGCAGTGCTCATTTTTTTGACCACTTATTTTTTCATCATAGATTTTGTAAAAAAAAAAAACTTTCTTCCCCTGATGAAAAGGACCCATGGACAGAAAACATAACAGTTCTTACACTTTCCTCTGTGTACACATGAGGATATTCTGAGTGACTGCCTCTAATGGTGACTTTAAGCAAACTATTGATGTCATTGTTGCAGCAGTTGACGACAAGCAAAAGGTAGTGACTGTCTCTTTGGTCAAGTTGTTAAATAGATACATCAAGTAATGGGCACACTCAACTAAAAGGCATCATTTACAGGGCCACTGATTTTCATGTTCAGCTCTCTGAATACTTTAGGCTGTCACAAACCACCCACACTTGAACTATTCATACTTAGTAAGATGTCAAATTGAGTCAGTATTGCAATTAAAACTCATATTAAGTTATTTATGAAGAAATCCACATTTGTAGACAAGACTGAACATCACTTTGTAGTTTGAAACAGGGACTCACTTGTCAACAAGGTTAGTTTCTCTGTCTCTGCTATTTAGTGCCCATGAATGAACTCACCGAGATGAAAAAATTCATTCATAACAAGTCAAAAGTTATGTCAAGAATCCTCAAACTAAAAACACATGGCTGGTCAGGAGGAGAAGCAATTCTATGAAAGTGCACTGCCATCATTCAAAACTGTTGAGTAGGATGAAGGTAGAGTTGCATGAAAAAGTATGTGAACCCTTTGGGATTACTTGGATTTCTGCTTAAATTGGTCATAAAATATGTTCTGATCTTCATCTAAGTCACAACACAAGACAAACACAGTCTGCTTAAACTAATACTGCACATAAAATGATAAGTTTTCATGTTTTATTTAACACAACATGTAAACAGTCCCAGTGCAGGGTGGAAAAAGTATGTGAACCTCTTGGCTAATTACTTCTCCAAAAGCTAATTGGAGCCAGGAGTCAGCCAACCTGGGGTCCAATCAATGTGATCAGATAGAATGCGTTGGTTAAAGCTGCCCTGCCCTATAAAAAACACACACCAGTTGGGAGTTTGCTGTTCTCAAGAGGCATTGCCTGATGTGAACCATGCCTCGCTCAGAAGAGCTCTCAGAAGATCTACGATCAAAAATTGTTGACTTGCATGAAGCTGGAAAGAGTTACAAAAGTATCTCTAAAAGCCCTGATGTCCATGTGTCCACAGAAAGACAGACGGTCTACAAATGGAGAAAGTTCAGCACTGTTGCTACTCTTCCAATGTGTGGTCGTCCTGTAAAGATGACTGTGACAGCACAGCGCAGAATGCTCAATGAGGTGAGGAAGAATCCTAGAGCGTCAGCTGAAGACTTACAGAGATCCCTTGCACATGCTAACATTATTGTTGACAAATCTACAATAGATAAAGCATCACACAAGAATGGAGTTCATGGGAGGACACCACCAAGGAAGCCATTGCTGTCCAAAAAAAATATTGCTGCACATTTGAAGTTTGCAAAAGAGCACCTGGATGTTCCACAGCACTACTGGCAAAATATTCTGTGGACAATTGAGTTGTTTGGTAGGCACAGCATTGCAACATCAAGACCTCATCCCTACTGTGAAATATGGTGGAGGGAGCATTATGGTTTGGGGCTGCTTTGCTGCCTAAGGGCTGAGATGGATTGCTGTCATCAACAAAAAAATGAATTCCCAAGTTTATCAAGACATTTTGCAGAAAAACTTAGGACCATCTGTCCGCCAACTGAAGTGCAACAGAGGATGGGTGATGCAACAGGACAACGACCCAAAGCATAGAAGTAAATCAACAATGGAATGGCTTCAACAGAAGAACCACCAGACATCCCAGGAATATTGCTGAACTGAAACAGAAGAATGGTCCAAAATTCCTCCTGGCTATTGTGCAGGTCTGATCTACAACTACAGGAAACATTTGGTCGAGGTTATTGCTGCCAAATGAAGGTCAACCAGTTATTAAATCCAAAGGTTCACATATACTTTTTCCTGCAACTGTATTGTTGCATTCTTCTCACCCTGAAAATCAGTAAAACTAGAGCTTACTGTTAATATAAAGTTTTGTGGGTCTTGTAACATAGGTCATTATATCAAACCACTGCTGCACTACCCAGGTTTTAGGAGGTGGGGTTCAATATTTAGGCTCATCAGTATTGAGAAACTGTATGTATATTACAGCTGTTGGCTTATCGAGGAAAAACTACTGGTTGTCTAACAATATTGACCTCTACTGGGGAAAAGTCCTCCTCATGTGTTAACAGTGGCTGTGAAATATCAGCAAAACTATTCTAAGTTCAGTTGGTGAAAAATCGAACTTAAAAATTGAAATGCATGTTAAAATCAGCAGGATGAGCTTCATTATAATAACTTAACAAGTTGATATACTGTTTCATTAAGATGTTTTAAGACAGCTAAAAATAAAGGATCATTTTGATGTATTCAAGTGTAACTTCAGACTAGGAACTTTGTCTTTTGAGAGTGTTATTTTCTAATACACGTTTTAAAATATAAAACATGTAAGGGGTATTTATGTAAAACATGATTTTGTTCACAAGAAAATGAAGTATAAATAATTTTGGGATGGAAAAATGCTTTCCTTCTAAAAAAAACCCTTGAGATTTCAGTAAACTTTGCTTAAAATGACTGAAAAAAACATAACAGCTGGGAAAGTCGGACTGAACCAAACTGCCCTGAAAACCAAGACCAAAGAAAAGTACAGCTCAATCATCTTCAAACTGAGGCTTTACCTGAAAATGCACCCAGGGCTTTCTTGATGTCATCAGCGTTGAGGATGCTGCTCATTGCCATCTTGGCTGTTTGAGAAAAAAAGAGAAGAAAGGGAGAGGGTAGAAAAAGAAGGAGAGGAGGGACAGAGAGAAGGCAAGGTTAGAAACAAGGTCGCTATAGAGCAGAGAAAGAACACAGAGACATTCTCGTATTACACTGGTGACACTCTGAAAATGGAGCAGGAAAGCGGGGCATGCAAGTAGGAGGTGATGAGTGACAGAATGTATTAGCGACAGTCCAGGAGGAGTGATGAGGAGAAGGTGGAAGGGGAGGGAGATGTGATGGAGTTTCAGAACGATAAGGTAGAAGTGGGGTGTTTAAGAGAAGGAGGGGAGGAGGGTTTAGCGGCAGTGCCGGGATGTAGAGCCAAAGTCATCAAACTTCAAACAGAGAAAATGTTGTAATAACGCAAAACAGCCAGCGTGGTGTCCATATCAGTTTTTCAATTTCTCAGAGTGAGCTGTAATGGATGAAAGGAGGCCCCGGGCCGTCTGAGTCTCAGCTGTGTTTGAAATACACCGCAGGAGAATTCAGTTTGTCAGCCGAGTCCAGATCAGAGCATCGCCCTCCTCCTCACACTGGGAAAGCCGAGCTCAGCACTTCACAGCGCTTTGGCCTTTTGTGTTCTTGAACCTGATCTCCGCTTCAGAAGTCGCCCTCTCCTGACTTTGGCTGCTGCCCTCATCTCTTCTGACGTTTCTATTATGAACACACATCAGTCCCTACAGGGTTTAACAGAATTCTTATACAGTGCAACACCAAAAGTTACTCCATTTTTTGATGGGGCTTTTATAATATGCAGTTTAGTCATTTTTTTCCTATTATTGCTTTTCTATATGGCACTATGGTGAACACCATGTGTATTCACAGCAACTGTCAACCACAAAGTCCTAAAAACACTATCTAAAAAAAATCAAAATATTTACAAGCTGTAAAATGGCAAATATGGTAAGCACATGATAAATAAGCATAAAGCATTGTTTGTTATTTATTCTTTAAATGATAAGGAGGTGGTATACCATTATGACCACTAACAGATGTTCATACTCCATCATGGCACCTGTTACTTTGATATAACAGGCAGCAAGTGAACATTTTGTTCGGGCTTCAGAGACTAACTTTTTGCATTGGTTGCAACGGTGCACCAAAAAAAATTTTAAGGTTTACTAAAGTGATATTTAACATTTCAAACTGAAACATCTCAAGTTAAATAAAATCCTTCAAAATAAAAAGAGCTTATGTTATGTTATGAAAAATGAAATAAAAATCCAGATTTTAACAACCAACAACATAACATTTACCTTAACTGGATGGTCTTATTCTCCATTAAATTTTTACCTAGAGTAAGACACACTACAGTCAATATTTTCAAAACTGAAACTAAGCTAAATAATAATAAAAATAAAAAATTATCTTTTTTCTTTACAGCTTTATGTTCAGTCCGGGTCTGTCAGACAGGTCATGTGTCCTCAGTGTGTTACAGGCAGTGGACATGGACACTCACCTCTGTGCCTGTGTGACTGAGAAACCCCCCCTTAACAGGAGAAAGGACTGAACAAGTATAGATGTTATAGTTAACGTTACTGTGTTTTACTTGTTGGTTATTAATAATTATCTGACTGTCACTAAAACAAATTTGGCAGAGCTTCGCTGCTTCTTCAGAGTTACTGCCCCATGCCGAAACCTGACACCACAGTCAGGCTCATTTGCATACTTTTCGCTGATTGGATGATTACTGAGGGCTGTGTGTGTGTGTTTGCTTTACGTGTGTGTGTGTGCATGTGTTTGGGCTGGCCTACAGCCTGCAGCCTGTGAAGATTCAACGCAGGGACAGAGAAAAGAGAGGAAGCAGGTGCTATGTCTTGTCTGTTTTTCCGCTACCTCAGTTACCTTTGTCAACTTAAATTTGTAAGAGTGCGCCTTACATTTTTTCCTGGTGCACCAGTGTGCCCAAGGAAAATTGTTAGGTGCACTCTCACAAATTTTGGGTGCATGTGTGCCCAAAATGGTTGCACTCTGGAGCCATGTTTGTCCTGTAAAAGTCACTGTTTAAAGCAGGAAAAATGAGCAAGTGTAAAGGTGCGTTCACACCGGACGCTACCTGTACTACCTCGGCGATCACTCTCCGTTCAAAGTCAATGTACAGCCGCGATGGGGCAGGGTTAACCTTCCCGCGATGTGACAGCCGGCGACGAGACGACCGCTTCACTCGTAACTCGTTGTCAAAGTTAAAAAAAAGTTGATCTATTCAGGCGATGTCGTGTGAGGCTGTGCAGCATCAGCCAATCAGCGGTGTGTGTACGTGTGACGGTGCCGTTATTCATCCGGACTACAGGGCGGATGGCTTCCTTCTAGGCGGAACTAATCTCAGTGAGGACATTTGCAGACGGACCGCAGTAAACTCACAGAGGATCCTGCTGCATCATCAGCTGCGGAATTTTGTGTCTGATAAGTGAGTGAAAAGGATACAGCTGGAATAATGTCCGCTTATACATCCTATTATGTGATATATGATATGACTGTGGTAAAACTCGAGCGGACGTGACGTCACCGACCGACGGCCAACGCCAACAGCGACCAAACAGGTATTTATAGACGCGCGATGCTACATCAGTGGGTGACGCGACTTTGGTAGCTAGGTCGCTTGCAGTGTGAACGCACCTTTAGGATTTAAACAAGTTTGACACAGGTTAAACTGTGACTGCTGGACAACTGCAGCACTGGGGCGATCACATTCTGCAGTGCTCAGTATTTCTCCAAAGTGGTCCAAGGTAGGAACATTTGTGAACCTGTGACATAGTCATTGGCGGCCAAGACTCACTGATGCACATGGGAAAAAAGGCAGGCCCATGAGCCAGCAGTCATCCAGCAGACATGCTATTGTTGCTCAAACTGCTGAAGAAATTAGGCTGGCTCAGACTGAATGATAGGGGTGTACCAATCAGGGTGGCAAATGGACGTAATGTTTTACCTGATCAATGTATATGACAATGTATAGGTGAGGAAAAGGATGGGAATAGTGGCATTGACTGGGCAATTTTAGTGGATCAGACAAATTTAGTGGATCTCATTTCACTGGCTTAACTTTTTAAGGGATGTGCACATGTAGTTATCAAACATCTTAAACCTTACTAGTTAATTATGGGTCACTTGGTATTGCTATTTAATGATGAGAATTCCCTTTTGATGACAAACCACTGGTCCACAGTTACAGCAAGTGAAAAATATCAAACCATGGTATTCATGCACAACTGCTGTAGTTTCCCATTCCGTCTGTAGTTTACTGCTAGCTTCTGATTGAAGTGTACTAATTTTGCCAAGGCATCTGAAAATCGTTATTCTAAGTTCTAAGCACTGTATTAACTTGAAATTGTGTGTGAAATTAAACATAACAGCAGCCAAATCTTTTCATACCTTAACAGAGGTGGTGCTCAGGGGGGAAAAGGGACAGAAATCAGAGTGATTATCTTTTAGTGTGGCCCTGCTCAATTGGTGTATTTTTTTTAAATAAAATCTGGTCTACCGTGATTCACAGCATCTCACTCCAACTTCATACTAAATATTTTACTGGGAAGCAAGCAGGAGGTAGTCTAAAAAAGGCCTTGCATTCATCTGTTCATTTTAGTGATTTATCAGTTTTCAAGAATTCACCTTTTGACTAACACTGATGCAATAGGGAGTGAGGCAAAACAGCTTGTAGACAGAAGAAAGGTCAGAGTAATAAGTATTTTTTACCATCATCATCCTCACTGTAATCCTTCTGCAGCACTGAATGCTGAGCCCTGCAGTATCCCTGCCTTGTCCTTCGCACTGGAAATACAGCCTAAGTGTCCTGTACATTCACCCTTGCTACAAACCACCTATAGAACAACGTCGTGTTGTATCATGCCTCAAGAAATTCAAGAGCTTTAACTCTCTTAATAGTCTGCAATAATGTGCTTTTATGACTGCATTAAATAGCAATAAAAAACACATAAAACGAGTTATATGGATTCTATTCAAAATCAGAATTAGATTTGTCGGAAATCCTCTCTGAATGACTGGAGGGCCCTGTTAATACAAATGAGTGCATTTATAGTGTTTACGAAGGCAAATCTGAGAAGGTGTTAAATTCCCTTGTAGTTATAGATTTTACGACATTTGTCCTTACCTGATCTGTTAACACTGACAGAAAAATATGAAGATAAATGTAGTCTAACCTTCATTTGAATTACTAACAGCAACATCACACTGTTTCTGTAACGTATGAGCTTCTCTTCAGATATGGTGTTATCTACTTCAGTACCATTCTGCTCCTCACACAGAGATCAATACTGAACACTACTGAAGGTGTGTGGCCACACAGCTGATCTTTTATCATTACAAACACAAAACCCCCCCTCTCTGACCTTTAACACAAAGGGGGTCTGTGGGGAAAAGAAACAATTCACTGTGAAATGAGGAGGATAAGATTGATTTAGGGCAATGTTTCCATCTGTGTGCAGCCAGTGGAGGTATAGAAAGTACACCACAGTGATTTATTTGAAGGGAAAATGTAAAGACCAACGGTGGTTGTGCTTATCTGCCACCTTTGTCTGTAGATTGTAGACCTCAGTTGGCATTGACAAGGTCAAGATGATTCGCTGTGTACCAGCTAATTTTATAAAGCCTGCCTTACTCAAATGAAATATTTCTCTTCGATCTGGATCTCAGCATCTATTTGCAGACATGTTGTCTTTTACTCCCATTAGACTTACTTTTTAGAAGTTTCCTCTTTTGGCCACATTTTGTCCCTTCACGTCATAAATTCTGGGCACAACAGTGAATATTTAGGAGTATATTATTTCAATGACAGTTATTTTCTGCCGCCACATTTATCAAAACATAGTTGTTCGTACACTGAGACTAGGAAATTACGCAAATTTCATGAATCTCACTTGAGAGCTGCTGTAAGATGATTTCTACCCAAAATCTGTGCAAGTCTCTGCACTAAGGGGCCACTACACAAGGCTTAAAAGGTCAAATCTGATATGTTTTTATTGCGTTTTGGCCTTCCGTTTACATGGGAACTCTATGCGGATGCTCAAATCCATAAACTTTTGAAACCAGGCTCCAGAGTGGAGAGTTTTCAATACTCTCTCCATGCAGTGCTGTGTAAACCCATAACAGAACGTTTCAGGGTGAAACACTGATGTCACCGCATGCGCAGTACTCTTTCACGTGAATGCTGCGCGTGCATACCAGGAACAACAACAGCCTCAGCCATCTACCGAGTAATGTGTGTGCTGCTAACAGTGCTCGGTTTGTTATCCAGACAAAACTATCAAGACAGATTTGTTGTCGGAATTGATTTTCTGACCAGAAAAGAAACTCCTGCGTCTTTGTGTCCACTCACCATTATTGTTTGTAAAAAGTTTTTTTTCTTTGTACGTGTATTGTAGCAGCGCTGCCTCTCTGCAAACCTACACCGCCATCTACTGAACCGGCATGCATACTACAGCGATTTCATTCATCTCCAGCGTCTCTGTCTGAACGCAGATCGACTTTGAATACGCAAAGGAAACATCTTTGCGTTTTAAGTCAGAGAGTGTCCGTGTAAACGTAGCCTAAAAAAGAAAATGAGGACCATTATGCTGTATTGCATAACACTGAAGCACACTGTTTAGTAATGCTGTGTCCATATGATTGCCATCCCTAAAATGAACGCACGCCCTCTATATGAAAAGATTCTGTTATTTTAAGTGTTGAAATTTGAGTATTTGAGATTGGGGTTTCCTTTGTGGGAAGTCCCCACCCTACTGCCCCATCTGTGTGTGGGAAACCTAACCGCACTGCATGGTTGCCAAATCTTCCGTCTACAGTAACAGCTGCATGAACGTGTGAATATGTGGCTTTTATCGGATTTACAAACTGCAGAGCAGGCAAAGGCAAAGAGATGGAAGGATTAATGAGGTATGAACATATATCTCATGACAAACACAAGCTTCTTTCTGTTGTTTTCATGTTTGTGTGATGTCTGCGATGTGATGTGTTAGATGTAAAGAGCATAGCCTGCTACAAAGGGTGAAAAACACACTGCAGGAAGTGAACCCTCAGCTGTATCACTGCACACAGTTTGTGAACTGGGGTTAGCTCTATCCTCTAAAAAAACAATCTTTGAGGCTGTTGTGTATAAAGTTTCCCTCCTCAGTGCTGTTGTGCTGATCTGTTTTTCTCTGAATGAGTTTTGTTTTGTGTTATGGTTGTTTTTATTGGTCTCAAACAGCCCTCAAGCTTGTTGACGTTCAGAGTTTAAACTGAGGTCACCACTATTTATGTTTCCGTTTTTAACAGGAGAAGAAAAAATGCTTCCCTCTGCATTAGTTTCAGGCTACTTTAATTGCAACAAAGTTTCATTCAACAAATTAAGATCTGTAAATATTTAAAACAAAATATCGACCTGCTCTTTAGCACCACAAAAGAAAGTTTTAAACAAATGTTGAGGCAGATTGAATGTATGACTCCAGTGCAGGAAGGTTTTTAAGTTTCATCACTTATTCATTTTAGTGTGCAAACATTCTTTAAATAAGTTTTAACAATCTTCATAATTGAAAAATCCCAAAACTATATTTGGACATTAACAGTAGAAGTCTAAGGATGCATTCATACAGCATGTGCATTGGATGCTGGTACATTGGATGTTTACTGAAGTGTTTTATGTAAGTTTACAAGAGAAAAAGAATGTGTACAGCAGGAGGAAAAGAAATTGAATGATTTCTTTTATCTTTTTATGAGACTTACTTTTAGAATTTTTAGCCTTTATTTGATTGCATAGAAGACAGGATTGCAAACAGTGGAGCATGATAAAAAAAAGATTAATACATCTAAATAATGTACATTTTGTGATATTGTTTTCTTGAAAAAAATATGAAATGAAGAAGTAAACATCTTTCTAGTTGAATTGGAGTAGCTTTGCCATATGTTACATTGTTAGTTATTACTTCTTTGGAAATACTTAAAGAGACAGTGAGGAGTTTCTAAGTAATTACAATAAAGTCTCACTTTTGGATATATGCTTAGATAACAATGAATTGTTTAGTTTGAGCAATCATTCAAGAAATCTTCGAAGATGGTGTTTGGAAGATGAGGTTAAACACCTAGCAGCTGTAAATGTCACTCTGCAAGTTGTCATAATGTCTGTTGAAAAAAGGGATGTTGACTGATGTTTCAGTAGTAGTGAATGGGTGTCACACTCACCACCATGCTACTGTAAGGTAGCTGTAAGGAAACATGGATTCATCCCAGAAGAAAACCTACAGTCTGTTGTAGAAGAATTCTCTCTTTTGCCATTTCTTACATCAGCCAGTTTTTTCAGACCAAGATGACAAGTAGGAAAAAACGTTAGACATTTTAGTACCAATGGCATCTTTGGAATCCTTCAAATGCCAATCAGTGGATTTGGACATAAACTGAACGCCTCCTCAACCTAACTTTGGATCAACCTACTTAGAGACTGACAGGCCTAGTTGAGGTGGGACAGGGGAAAAAAAACAATTTGACGTGAAAATCGATGACTTGCTCAAAGAATTGAGATCATTAATCTTAACGCTTCACAATTCTCTTGTTTATTCCTTTCTTTGGTCTCCTTTCTTTTTTCTGCAAGCAGACAGCACAAAAGATTTAAAGGAGTAAAAGATGTGACCATGGCAGACAAAAAAGATTTAGAGTAAATGTGACCGTGGCACACAAAAAAAGTGTGTGTGTGATTCCACACCAGCATCAGTTTGTGTGATTTCAAAACAGGGTCAGCATGAAATATCACAGTGATAAGCATTGTGTGTTTACAAAGCATGAAAACTTATGTGTTACAAGTTTTCTGTTTGTTGTGTTTACAATATAAACGTATCTAAAACTTCTTTCCCCTGAAAAAATTCACAGGAATTGATAAGAATTTAAATAATGGAAATTTTATATACATATATGATGTCAATACAATGTCATTATATAATGTTATCAATATCCCATTAATGTATGCTGACCCATTCCAGTAAGAACTGTCCATTACCCACATGCATATAACATCTAGGATTTCTGCAGCTATCTCAAATGGACACTTAGGGAACTACAGCCTAGGCACTTCCTATTAGCTTGTTTTTTTCAGCCCCAGAAATAGGAGCTTGGGATGTGAACAGAAAAGAGGAGTGCAGCCATTTATGTTAAAGCAGGTGGCATACCAAGCCAATAGCCACATTACATGTGCTATTACCATGGGAGAGTTGAGAGGGTGTTTTACTAGACACAAAACCAAAACACTCCTGATTGGATGAGGTTACACTGTTATCCACATTGCTTGTCACATTCTATAGGACCAAGTAGAATACTGCCTCAACATTATTTGATGTTCTTGCATCAGACAGCGACTTGAAGGTGACTTTGGGTGTTGTAATTGTGTTAAAAAGCCTTAACGTTTACTTTTGAAGTCATGACCTATTCAGTACTTAATGCCAAGGGATTGATTAAAAGTGCTCTCCAGAATTTAAAGAATTTATCCAAACAATGTTGTTTTTAATGGCTGATTTGAGAACTACATTTCTGCTATCCTGCACCTTTAATGTTCACATGTGGGTCTGCATACATGTATATGTGATATGTAACCCCCCTCCCAATTTCTGTTTTTATGTCATTTTCAGGGCTGCATGTGTGAAAACAGCAATTCGTTTTCATGTATTGATCTTGGTTAACATTACTCACCATGCATACCAAATTCTACAAAGAGTCAATAACAGCCTCAATATAAGCTCTTTATCTCAATTACCCATTGGCAGAACTCATCCTATATTAAGCCTGATGGTTTCAAAGTGGTCAGAGCTGTTTTTGTAGTGTGCTTTATATTGTCTATTGATTTATCAGAGCTGCTTATAGAGTATGTGCAGTGCTGTTCATTACAAAAAAATGCCTGCAGCCACACAAAGACACACACACAGACACACACAGAGCAATGGGAGAATGGATTTGATAAGAGTAGTGTAGAGGCCTGGGGATCAGCTGGCTGTTATCACCACTGTCCACTGTCTAATCCTGGCAGGTACAGGAAAGGCTAGCTTAGCCACACTTACAGCTTAGCCATAACAGTCAATGTGACTGAGTGTGAATTTTCAAGATCGTACAGCATTTTTATGAGCTTATTTATCATACCAGGATTCTAATATGCTTACAATCTTATGTTATTTTTACATTACCTATGTTATGCAATGGACTCACGACTTGTAAAATAACTTTTTTTTTTTTGGAGGAAGCAACAGATAAAGCCCACAACATGACAAATGCAAAATAAGTGGCCTTTATAATCACAAAAGCTCTCTATCTTCACTGAAAGCCAACAAAAATCTCAAACTCCATTTTATGGCTCAGTAAAATATGTCCCTGTCTCAGTGTGAAATCAGCTAGTAGCTTCCAGCTCTTTCTCAAAGCAGCCCTGCTTCACATTTGCATGATTTTATATGCTAAAAAATACTTGCTATAAATTTTTTTGCATTTTGCCATAAAGTTTAAAATTTAACACTGATACTTGTACAGATGAACACAATCTTGAAGCAAGCCTCAAATGACCATAGGAGGAACTGCAACTAGCTGTTTTTTGTGCTGATATAACCACTTTGTTAAAAACTCAAGTGTGAAGAATAGAGCCAAAAAAGGAGTGCAAATAACTGCATTTCCATGAGTGCATTAGACTGGCATAAAAGTTTAGAGGGCCTCATTAAGTCCATCTTACTACAGTGTGAATAAGCTGGTTTTAAGCTAGTCAGTCTGTTAAGCTAGTTGTTTGTCCTCGAACACAGTGTATAGATGTTAATTCTTGTATCTGTATATGGTTATATTAAGGCAAGTTTAGTTTACTGACCAAAGGCTTACAAAGGCCAAAACTTTGCTGCCTGTTACAAGCTTGATCATGCTGTGTGAGATAATGATTCAGATAATATCAGGAGGCTATATGGAACCCAATTACAGACCTGTGTGCAGATAGTTATAACTGCAAGAATCAGGAAACATTTTATGGGGATGGGAAAATTAAACACAAATATGACTGCTACAGTCTTAAAAAAATCCTTCTGTTTGAATGTATTTTAAAAATGAAAAACTAAACCATTGCTGCCATGCAGTTTATTTCAAACTAAACATCGTCGAAGGTCTGCAAGGCACACTTCATTAATAAAGACCACTCCATCAAGGTAAGAGAGATATAAATAGGTAGGTTCAAAATATCTGACTTTTCTAATTACTTTCTGTTAAGCTTTTTGCATTATCTTAACACAAGTAATTTAAAGTGCTCCAGCCCACATCTTTCATTAAAAAAAACAACTCAAGAACAGGGAAAATCTTAAAATCTCTGCAACCCACAACCCAGGAGTAGGGATGTATATCGTTATGATTTTATAGATACCAATACAGATACCGATACTCCTTATCGGTATTGATACTTATCGATACTCTTATCGATACTACAACACGCAATTTTGTGTAAAAAATAAAGACTTTACAAGATATTAAACGATTCAACCTTTTTTTTATTATCACAAGGTAATAATAAAGCTTCAACAGAATAGCAGTAATGCATTACAAATGCTTCTCAGAGGCAAAAAGAAAGCTAAGGAGATGGCAAAACCCCTTCATGCCGCCCAACGGATTGCATGTACAGACAGACCCATATATCTTGTGCTAAAATCGATGCTGTAATGATGACTACTAGGGCTCTCACTTTATATTAGATATTCGAATAACCGTTCGAATATGGGGATAAAAATGCGTAACCGAATAGTAAATAAATATTCGAATGTAAAATACTGAGTGTAGCAGCACATCAGGGCGCCTGGAGCAGTGGACTGTTTCATCCAACAGAGGGCGCTGTGAGCGCAGCTTGACCGTCAGTCACATCTGGTGCTCTCTTGACCTCAGTAAACAAAGAGTTTCTGCTCCCAGTGGACATTAACAGCTCCGAATCATCTGAGGAGAGCTGTGCCGTCGGCTTTTCCTCCAAGTTAGATGGCTGAGTGCAGCGGGGCTTCGTCAAGAGTTTAACCACGTGTGACTGTGTTGTTTTTGGCAGGGTCTTTACCGAAGGGGTGGATAATAGAGTCTCTGTCGGTGCTGCCGTCTTTAATGTTAGCCGGGCTGCTAACTTTACTCGTGTTGCTATAGCAATGAAACAGCCCGCATTCCTTTAGCTTTATACTATGCGCGCGCTCCAAGTGTTTGGTGATGTTGTTAGTATTTCCCCCCTTGGACGCAACCTCTCTCTGACAAAGATTGCATCGGGCTGAGTTTCCATTAACTTTGCTAAAGTGAGCCCAAACCTTCGAGCGCTTAGCCCTGACCGACATGCTTGAGCCGGACAGCAGTAGTGTCATAACTACGTGACAGCTGAAGAGATGTTTAAGTACCGATAACAGTATCGTTTTTCCAGATACATCCCTACCCAGGAGTGCATAAATATATCCATCAGTTAACCAAACCCATTCTCAATCAAGGCAAATCAGTCACACACACCTGAATATGCTCTAAATTCTCCCCAGTATTTAGTACCCTCACAGATATGGTATGTACCATTACTTGATAACACCTCTTAGGAAACCAGTTGGTGAAAGTGAAGAGAGACATGTGACCAAGAGCCAAGGCCCGAAATCTGGTCATGCCATCTGCAATGATCTGCACATGCGCCACACTGGCCAGTTGTTCATCTATCAGCACCCCATCAGATATTGATGTACTAAAAAGCTAAACAAATAGAATAAATCAACATCAAAATCTAAAAACTAATCCCTTGTGTTGTGACCAAGATTTTCTGAACATGTAATCACAATCTGTTTGGAGCTTATTGAGATTTAAGTGAAACAATGACAAACTGCCCAACCAAACAATGTTAACAAATGCTTTAAAAAACTCCCAAGTCTACATCTGGATTCAGATCCCCACCAAAATATAATAATTCCTTTCTGCTGCCATGACCAACATTGCATGAAAATTAAATCAAAATCTGCTCTTTAATTTCTGAGTTAACCTGTTTACAATCTGACAAGAGTAGCTCAGTGTATAACAAGGCACTTTGTGAGCTCAAGTTGGTTTACCTTTTACCATTTCCTGAAATGAATATCAAAAGTCAACAGGAATGTTATCAGAGTTTTTTTAAAGATGAAATTCAAGATGGTGCCAGATTGAGGGTGTAGGACAGTAAAAGGTCAAAGGATCCAGACTGGTGAACATGAATGTACAGTTAAATATCTCCAGTGGATGTTGAAATACATTTCATAAAGTCCCAGGAGCTAAACTGTCAGCATGGATAAAAATGTGTCCAAGCATAACTACATGAAGTACTAACACTTTCATTTAATATACTGTTGGCACAATTAAGCTCCATAATCCAACATGAAATATTAACCTATTGACACAACTTTCCATTCACACCCAATAAAAGCAATCTTAAGCATGCAGGATCTCCTTATTTCCATAATTTATTACCTAACCAATTACAGATGTAAATTCCATTTAATCTTCTTTTGAAGGCAACGACTTTAAAGCACTGAAAAGCAGACATTTTTCACTGTGACACACAAACAAAATATACATCCTTCTAATTAATTAACTGAGACAGCATCTACCTAAGTGTTACCCTCTCTATGAATATTCATCAGCAGAATGCATTGACTTTACAAGCACGTGCATCGTTTTTAAAAAGTCCCTGTGATCAGCTATAGAATCAGAGGAAATTAATTCTCAAGAGGAACTTCATGCCTTTCTCTGTATCAGCATTTTGACAAAGTTACGCCTCTGTGGAGCTCGTAAGGAAACTGTGTTTTATCTCATTAGGTGTAATTAAAATATGACCTTGAAGGATACCACAAGTAAGCGCTGCAATAAAATTACACCTGTGCCCTTTATTCGGCAGCAAACCCTTGCTTAGATTGTAATTTCCTTGTTGATATACGGTCTGTGTATCTTAATCCAATCTCATTCTGTAGAGGAGCCTGTAAAATAAAGCAAATTGGATTTTTAAGCATTCCTCTATCTAAAATCCACCTTGTATTGGTTTAATCAATCATCAATGAGATTATAAAGACATACTTAGAACTGTAAAGGAAAGGGAACACTAAAAATAACCTCGCCAAAGTTTGAAATTTGATTTATCCAATTTGGATAATGTATCTCTCTTACCTGATATTTGGCTGATGCAAATTAAATTGGAAAAAAGGCCAAGTGGATTTAAGTAGGGAGTCCAGTAAAGACAAGGAGCTCTTCTCTGCTTTATACATGCACGTCTATACTATTCTTGGATGGGTTCACTGAGGGCCAGTGATGTTAGGCTTATGCAAATCTGTATCACTTACCCGACTGCACAAACCCAAATCAAACACTACTATTAATACTCCTCCACAACAACCTCTTAAACCAGACAGTCTTTTCCCCTTGTACCATGTTTCAACACCCCTCCCTCCTTCTTTCACTCCCTCCTCACTCCTTGCAGCTTTTTATTTGACCACATCATTTGCTCACACTTCAAAATCGACGATCCACTCAGACCTCTAATCCCCATTGGATCCAACATCTTACCACCAATCTCTTCAGCAAACTCTGTCTCTCTTGTCTTAAACTTTAAATTAAAAGGCTGAAGTACTGCCTATATATACAATAGATGTGCTTGACTGCTCAGAGATGTGGACTTGAGTCTCCCGGACTCTGGTCTTCTTGATGATATAACATTACAAATCAGTTTTGAAAAAGTATACATTTAAAAAGTGGCATGCTTTATGATATTTCTCTCCACCCCTTAAAATCCAACTAACATGACACTGTCTCGCCTTGAAACCATATTATGGCACTAAGTGCGTTTCCATTACCTTTGGATATGCGCAAAATGTAGAAAGTGCAATAAAAAACTGGTAATGGAAACACCTGAATTTCGAAAAAGCACTAAAATATTGCTAAAAAGTTTTTTGTTCCATGAGGTGGTTTTTCAGATGTTTTTATATTCAAATATATATCCCAAAAGCGCAATGGAAGCACTTTTCCATGATTATACGTCACAGGACGTAACGTACCTGGTCACATGATCACTTCTCTCTGAATAAACATGGCGCGGTACGTTTGGAAAGAGGAGACAGAGACTTTACTTGCCATTTTTCTCGAGAAAAACACTACTGCCATACTAGACAGCAAATAACAGAGGAATGCAGAGTGTTATAAGGAGATAGAAACGGAAATGAGGGAGAAAGGGTTCGACAAGCCTTGACATTCATCTTCCTGCGGTTAAATCTCGCGGGATGATATTTCATGAGAGCTCCTGCCTAGAACAACCTTCAATGGAAACACGTTCAAAGTGCAAATATACTTTGTCCAAATTTTTGGAATACTGCTTTTATTTTGCGAAAAACTGTGATGGAAACCCAGCTACTAACACCTCTTACAGGGACACACTGGGGTCAATCTGAACTCCTTAAAAAGGCAAGTCTAGTATAAAGCCGCTAATGTTTGGTGTTCTGTCTTTTAAGTATCTACAGGGTTGACGTAATTGGTATGATATGCTACATTTCAAATACTGATAAAGCAGAAAAAAAGTGTACCCTATATCAAGAATCAATATTGTTGTGGGGTAATGACTGGGAAGGAAAGTCAAACTCGCTGGGGATTTGTTGTTTTCAGCTTTGTGTTCACATAGACAGGAAACGTATTAAACATCATGTTTAATATGGTTTTATTTTGTATTTTATTTTATTTTAATAATGAACCTCTCCCTCCTTCTCTAACCTTATGCCTCGCCATTAATTGGGGGAGGACACTGGCCCAATTTTTTGAAGGGACATGTCTCTAGCGTTACTGTTAAGACCCTGATTTTATATTGGAGACCTACTTTAAGAAGACATAATGCAAACCTCTCAGTCATTATCACTCAGGGATACAAGGCTGTACATTCTACAAACACATTAAGACACTCCAAACATGTGAATCGTCCCTTTGGAGCTCTTATAGATGTGATTATAGACCATAGCAAACGTCAGCTGTTTCCACCTGTGCCATAAGTAAAGAAGCTCTCACCCTGACCTTTAGGAAGAACTGGTGTTTGGTGGATGTTGCAGAGACCTGTCTGTACGTAAAAGCCATGAGCAACTATTCATGGGAGAGATACAGTTATGTTTGCTAGAGGCTAAAAACAGGAGCTAGTGCTATGCTGTAGCTAAGTTGGACAGATCTGAGTTATTGATAATATACTGTATTATGAGCCAGCTGTTGCACTTGATAGATGTTTTACTGGTGATAAGCTAATCTCCAGCTCCAATCTTTATTTTAGACTTGCAGAGATTTATAGGGTAACACGACAGCATCAATAAAATTAGCAACATTTAGAGGACTTACCAAGGAATAGCATGTAACAGGATAAGAAAGATATTGCAAGTGGACCACACAAATATGTAATTAACTTGTAACTTTATATGATAAGTTAATGACTAGGTGGAACATGAGTGGGAACTGTTAATGGCTAACTTTAAGAGTAGTTTTTCAGATCACATGTTCTTTTTGGACTAGCTTCATTCCTAAGCATATCCCTTCACCCTTATTTACTAGCAAGGTTTGTGAGACAATTCTCATGCACAAAATATGACATTTCTCATGCACAAGCACAAACATGGCAAGTGGACCCAACAAGACCACTCCACACAGTAAATTGCCTTCATGAAGAATCTGATTATTTGTTATACTTGCAGAGTACATCTGTGTTTTTAATTCTATGTGTGTGAATGCTAATCTATGTTATTGTACGGTAGAAATTTCAGGACGAAAACTCACTACATTATTATAACTACATTATTTCTGCACACAGAAGTCATGTGATAAAAAATAAACCAGGAACCTGGATAGGCATCTTGATTTCCCCAGTGTAAAAGCATCCCATAATGATATGAGGTGTAAACTGATGACTGCATCTAACTGCAGGTTTAAATCCGAAACTAAAAACAATTGTAGTATGTGATATATCAAATTTAAAAATGACATTGTTGGCCATTTGACTGATTAACTGATCAATCAGTCAGAATCAGAGAGCCTCTTTTCAAAGTGTTGCCTGGTCACTTCAGTCAGACAATTTCCCGATTGGCAGAGTCTATTTTAATGCATTGCAGTAAAATTGTTTTCTCAAATGTGTTGACTTGTCATCATAAATCACGAAGAAAGCTTACCTACATTCAAAGGTAACATTATTGGAGTTCCAGGAAAGTTAGGCAGATATAATAACAGCATTTTGATTTTGTAACAGCTAAGGTTAAATGACATCACTTTGTTGGACATTTTTTAATGTTTTCCCAAATTCATAAAGATTTTGAGTTTCCATCATCCACCCTACCATAGTTTTGTCTCCAGTACGTCATTTAGGCCATATTTTTATGTTTCTAACTAAGAAACAGTTACCAAGGAGGAGAGGGTTTGACAAGAGATTGCTTTGAGTAGAAGATGAGGTTTCACAAATGATCAATCACCACAAGAAAAAGTTGAAAATTTGCAGGTCTTGTTTCAAAAGTCATCAATGGATATTCACATTCATAGGTTCAATTCACCAACACAGTGGCTCTGAGGATGAAATATAATGCAGTGACAAATGGTGAACTAACAATAGCTGTGTACCAAATCAGGGGCTGCATCTTCATAAGACTGACGCAGTAAAGCAATGAAGTGTCTCATAACAAAAGCTTCTGCAAATGTGTCTGTCAAATGCCTCCACAATGCTTAGCCAATGGAGAATCCAACTTTCATGATATATGTCCTCAAGTTCAAACAATCGGGTGAATTTGCAGCTAGGTAATGAGTGTTTCTTTAGATAAGTGACTAGTTTAGATTCATCCAAACAGTCAACAATACAAATGTCAGGAAAAAAGAAAAATAAGGCCCCTTGAAGCTTTGAATAATAACTAAAATAAGTCAGGTTATGTCATATTGGCTGTGTTGGCTTGTCTGGGCGCAGCTGCCAAAGTTGCTTTGTAACACTTTAAAAGTAACTAGATCTTTCCATTTAAGTGGTCTAAAGGTCTATGTAGGCCACAAACGCTGGGCCCACAATAGAAAGAGTCTTTAGAAGGGTGCTATCCCTGAATTGGGACACAGCTGGAATTAGCTGCACCACCTCCCAATTTGTCTCTGAATCCTTTGCAATTGGAAATCTCACTATTTCAAGGCAGTAGTCCAACTGGTGTTAATCTATAAAAGTCCATCTTCAGACACCCTGTGGTGGTTAATTGCTGCCAATATCCTCTATCTCTTCCAAAAGTCTCTGCCAATAGCCATAAAATAAACCAAATTTTAAACACTGTTGACTGAAGTGATGGCAATCTCAGGTAAGAAATATGGCTACACTTTGTTTTTGTCTACATGCGCTGATTTATGAAACTTGCCCAGGCCCTCCTGTACTCTGCTCTGCATTCCTCTCAGTGAAACTGCTTGTTCATCCTAATTCTGGACCAACACACAAACCTTCTCCTCCAAGTTCTAAATCTTTTGAACCTTTCATAGCCTCTCTCTTTCATCTTCTCCCTCAACCATCTTTATCATATTTTCATGCAACCTTGTGACAACTAATTTTCTCCCTCCTTTGCCGATACACTCCTCCGAATTTATCACCCTCCCCAGCTCCTTCACAGCAGCCGTACTGGCTCACTGGGTTGCCTTGATCCTGCAGTGGGTTGGGGGTGCCTCTAACAGTCCTCCTTGGGCTGACAAAGGGCTCAGTGGGGGGAGAAGAGAAAGGACAGAAGGAGAGTAGAAAGTGATGGAGTAGTGACAAGCTAAGCTGGAAGGGAGATAGAGGATGATGATGAAAGAGGTTGAATTAAAAGAGGAAAGGCTGGAGAGGAATTCTGACCGAGGAAAAAGGTAAAAGTTGAAAGAGAGGGATGAGGCCAGAGAGGTGACAGAGGGCTCGGGGTTGACAATGGATCCCAGCAGGGTTTGTGAAGTAAGGATGACAAATGGACAGGGTAAAGGGGAAGGATGGGGAAGCAAAAGTAATGGAAATTAAGGTACAGGAAATTAAAATGTGGGGTAAATCTAATCCCAGTTAAGGCAAATTCAGCTAAACCTTGATAATAAAATCATGAGGGGTCACTACGGGAGACATAACAACTCACTACTGTCTTCTATTTCATAATGTATGGCTGCAAGGGATACCTCATATCCTTGAAAAGACAATGGGCATGAATGAATAATGGGATACTTGTCTAAAATGACTTTTGGATTGTTTCAAGTTGGGGTTCATCATGTGCTGGCTGACAAGCTCATTAATGAGGCAATTATCTTTGACTAGTTCATCTAAATTTCTATAAATCACCCTTTTAGCTCATTTTTTATTGAGGTTTCCATAGAGTCTTGCAAACAATGACTAGATATTTAAGAACATTTCTTTGTGTTTAGTGTTGGAAGAAGGGGCTTGAGGAGAGGAAGAGCAAGACATTTTTTACTGAACTTGGAGAAATGCATTATGCCTCTTAAAAGAAAGTGTCCCTCGAAATGCTCTGGTTTTAGTTAATTTTGTGAAAGACATACAGCTTCTGCCTACACGTGTTTTCTCTTTTTTTACAGGAAGATGACATGGCAAGTGACAAGTCTGCCCTGAAGCCTAGGACTAGGCATTTTGGAATGTATCTCATGAGTAAATGCTCTGATGGGGTGATCACACCGAATGCGACTTGGGCAACCACTCTTCTGTAAAGTCAATGTGCAGCTGCAATGGGGCAGGGTTAACCCTCCTGTGAGTGACAGCAGCAGTTTGGATGAACTTGGTCACCAAGGTAGAAAAATGTGAACTCTTCAAGGGACTTCGTGTGTGAATGTGCTGTGACAGCCAGTCAGCATTGTGTGTCATGACACCTGTGACAGACTGTTTTTTTTCCAGATCACAGAGTGACATTCCATGTCCCTGTGGGAACATTAAGTTAGAGAGTACATTAGCTCCACCTAGTTCCAGCTCCCTACTCGAGGTGCAGCAGACAAACGGTACTGCAGCAGGGCCATCAGCTGCAGTGTTTTGTGGTTGATAGGTGAGTGAAAAGGATATATGATATGATAGCAGCGAAACTGAGCAGGAGTGACAGCACTGAGCAACGGTGTTCAAATTTATGGACAGGGGATATGATTTAGGAGGGCAACAGATAATGTTCTATCAAATGAATTTTCTCTTATGCCTTCAGGCAGATGTTATAATGTGCCCCAAAGGAAAACTAATTGCTACTCAAAGTCCTTCATTCCTTCTGCTATTAAGTTCCTAAATACAGACCGCACCCACTTTAAATGACTATTTCTAGAGGATATTATTTATTTCTTGTCTTATCTGCTTTCTTGCTGTTTTAAAAGTTTTTACATAGATTTTTTAAATCTTTATCTTACCTTGTTTTATCTTGCTCTACAATTTGCATACGTAGGCTACTTATAAAGTCCGACATCTCTATCTGTCCCATGCCTGCTTAAATATGTTTCCTTGCTGATTATTTATTTATTTATGTTGTTGACTGACTGTATGAATGCATATACACTGGGAAGCTACAAATGAATTGCCCCTTGTGGGATTAATAAAGTTGTCTGAATCTGAATCTGAATCAACAAGATCTCAGTCGCCAAGTCGCGTTCGGTGTGACTTGCCGACCAAATATTGCACACCTCACTTTCCCTACCCCTCATCCTCCCCTCATTAACAATGCAAACATGCAAAGCAGCCACCTGAGATAACCGCTAAGTCGGCAAAGAAGCCACCAAACTCCCAGCTAACTCGAAAGTACAGGGCAGAGCCATTTTCCAACGATTATGTGGCAGGCGATCAAATGTTCTGCAATGGACTGTTGACTGAGGACCACATAAAGAATTAGTGATTACATTTTATTACTTTTTACGGTGTCTTCATGTCAAATATGTGTGAAATACTAAAAACTTTAATTAAAAACAAAATTTAAAACAGAATTTTAGATATAACAGTTTTATAGGACCCTACCTGTAATCCCTCCTCTCCATTCTTCTTTAATAAATCTTGAGATACTGTATTTAACAGAACATTTTACATCTGGACATCCTAAAACACAATCCTGCAAGGATAGAGTTATGATTCATGATGCGACTACACTATGGGACTTCCTAATTATTGTGAAGACATTAAATGGTTAACATTAAACTGCCAACAAATCAACTCCACCTATTGTGCTGCAGCTGGAAGGGAGAACAACTCATATTTTACACAATCCTCTATAATCTTTGTCCTGGGCTGGCTTTATTATAACACTCTGTCTCAGCACTTCTATATATGTATACTGAAAAGGTGAAGAGCGAAAATAATGAAAATAGAATGAGGGGTGAGGGAATTGATGGGAAGATGATTTTTATATAGAAAATGGGAATCTGCAAAAGGGAGAAAAATGGAAAAGAGAGAAAAGCACGAGAAAAGCACGAGAAAAGCAGGGTGATGTGACAAATACAGATCAATAAATGATGGATAAATTATGTTGGGGCAGGGACATTGTTTTTGACAACAAAAATGAGAATAAGACAGGAGAGAAGAGAAGTCATTTGCTTGTTAATTGGAAGTCATATTCAATATCATCATCAGTCTGCTTTTGTGTACATGTGTGTATTTTTGGGCTTGCTTTGTGAGCACATTTCATAACGTTAATAAATGTTCTTTCTGTGTAAACATTGGAGTATCCACACAGCTCCCCCACGCTTTCTCCATACAGTCAGATCCTCCCCATGCAAAGGAACAATCCTCACTGCAGGGCTTGCAGATATTGACAACTCACCCTCTGTCAGAATTACAGAGATGCCAAGAGACTGAAAGAATAATTGACCTGTCTATATATACACAGAGGAAGCCTTGACAATGGAGAGGACTGAGGAGGATGATGGAGAGCAACAGGACCAGGGGAAAGGCTGCAGAGAAGAAATTCATTTGTTGGATGTGATTTAAGGAGGAAGACGTATGAGTGTGGTGACAGAGAGCTGTCAGGCTCCTTTCTAAGTGTCCGTCCATCCCCTGAGCAAGTCAGGAAAATTAGATTTCTCAGGTCAGTGTTGGGACGACTGAGGCATCAAAGGCATTGGGAGTCAAGGTTATTGTCATCAACTGCATCCTAATTACTTCAATCAATATGCCTCCACTTCGTCATCGTGTGTCAGTGAGGTTGCTGCTAGGGGTTGCCATAGTACAGAGATCTGTATGAAAAAAAAACACTCAAGTTCAAAAATAATGAGGACTAAGAGCTGTGCCACAACAATAACTCTACATTAAAGGGAGTGTCTCTCAGTCTTTTTCGTGAACAGACCCATTCTACCACACACAGGGCCCAACTGTATGCTTGATATGAGGCGCATACCTTCTCTAATTACTGCCAAGGTGTCATTTTTAAGCTCACCGATCAAGCTGTTAAAACAGTTAATGATCATGCGTTCCAGCTTGTACCAAGGGGTGGGTTTGTCTGAACATGAGTGGTCAGACACAAAGCTGGCATATTCCAAACTTGAGAATGCAGAAGATCACTGTGCTCCTTATACCTGGTCTTAATTTCCAAGTCTATGGGGCAGTGATTGTGGTATTTTGCTCATGCATCAGAATGACCGACATACATCTGCAAAATCAAAACACACACTTAAGTGAGATTTTGTCACTTGCATAGGATGCTCAGCAGTACACCTCTACTATTAAAGGCCCATTTATACATCGATGTATATGAGCTGGCGTCAACCAGCTTTGAGAAATCATCAAAATTCTGATAAACGTATGCCCCAGGGATCCATTTTGCTGTGTTGATGCAGATCAACGCATCTAAAGAGGAGAGAAATGTTGTGCTCGCCAAGTATGACATCTACCAATGGCTCCCTAACTAATTATAGACAGAATTTAAGCTCTCGACAACTTGGATGTTACTAGGGGTGTAACGGTACACAAAAATGACACAAAAAATTTGGTACGTACCTCGGTTTTGGGGTCACGGTTCGGTACATTTTCGTGTTTAGCACGTTTTATTAAACCAAAAATTTGAGTGGGGTCGTTTCAGGTGAGTTAGCATGTTTGACGTGCTGTCGGAAAAATACCCCACCTCAGTTGAACAGTATCGGCACACCGTCGTCGTTTTATCCACCTGTCTTTCTCCGTTGCAATATTTCACAAGGAAGCTAAAGTGTTCCCAAACAGGAGATTTCAGAGACGGGAGAGGGTCTTCAAGCTCATTGGTTGGTCGCCTGCATTGTAAAAATGTCAGTGTGTGAATTGGCCTTAGATATCAGAGTCTAACTGGACAGAGAGGCAGCCTTGCTTTTTATATGTGCTCCGAGAAACACTTAAAACACATGATTGAATATTTTCATGCAACACTGTAACATTTCTAATATTCATGTACATATGAATGAATGTCAGCAGTGGTTATGCTCACAGATAATAAAACAAGCTGTCCAGCGTAGTTTCAACACAGGATAGAGGACAGAGTTGAGGATTTCCAATGGGCAAAATTAGATCTTGTTTTTTAAGTGAACAGGTAGTTGGGGTGCAGTTCACAGGTCTTTCATAAACAAATAGAAGTCTAATGTGGTCGGTAGTAACTAGAGATTTGAATGATTAATGAAGTGTTTCTTTCACACTCATGGAAGTGTCTGACTCATCCTTTTGATCATTCATGCTCTGTAATGCTTCAGTGAATGCTTTGGTTCCTGTGAATCCATGTCATTTTTCATAGCACCACCTGCTTAGGCTATGTGGAGGTTGCACTTCTGCTGGCAATAGTTGGGCTTTCAGCTTTTATAATAATATTGTTTTGTTTATATACGATTACAACATAACAAAGAAGAAATGCTATCATGAAGTGGTGCTTACCCCCTACCCCCAGCCCTATCTGTGTCATTGTTCTGCTGTTTCTACAATGACAGGTAGTGAACCTTCAAGTACCAGTTTGTTTTAATTAGGACAGAACGATATCTTTAAAATTTCATATGTAGATATTCTTGCCAGATACCTCAATATTTATACGATATATGATTATGGGTTTGGTGAAAACCAAGCAGTGCATTCAAGGGCAATAGTAAAAATGATTTTTTTTTTGCGACTTCCAGAGCTGCAGGTGCGAGCGTGAGGGAAATCTAAATCGTTTATATTGTTGCTTTGATATCTTGAATGTTCATATCTCGATATAGATACAATAACGATGCACTGTATCTTTCAGTCCGAGTATTGATTGTGTGACTATGATGGCTGCATTTAATATTTGGCAGTGCACGCCCTTGTTATACTTCACAAACACATGGTTGCATTACTATACAGGCCGCAACAAAGTTTTGTCAGATAAAAAAAAAATATTTAAAAAGAATAGCTTATAGTTTGTCTTTACTGGCACATGAATTGAAGCCAGAAAGCCTCTGAAAGAGATGTCTTAATCCTAATATGGACAGCCAAACGGGGAAATAAAGCGGTGATAGAAAAGTTTCTAGGAAACCTTAGATATTTTGCTTCATGTTAATTTTTTTTTCAAAGGTTTTTTTGGCAGGGATGCAAACAAGCACACAAACACACGCCAGGAATTCTGAGAACCAACAGTGTGTGAAGGGTGATGTCTTAAGAAGAGCGAGCGTGCAGAGAGGCACTGGTGGTGTGACTTGCACAGTATCTGGTGCCGACCTTGGCTGTTAAAATAGTGTGAATTCTGACAACAGGTGTCAGAGGATAAATCACACTAAATTCAGGAGCAATATAACTTCCAACTCTGTGATATGACAGCCGGTGGATATTCAAAGACAGTGAGACAGAGGAGAGGAGCAGGAGCACAACTTTAAAAGTAAAGTTTGATTTTTAATATTTCAACCAAAGCGCACACAAAAAAGGTTAGAGCTTGGGTGTACCTTAAAGAAAGGGGAGCTGTCAAAAGGTGAGGCAAAATGGTGATACATGAACTGACCAAGCAACAACAAGGCCTCCATGTTTTCAACCTTGTGCCTTTCTCTTCAAATGTACAGCAGTGTATCAAAGTATGAATAAAACATGGTTGAATGAAATGAATTTTAAGAGCAGACGTAAAGGCCACGTGTTAAACTTCAAAAGAGGACAGAATTACAGAAGAAGGCTTAGATTAAGAAATTGTGGTTTGGGGTGCTGGTTTGGCAGAGTGGTTAGCAACCAGGCACCCCATGTTCTTGCTTCTGCTGGTCTGGGTTCAAATCCCGCCTGTGACCAGTTTGCAGAGTGTCTTCCCCTACTCTCTCAACCCCTTTCACAAGCCTATCCACTGTCTCTCTCCTATCAAAAAAGGCACAAAATACTCCAAAAATACATCTAAAAAAAAAAAGAAATTGCGGTTCCAAGCTTCCAAGTTTTAAGGATTCAATAAAGGACGTGCATTTCTGTTTCAGCTCTCTCAGCAGGAGTATAATTCTCTTCTTCAATTAATTAATCTCAGGGAGAATACTGACATCCATTTAAGTTTTATGTAAAAAAGATAATTAGTTGTATTTATCATTTTCTTTCAACAATGCAGCAAATACAGCATTTTATTTATGTTTTAAGTTGTAGATTTTTGCAAATTTTTGTTATGAAATGTAACTAGTTTGGCTCATAGACATGACTTTTAAAAGATCAAAGATGTATTGAGGTGCAAATCCATTTTCAAGATCTGAAAACAAACAATACAATTTTAAAATGAATCCTCAAATGAATAGGAGCCAACTGCAACAGGCAGGATGGGGTTGATATGTCCCTTTTTTGGTGCCTGTTTAAGTTGAGATGGTGGCTAAAGTTGCCATTTGTTGTGTGTCAATCTCTACATCAGTAATAACTGAATTTATAACAATTAAATATGCTGGCAGATGGGGGAAAGAAATTAATGAGATCATTACATAGCCAACACCTACAGTATATGCAAACATTAGCATACATGTGCTGAGGCATACATGCTGTTACTTTATCTACTTGCAGTTGCAAACACCCACACTCATTTCCCTACTCATGCAAGGATGTAAACAGGCCCATATGTAGTGGATGTAAACACATGCTACACACACCACATGCACTGATATTCTATAAAAGCATTTGACCTTGAACCTAGTGTGTGCAGGGAAATGCGTTGGCTTTGGTATGTGTAGAGTTAAAGTGTAAGGGATATCATATTCTGACAAATCACTAGTGTCAGGCAATAAAAAAGAGAAAATCTCTGAAGATTATTCCACTCTTAAATCCTCTCAGGCTTAAATTACACAAGCAGCATATGGCCACATCTGCACGTTATGATAATAACCAACAACGACTGTCTGTCACAGACGGCTTGATCTGTCCGTCTGGCGGTCATGTGTTCCTTTTGTTAATCCAAGGGCAACTTGGAATCCCCACGCCACTAAATGCTGCACTTTGTAAAACCACTGGAAATGTAAGAAACATTGGCATTCATCAGCTCCTCTTCTGTGCTCTCATCCTGCAGATGTCCAACTTTGTTCGCTCCTTATTGACAGTATAAGTTTAAGAGTCACCCTAAGTGGATGGTCCATTAACACACATTATTTCGAGTGGCTAGCAGTGTGCTGTGCACCGCAAGCCAGCCGCATTGCAGTTAAAATCTAATTTCAGTCAAGGACTTATGCGGATAAAGGAGCCTCTGGACATGACTCTGCCAGTTTGTAAAGACGAGGGAGGGACCTTATCACTCTACCCATCAATCAATTAAACATTAAATTGATGCTTTTAGTACAGCCCACATTAAATAAGAATAATGTATTTGTGTGAGTGTGCTGTTCATAAAAATCTGTGTGGATGGGCAGGTGGAGAGTGGATTGGTCAGTGCCATCAAAACTAAACTTATATCTCAACAACACATAGGATATCTTTTCAAGCTTGTTTTTCACTATCAATATTAGAGGGATTTCAAAGATTTCAACAAAGATAGCAACTACAGCACATACTCCAAACTAAAATGACCACCAGTTTACGATGAACCAAGCTAGCTCACTCTTAGCTTGTTATTGCAAAATAAAGTTGACTGTGTAGTTTAAGATTTTTTTTATATTCTCTTTTTGGTGGGGAGGGGTGTATTCTGGTTTTGTTTGTGTCCTGCAAAAATCCACCAGGCTATGTGCTGTTTTTGGTATTGAGTTTTCACACTAAAACCAGCTGTGACAGATTTTGAGATCTCACGTCAAATATATAGGTCACAGTTTGGACTGTGTCAAAGGCACAGACCAGTTTTTCTTGTCTTTTCTTGTCTCTACTCACTCCCGAGTCCCTGACAAGCAGATAGACACCATTCTTTCAAGTGTGCTTGCAGCAACAAGGAAGATAGGAAGATTAACCTAGTGCATACACTGGATATAGCTAGCCTGCCTCTGCCTACAGTCATCAGATAAACCGTTCTCAACTCTATAAACGATCCTGTGTGCTTGTTATGAGTCCTTTTTTATACTGTTATGTTACGTATGTTCTATTTTAAGACTAAAACTGGCCCTTTATGTAATTTTCAAAAGAAATACATATAAAAGTAAACCACAGAGTGCATGTGCAACTCACCATGGATGTGCTTGTAAGTATAGGCCAACAAAACAAAGCACATCCGTGATGGTTTGCACATGTGCTCATAACGTAACATAACCCAGAAAAAAAACCAACTCACAACAGGCACACAGTACCGTTTAGAGTTGCTGAAGAGTTTATCTGATGACTTTAGGAACAGGCAGGCTAACACTAACCACTGACTCTTCGTGATTGAGCTAAACTTATTAACAGTGGGTGAGCTATGCCTATCTCTTCTTGTTAATTGATGCACAGTCGAAAGAACAGTGTCTATCTGCTTGTCATGGACTCGGAACAGAAACAAGATACAAAAAGAAAAAGTTTGGGTATCCCTTTAAGTGGAGCTTTAAGCAGAATTTCAGGGGTAGGTCCACACCTCAACCACGCCTCTATAATTCTAACCTAACCATATTCCTCCTTTCTTTCACTCACTTGACGCACCCCTCCCTCCCCTTCCTTTAAACTTCTTCCCTCCTTCTTTCCTCAGGGCCTTATAAAGACGGTTTGTTGTGCCCAGGAGCTACAGCGTATTCCCCAAGAAGTTTCCCCAAACCGTTATGTGCTTCACAGATCTGCTATTTTGCTTATTATCCACTATACACAATAAATAGTTGTCAAATTCATCCTTCTGATGGTATGGTCCTTACTTGTACAGTGTTTTATTAACTTTAAAGGAGAAAGTTAATACAGCTTCTTATTTCTATTCAATTTTTTTGTGCCCTGGAATATTGTCTCGTTATAAAGAGTAGAGTAGTTGAAAATTGTAACTTGCACTAGCGAGGGTGTAATTAAATGCTAGCAGTGTCTCTTGTCTAACATTTGCTCAAAGTTCTTGGATGTGCTTTGTTCCTAAACCCTTAAATCTGATTTGACGGTCTTGCTTACATTAATCATCGACTTGTCAGCTGATGATAATGAAGAACACATTACAATTAGACTAAATGACCACACAATGACAATATAGCCACCCTTGAACGCTTTTAACCTTCAAGGACAAATGATTTATTGCTCCTCTACCATATCACAAGCCTCTAACGTTGTTTCAGTGAGATGAACCCTGATAACCAGGTGTTCTGTATATGTTTCTTTGTGTGCTGCCTGGAGGTAGAAGGTGAGGTTTTGATATAGAGAGAGACACCATAATTAAGTCGAGATAATGCACTGGTGTCTCATGTGCATCGATCCGCTGCCTGCTAATGTCCCATGGTGGCATGACTTGTTAGACTTATTAAGTGCACACCTACAGCCACAGCACGAGCTGATTAGATAAGAGAGCATCCATTCAGCATGCACGCTGAGACACTGCTGCTGTCACTGAAAGCACCAGACAGTAAAGATGGTTTAATGAAGTCCGGAAAAGGACTGAATTTTTTTTCTCTGTCAGTGTAGTCATGATGTCTGAGCGTAAAAAGAAAATGTCAACCTGTGTCTCATTTAATACCCTGCCAAAAAGGCAAATTTGTTGAATTTGATTTATGATCTGAAATGAGTTTCCTTAAAGTAGCTGCAGTGCATTTTGTCTTTAAGGATAGGGGCAGAGTTTGGTTGTAATTGAACAGTTTGGGAGACGGTGAAGCTTTGAATAAACTCTTTTGACTTTGGAAACAGGTGTGGACTGAATGCAGAGGATCAATGGGTCAAAATATCAATATTAGGACATGTTTTTGTCCTTGCATGCACAACAATGGATACACAGTCCCCATCCAATGAAGTTTGGATGTTGTGTAAAATGTAAATCGATCTTTATTCAATTGAATACACTACATATTCAATTAGATGTCTAAAACACATTTCAAAAAAGCTGGGACAGGGCCATGATTACTGCTGTGTTTCATAATCTTCCCCATAAACAACACACTCAATACAAGTTTGGGAACTGGGGATACTTAACAAAGTTTTAGTGGAATCCTTTCACATGTTTGCTTGATGTACTGTAAGTTTTTTTTTTAAACACTAGGACTTTGGCTGAAGTACATCTTCACTGAAATTAAAAAAAAATCCCCAAGCTTTGACCACTAGGTTTGGAAAAAGAAGCCAATGCAGAAGTTCCAAAAACTGCAGTTTCTGCTTCTTTTAATCGTGTCCAATTTATTCTATTTTTTTTTTTTTCACCATCTTTATTTCAAGAAACATATTGTTGTTTTTGGCAAGGATGACATGTTTTTGCAAGTGTACATTTGTTTGTTTGTTAGCAACACTATGCAAAAACTATTGAACATATTATGCTGCAATTTCCAGGAGATGTTGGTAATGGCCCAACTTAAAAACAAGTACATTTTGGTGGTGATCCGGGTAACCACCATTATGCTCATTTTCACTCAATAACTGTCTAACTAATAATAAGATCAACGTGATTCTGAGTGTAAGGTTTGAGATTTCAGGGTAAAGGAATCCTATTGTGATAGTAACTTTATCATGGAACTAATGCTTACAGATAAAACAGCATGTGAGCTACCTTGGTGGCGCTTTGTGCTCTCTTGGTGAATTTAAGCATGATTTCTACAGTTTTGTACTATGCACAATACTGCTTCAGAGTAAGAGCAAGAAGAAAAATTATGGTATGCATATCCCAAAAAAGACATGTGAACATATTTTTATCACGCTTGTTTATAAAATGTGTTTTATTTATGATTAGGGTGGACAAACTACACTACTGATGATCCTAGATGGTTAAAGACCATCAAATATCAATTCTGTTTTTTCATAAACAATAACAGCATAACACTGCTGCAGCAGTGGGTGCAATGCCGTGTTGAAGTCTTACCTGTGAGATGACTAACTCTAGCTTCTTAGCCACTGTTGGGTAAAATTAGAGCCCCTGGAATACACTGGCTGTCCCCTAACCCTGCAACACTTCTGAGATTTAAAAAATCCTGGCAAACTGAGGGTGGTATGACCATATACCAGCCAAATATCAATCTAACAGCAAAGTTATCATGGATGGCATAGTTGTAAAGTAAAAGCTGCTTCTGCCTTAAATGGATGTACATCAGGAATCCAGAAATGATTAATTTCATTGGTGATTTACAGCTACTAGAAAACAAAAGAACAAGGGGAAATTAACAAATGGACATCTTAAATATCAATATAATGCAGTATGTGCAATTGTACCGCTAATACAATCATATCTACTGAAAAGTAAATAAGAGAAGAAAGGAAGAAGAATACAGAGGAGGAGGAAAGACGGCTGTTCAAACATTTTTGTCTGAGCCCCTCTGTGGGAAAAAGGGCACCCAGCAGCCCCCAGGAGTCAATTTCATCTTTAGTTTCTTCTCTCATGCTTTCATACTAAGCTAGCTTTGGATCAAACAGACTGTGACTCTGCCTGCCCCTGGCTCACCCCAATGGCCCGTTCATCCCTCTTCACACACACACAAAACACACACTCTTCATCCCCCTCCTCTGACACTTGTCACAAGAGGTTCATGACTCAGTTATCACACTTTTCCTTAAACCATTGCACCGCTTTCACCTGCCACATGACAAAAGCTGCACAGGGCCTGTTTGCCCATTAAACAATGAAATAATAGACCACCATGTGAATTTTCTCTGATGATAATTTGGAGAAGTTGTTCTGAAATAAGTTGTCCCTCTGATTTTGGTTTGGTTTGCTTGGATATATGTTTAATTTCAGGACAAAAACAACCAAATATCGATCTGAAACCAAACAAAACAACTAGGGCAATATACCTGATAATATATTGGTATCAGCAGATAATATCCCTATCCCTTCAACGGCAGTAAATATGGCAGGATCAATTAATGCTATCTGAAATTTCAGCTTATTATCACTGAATGTCTACACTAACTAAATAAAAAGTATTATATTCAGAGAGTGAAATGCAGTTCTTTTTGCATCACACCTGTTTTTAGCAAAGATAAACTGTCAGTATGAAGAACAGGCTGATTTCAGCAAAGTGGAGACCGCAACTTAAAAATATCAGTATTACCAATTTTAAGCACGAACTGCTTTCATTTATTGTTGCCCTTTCCTCTCCATATTTTCTCTGAAGCATTATGCATATGAGTCAATGAGTAGGGATGAGAAAACTGTTGCAGTGGGTGGCAATCATGTGCTAAAGATTGGCTTTGCTTTGAGAGAAGGGCAGAAACAGGTTTTTATGCTCACAATATGTGAGCAGGTGTGAAAATATTTTAGCTTTCACCAAACCATAAAATCTGGGATGTTTAAGATAATAAATGTTGCCATTAAGCTTGACGGTGCCAGAGCTGTATTTGATTAAACCACGGGTAAAAAAATGTATCAGGATTTGAGGGTGAAATATAAACTCTGAGCACATCAGCATAGTACATCAAGTTAAGCATCATGCTATATTTTTTAGCCTAGCCTTGGATAAGAACGTTGGTAGCTCCACAACAGACTCACACTGGCTCCTACAGAAGGACAATCCAACTCAGCTGTTCAAAATTGCTGAGAAAAGCACATCGAAATTATGTCAAGAGTCCAGTTGGTTAAAAATTGTCAATATTTTTAGGTCCTTGCCTAAGTTGGCAGAATGACCATTGAGAAACACACATGACCAGCTTTAATCAACCTAAACGAGCAGAGGTAAATGGTTACATTATAATGTGTTCAAATAAGGCTCAGAAAACTTATAATTAGATGAATGAAAGGCTACATCATGATGTGTTCGAATGAAATTTTAAGAAAAACAAATCATTTTTGTTGAAAATTATATATTTGTTTCTGTGGACTTGTTTTTCTTTTACATCATAAATTGAATTATAAACGGTTTTTGAAGTGCCTTTGTGCTCAAAAGTATATTAAGAAGGAACATATAGTTTGTCCTGCAGTAAATTTTGCTTTAAATCTCACAAAATAGAATTATATTAGACAAAAAAAGCACTCCAACAGCCCAGATTGCCGAAACTGGACTGAACCAAAAGCTGTGACCAAAAGAAAGAAAGAAAAAAAGTTACACACTTTACCATGGGCTTAGTGTATTGTTGCATTCCTGATATCGAAATCAGTGTCAGAATCAGTATAAAATAGATATGAGACTGTGTTTACTACTTATTGTTGCGAGTGAGCTTAACTATAAAAAAGTAATCTTTACTTAAAAAAGTAAGTATTTTGCATTTTTACACATGCAAATGATTGTTACTTAATAAATACTAGTCATAAAGGCATATTTTTTTTAACTTAGTAAAGTTAACTCATGTTTGCAAGTCAAGGCAGCTATTGGATTTTACAGTGTAGTATTAGCGATGATGAGTTCGGAAATATCAACTTATTAGATATTTGTAAAAACTTAGCATCCCTAAAAACAAACAACCATAAATCCAGAGCAAACAGGTGAACTGATAAAACACAATACACTATAGTTGTTGTATAAGCAGCAGATGCAGCTGTCAACACGCAGCTGCTACACAGCATTTACATAAAGTGTAATGCTCACTGTATATTCTGAGCAAAGTGTGGGTGCATGTGAAAGTTGCCTGAGCATGTATGTGTATATCAACATGGGATTTCATGGATGTGTGTAGGATTTTATTGAGCTCAAGAGTCAGAACTATGCTCCGCCCTTGTGTGTGTGTGTGTTTGTCTTTAACATGTAGGCTGGAGAGTGATCATTATCAGTACTGGATTCCTCTTGTATGCCCTGAAATGATGATGTAAGTGAGAGCGTATTTTTTCACAGTGAGGCCCATGCTCTGAGGAATGTGTGTGTGTTGTTGTGCTTCAGTTTGTGTGTGAGGGGCGACTGTGTTCACTAACTCACTCAGCTCATGAGAATGAGTAATGATCAATACTCTGACCTTTGTTGTTGCCACTTGAAGGGTAGCCAGTGCGCCCGAGGGAGTTAAGCGGCAAGCATCAAAACTTAAACACGGCCCCGCTGCGTGTCAGTGTTCATACTTTGTTGTAGTGTGTGTTTTTGTGGGAGCACGCTGTGGGGTAAACTGTGCTCTAGAGGTACTTCATATCTGTAATCTTACAGAACAGAGGAGGGTGACGGGGAGGTCCAGCAGCAGGGCAGGGGGTTAAAGTAATCTAAGTATGGCTAAACTTTGAGAGTACTGAATGGGCCACTTCGGGGAGAGAGAAAATACACAATGCACAATTAGACTGTTCAAATTTGCCATGACATGATGAAATATATTTGATAATATGGACTGTTGTTAATGAAAGTATGTTCCCTAGAAGTCTTTTTTCGCTTATCTGATGTTCTTTTTACACCTTTCCTTAAAAAAAAATGTTCCTCCTAAATCCAAAGTCAATAAGATAGTATTTTCCCAATACTACATTATTGATAAATCAAATAAAGTATGCATGAAGCACTTTAATTCACAGGCCTCAACTCGACAGATAAACAGCATGGATTCAAATTTATCCAATCCACTGCGTGTAATTCAAGCTTTTGAATGTTGTTTACTCTGAGTGCTCACGCTGCATACTGATGAAAATAAGATTTAGTGTGCAGACCGTATTGTGAATCATTTTTCAATAGCTCAAGTTTGGTAATGAAGGTTCCAAAATGGGTTCCTCTGACCTTATTTTTTCCAGGTGTTGTGTCGAGGGATGTGTTGGTTTAGTTGGCTGTACATGTGAGGTTGTGACCCAGGCTAGTCAAAAAAGTTTAACAGATTATTTTAATTAACTTTCGTTTACTAAAAATGCCTTAGGTTAGAAACATCCGCACCATTATTTTTTAATTAAGCCATGAAGTACCATAGAGAAAAATCTATAATGAGTTATAAAACATTTTCTTCATTAAATGTAGCAGTCATGTCATTGTGAAAGTGACAACTTCCCCTTGTTTTTTGTCAGTACAATCCAATCACTGGCAGCCAAAGGTTAACAAAAGAGTTACTAGTTACATCCCAAAAGTATTTTAAAAAGAAATGGGAGACATATTTGTGTCCCTTCAAAATATTTGAGATACATATAGCATCTAGGAGTGGCGTTAATATCTCTATGAGGCAAAAAAAAAAATTGAGGGAATCATTGTGAATATGTGAGTATTTTATTTTTTACATTTAAGAATGCAACAGTCACCAATAAAATGATAAACCGTGGTAATATTTTCTACGGTTAGTGTAACTGTTCCTAATTCAACTACTATTAAAAACGTGTTTGATGACCTCACTTTATCAAATACTCATGGTATAGCTGCTCATTTCCAAAAGCCAGAACTATATGTCTGCTCCTCAGTAAAGCAGCAGAGGTCCCTCAGACGCGGATGCGCATGTGCAGTTTGTAATGTTTGGCCTCTGAAAGCAAAAGTATGGCGGCTGATGCCCAGAAGGACACCAAACCAGAGATTATTTACCCCTCAAAACGGACAAGGTCTGAAGCCTTGTTGTATTTGGATTTTACAAGGAAGCCAAGAGGAAACTAATTGAAGATGGTCACTCTGTCTGCAGAAAATGTAAAAAATAAAAGTCCCTGGGAAGGAAGGCAGGGAAGAACCAAACAGCACCCATAGTGCCTTCATTACAAGCACCCCAACAGCAGCATCAGAGGGAAGAGACCTGGCTATATGGTTAAGAAAGATTACTTCAGCGAGGAACCACAGAGTTTAACAGGTTCAGGTTTTGACCATGGCAGACCTTTTTTAAATTCATATTATTTGTTATATTTATTATAAGCCAAGTTGAATGATTTCAGTGTGTACAGTACAGGACAAAAGTTTGGACACACCTCATTCAATGTGTTTTCTTTAATTTTCATCACTATTTACATTGTAGATTCTCACTGAAGGTATCACAACTATGAATAAGCATGTGGAATTATGTACTTAACAAAAAAGTGTGAAATAAATGAAAACATGTCTTATATTCTAGTTTCTTCAAAGTAGCCACCCTTTGCTCTGATTACTGCTTTGCAGACTTTTGTCATTCTCTTTATGAGCTTCAAGAAGTAGTCACCTGGAACGGTTTTCACTTCTCAGGTGTGCCTTTTCACGGTTAATTAATGGAATTTCTTGCCTTTTTAATGGGGCTGGACCATCATTTGTGTTGTTCAGAAGTCAGGCTGATGCACAGCCAACAGACCTATTAGACAACTGTTAGAATTAATATAATGGCAAGAACCAATCAGCTAAGTTAAGAGAAACAAGTGGCCATCATTACTTCAGTGAGAATCTACAATGTAATTAGTGACAAAAATAAAGAAATCGCATTGAATGAGAAAGTGTGTCCAAACTTTTGGCCTGTACTGTATATAAGTAACAGAAATATTCGAGGTACCTTTGCAGAGGTTTGCGCTCCCCCAGTACTATCGAGTGTTAGGTGGGCTCATGTCTCTTCTTCTCCGCCACTAGTCCCTCCTCCGTCTGCCTGCTGCACACCTGAGTGCCATCAGCGCAGGTAGAAGACAGAGAGGGCAGAGACACTCTCTTCCATCTGAAAGCAGCACACCTTTTTTGGCAAGTTTCCCTATTTGTTCTGTTTAACCATTGTTGTTTGCTTTATCCCCTCTTTCAGGTTTGGCTTCCCCTCCTGACATTTTTAGTTTGTTGGGAGTTTTGTTCTTTCAGTTTCTTGTTTAAGTTTGGGCTGGAGATCTCCAGTAGTCCAGCAATCATTTTTTTCTTTTAGTCTTAGGATTTGTGTGTTTTCTTAAGTTAGGGGGAGGTGATGGATACTAGTGTTGTGCTGAAGACCACACTATCCGAGACCAAGACTTGCCCGAGACAAGAATGCACCGAGACCAAGACAAGACCAAGACTTTTGGGAGTCGAGACCAACTTGAGACCAAGACCATCAAATCTATTTTCAAAACCATGACAAGGTTGAACAGTTATGGGGGGTGTCCCCACATAACTGTCACAACACCGGTCACAACACTGGAAAGGTTGCAGTCATTACAGGGGGAAATATCACATGAACTGAAGCTTTTTGTTGGTATAATGATGTTGAAGAACAGCAGATCAGTGCTGGTCTTGATCGGTCTTTACGGAAAATCCCAAGACCGGCCAGTCCGAGACCGAGACAAGACCGAGTAAAAATGCTCTCGAGTCCGAGACAAGACCAAGACCTTTAAAATGTGACCAGTCTTGAGTAACACAACACTAATAGATACAATGGGCCATTGCGTGGCTGGCCCAGTACCTTCCCACCTTTGGATTATTGGTTTTCTTTGTCTTTTCCTGAATGTTGATTTTTCCCAGTAAAATTCCATTATTTTTCCTCAAGTTGAAGTTTGGTTGTGTTGTCCCTTTTCTACATGCTGTGGTTTTCAGGGTTTAAGCCTTGTTAAATGAGATAGTGTATAGGAGATCGTAACATCTAGTTTTAACTGAATTGAGACAAAGCAGCCTAGCTGTATGTTTTAAAATCACCTAAACCACTTCCTAGCTTTTACTTTCTTACTTTCATTTCCCAAAAAACCCTGTTGAGACTCAAATCTCAATGTACTGTTGATGTTTCTGAAAATCTCAAGCTCCCATATTGGAATCTAAGTACTGGGACAGTGTCAAATGTATCACATGCAGAGACGAAAAGAAGGCAGAAGAAGAAGAAAGAGGATGACTCTTTGGCTCAGAGTGATTCCCTCTGATCCTCTCACACTCTCCATAGGCACTGGTTTATCATTCAGGAGCAGTTTCTCTGCATGTCTTCTCTGCCTGCATTAATATCAGCCTGCTTGAGTTAGGACGTACACTCATCAGGTCACGCACACGCTCACTTCTTGCTGGAATCATGGAGCAAACAGTGGGCCGACACAAACCCTGCTCACAGAGGAATTCGGTCGTAGTAGCTGTTGAACCAAACCTGCACATAAAGCCCGCTTACGGAGAATGGGAGGTGACAGACGAGGCAGGTGAGGAGGGGAGGAAGGGGGTGGTTGAGGGGGAAGGAGACAAGGAGACAGACAGAGGGACTAATCAGGAGAGGCATGTGATGCTGGAGAGGGGGGATAAGAGAAAGGAGAAAGTGGAAAGGTGTGGTGAGAGAGACAACACAACAGGACTGATTCCCCCTCATTCAGTGGTCAGACATGTAATTTAAGTGCTGTGATAGCGCCCTGATGAGGGGTGATTTTAGACAATCTGTTCTACTCTTTTCTCTCAAGCCAGCAACTTTGCTTTGTGGCAGTTGAAAGGTTGACCCTTATGTCTTGGCTCCAATTCCTTACTGTAAAAGTTGTTTTTTTTAAGTAGCACTCTTTGTCTTAGGGCGTTTTCACACCAACCACATCTAGTGCGCACCAAAGAAGTTTTGGCCCAGGGTTTGGTACGTTAGTATCAATGTGAATACAACCATCGCACTTTGGTGCGCACCAAATCAGCCGGTCTGAGACCTCCATGAAGAGGGTGGTCTTGATCCGCTTCATCTCCCTACATTTGGTGCAGTTTCACTGGTGTGAAACAAAGTGGTCCGAACCGATCTACTTTTGATGCATTACTTCCTGTTAATCCTGCGGTTGAATCTTTTGCTTACTGAATTTGTCGATTTGTTTATTCTGGTTGAGGAGTACGATGATTTATGAGGGTCCAGAAGGTTGCTGATGCCGTCGACGATGAAATAATATTGAAATAAATATCTGAAGGAAAATGTAGAAGAGAGCGAAACGTAAACATTGGTTGTCTGGTGCAGGAAATGGTTACCATGGTAGTCTCTTCTTCGTTCTCCTCCGTAGCAGGTTTGGTAACCAGTTACGTGTATATCGCCCCCTGCTGTTTTAAACTGAGTAAATACACAAGTGGGTCCGGGCATGGTTCGATGTTGCCAGTGTGAATGCAAGCCAGCGGGGGAGGGGGAGGGGGGCGAACCCATGGTGAACCACGCTGCAGCATGGTTCGAAACAAGTGGGCCTAATGTAAAAGCGCCCTTAGATAGCATGTGACCTCATCATTTGCTTGCAGATAACAAACCAAATAAAAATATAACTTCAATTGTTAAATCACCCTGTGGGGAATTTGTTTTGCAACAGGCATCCCAAGTAAAAAGGAAAGGTACTTAACCAATGGTAGACAAAATAAACAGTAATAGTAATGATGAATAGTCGAAGTATAGCAGATAAAAAGAGAATAAGTAATCAACAGTCAGGGAATACAACCTAACAACCCTCAATATGCATAAATAACACATAATAAAACAGATCAATGAATGAAGATTGTTATAGGCAACCAGACCTGCCTCAGACCAAGACCTGGCTTTCCTGGTCTTGGTCTGAGGCATTCTCCAACGTTGGTCATTAGAAAGAAGATCAGATTCAACAAAAACAGGGTGATTAGGACAGTCAAGAATTTGTTGGGTCCTATTAATGATGAGTCTACTGTGGACATCCTGCAGTCCTGAGATTGCTGCACTCTGATCACCTTGCTCACTATTTTAACCAGATTCTGCTTTTGCTGGACAAAAACCAGACAACCATACCAAACAACCATGCAATTTGTAAAAAGACTGATAAAAAAGAGGCATTATACACTGAGAACGTCTTCATCTGTCTTAAAAAATAAAGTCTCTGCTGGAATTGGGTTCAAATTATCAATAATTGTTCCCAGATATTTGTACTAAAGGAAAATCTCAACACCCATCATTAATGAGAGTAAAGGTGCTTACACACCAGACGCTACTTGTACTACCTCGGCGATCACTCTCCATGCAAAGTCAATGTACAGCCGCGAAAGGGCGGGGCTAACCCTCCCGCGATGCGTTTGCTGCGTACAAGACAATCATTTCACATGTCGCGGAATGTCAAAGATGTCATGTGTGGCTGTGCAGCAACAGCCAATCAGCGGTGTGTGCATGTGTGACTGTGCAGACAGACAGGTTTTCATCCGGACCACAGAGGAACAATTTATGTACGTGTGGGAAACATTAGTCAGTGAGGACATTAGTTCTGCCTAGGCAGACCGCAGAAAACTCACAGACGATGCTGCGGCTGATAAGTGAGTGAAAAGGATACAGTTGGAATAATATCCGCTTATTTACCTATTATATGATATATGATATGATCAAGGTGAAACTCGAGGGGACGTGACGTCACCGAGCGACGGCCGACAGCCACCAAAATGAGGTATTTATGGACATGCGATGAGACTTCAGTGGGCGACGCGATTTTGATCACAGAGTTGCAGTGTGAACGCAGCTTTACACTGGCACCGGGCTGTGACCTTATTTAGGCATATTAGTCAATTTAAGTTAAAAAGGGAAAAAAGTTTCTCTGCCTTGTACTGACAACTGTATTCAAAGGATTGTTTTGTGTGCAGAGAGGCCCCGCCCACTAAAAAAACCAACTACTACAATAACTAGCTTGAAACTGGTCTATGTTGACATGTGTGTCTCTGTTAAATTTACTTTAAAAACAAAAATGGAAGGAGGAGGAAAGTGCTATATTGAAGCTAATAATCTATTGATGTTTCAGCAACATGGCTGTTTAGACCACTTTTAACATTGGTCACTGAACTGACTTACAATGTAAAACCATCATCTGACACTGTACGCAGGCTTGGTTAACATCAGCACCATGTCACATCATGACAGCTCGAGGGTTACCATGATGGACTAAGATCTAAAGACCTGCAAAGCTGATACATCCCCCCAGTCTTTACTGGTCTTTACTGACATTTACAGTGATGCTCAAGGAGGCTATTGGCCAAGACACAAACCAACAGAGTAGACTTGCAGTCATGCAAACTTTCATAAACCTTCGAGTGCTACAATTCACCTTGAAATCTGTTTTCCACCAAGTTAAAATTAAAACTGTTTTACCAACAAAATATCTAAAAGCAAAATTCAGCTCACTTTCTTTCTTTCTGTACCAACATGACATCCCATATTCTCTCAACTGATTACCTCTTTTGTTTCTTGTCAAGGTTAAATGGAGAGCTGGGCCTCAGGAATGGTTACTTTATTTTACTTTGCCTAGAAAACCTTTATTTATCTAAAACCCTCAGCTGGGTGATGTCAGCTGTGAGTTTCATCAAGTTCCATGATGAGTTTTTCCACATCATTCATTGGATCAACACAGCACTCTATTCAAATGAGACCAGATGAGATCAAATACTATGACTCGATGGGCAGGTGTCGTTTTGCATTTAAAATAGAAGCAGTGTTCTTCAAGCTAAGCAGACATCACCGACGTGAAAAATAAGAGCACATGGTGCCTTTTTTTTCATTCATTCATTCATGTGAAAAATGGCACATAAAACAAACAACATACCTGCAGGTAAAAAGACCAGTGCATTTGAATTAAACTAAACAAGTTTGTTGGATATCAAAGGGGTTGTGGTCAAAAGGTGGCCAGTGAATTTAATGGCAAACTTTCCTCCAGCTTTATCACCCTGGGTTACTTTTGTATAATTAATAAAAGCAAATTAGAAGTCTAACACTGGGATGTGAGCGTTTGTTTATCATAATGTACTATGACATTCTTTGTCTCCCAACAAAACAGCTTTTGAAATAAAAGAGTATTTTTTTTATTAATGAGCAACTAAGGTGAAGTACATCTCCCTTCTAATTAAAAAATGCCTTAATAAAATTATGGCTCAGGACTGAGAGAGAAGAAACTGGCAAGTAATGCAGGATGTATTATGCTTTTTATCCAATGTAAGATGGGATAGGCTCCAACCTAGTCCGTGTTTTTTTTTTTTTTTGGAAGTATAAACCATCCCCTGTGTTGTCTCAAAACCTTTTTGTTACTTTCTTAAGGGTCTGTGTCCACAGCTACTGTCCTGTTGTACTGCATGTCCACATTTTCAGCACAAAACCATTTCCAATGCTTAGGGCCCCAGAAATTTCTCTTTTCCCTCACTGACCACCCTAATTCTAAGACAGGCAGGACTAATGTCCAGTTTGTGGACAATAACAACGGAAGATAATGTGATCAGACATGTCTTTTCAAGGGAAAAACTTTGGTCTTCAGCTTCTAATTGCGTTGTTTCCATGTTTTCTGGCATTGCTTTATGAATAAATGAAACTGTGGAGCACATGTGGCTATTTTAAATTATAATACAGACAGTAACTAGGGGAAGAGGAGACCAATTTTTGGAATCTAGCAACAATAAACGTGGTTGGGATGGCTAATTCTCTCATTTAGATCACAAGTCTTTTTCCTACCATCACCCAGTCTTGTCACAAATGTTCTGCAGAGTATATTTTGCCATTGCACAGGATCAGAAGGTCACTGGCCTGTTTCTAAAATCCAAACTAATTGACATTCATGGGACTTTTTTTTCTTTAATAGTTGCTTAACGGTAACTTCTAGGGACACAGTCAACTGGATGTCCCCAGGCAGTAGATATAGTAACTAATGAAATCACCACAACTCATGAGTGCAGAAATTGCTGTCAATGGGTATTTTAATAGTTTGTACCTCTGAACTGAATCAACTGTCCTCAATTTTCACATATTTTGCAACAGCTACATTCATAGCAGAGGAGGAAGAATGTATTAGAACATGGTACAGAAGTGTATTTATCATAGGTTGTACTTTTTGGTTAATCACAACAGTGACAGGGACGGAGAGACTGTGTGTAAAGTCTGTGTTGTCAAGCTTCACTGGTGTGAGGATCTGGTCATCCTTTCCATACATAACACCCTTTGGTCTCAGTTATTCAGAAAGGGTCATTAGATCAATCTTTTTGATCCTCTATGGCCTTGTACCAAATGACCTGGGACCTGAGATTAGGGATAATGCTAACATTGGTTTTTGTATGTTAACCAAATACATTACGGGCTTTAAAATTTCCAGAGGGCTTTGTTGTGTTTTCTTGTCCTCTAAAATACATGGTATCAAAGCGTAAATCTGTCTCTTAAAGGCGAGCTTGAAGGTTGTGCTGTAGGTCACAGGATCGGCCTTTCTAATTACATCCTACAGAGCAACATCACAACCTGTATAATTTTCTTTTGTTTTCATGACCTTATCATCTTTCCCCTTTGAGTACCTCAATCTATACTGTAACCTTATTCTAAGACTCTGCATTTCAGGGTAGAAAATGCTTGAATTGTATTTAAAGGCTGTCCTTCACTTTCAGTGGTTAAAGGACACAAAGTAACCTGACAAGCTAGATGGACAGCTCCATATATCTGCCACAGAAATATTTCACTGGTCCATCTGGGTAGGAGCCATTTGAATTTGTTTTCAGGGGCAGAACGTTAAAAAAAAACACAAGCTTGTGATTGGACAATCATTTGGCTCGTCACATTCATCACAGACCAATCCACATCAAGCAGGTTTGCCTCCTATAATGTAGCATACATAGCGGCTAATTGCTAACAACAGTTAACAACAGTTCATGGATGTTAGCGATAGCGGCTAACTTAGCCGCTAACAGCTAACAACAGTTAATGACCGTCAGCCGTTAGCCGCTAACTTAGCCGCTAACAGCTAACAGCCTTTTACTATCATCTTACACTAAATTGTACCAAACAGATGATTCGTTTAACACTTATGTGACATGAACCTCGTCAAAGACAATCACTACAAGTAAACTTCTGAGGAAGGCAGATTTCGCTGAGTTTTACTAGGTAGCCATGAGGACAATAGGCTATTTGGCATGGCTCTCAACTTCCGGTTCCTAACTTCCGGTTGTCATCACATCCACATTCTGCTGCTCCCGCCTCTCTTCCCTGATTGGGCCGTTAAGAATTTACCTGAGTGAATGTGTTGGAAAACGGAGGCTGGCAAGACGGAATCAGGCAGGTCTGTCTGCTCTGCAAGGCTAGGCACAAAGTCCCAGTCTAAAGAAAACTAAGGGGTTTTCACTAGCTCCCTTATTCAGCATAGGTGTGTTTTAGCAACATACTGTATTAAACAAAATGCTGTGTTATCCCCCTAAAGGCTGCAGTGATGTGTATATGTGGTTATGTGTTACTATGTCCACATCTCTTACAGTCATTTGTTTCAGTAAAGAAAAAAAATCAATCCTTCTGCAGAGACTCTTCATGGTCTCCAGATTACAGAGTGATTACACACTGCGTCAGTCTGTCCCTGCCAGCTACACAATTTAAAAGATGCTTTTTAGGGTGACTGAGTTTGAAAAGGAAGGGGGCGGTAGGTGTGCCCTTGGATCTAACTTTTATCCATTTAATGCCAGGGTGGTTTTAGAGCACCTCCAAAGAAGTGAGCGGATATCATAGATTGGGACTTAAGCCAGACTGGGCGATTTATAGCGAGGCATTTTTTCGAGTTTATGTTTTGTGTCATATTCCAGTTACAGTCTGGCCTTGTTCCCTCTTCTTTTTGTCTCGGATTCTGCTTTGTTTCTCAGTGTCCCTTTTAATCTAATTTCCCTCATTTGTCTCTGTTGCTTCTCTCAATCCTCAAGAAGCTGCAGAGACAATGTGTCCCGGCAACCCAAATTAACACATTCATCTATCAGGCTGCCACTCCATCCATCTCCTCCCTCTCATTTGGCTGCCTTTCCCAAAGCCCCTCTCCCATTTTCTCCCTTCACACTATCTCCCATTTCCACCCAATCATTTTTTTTACCCTTTTATAGCAACACAACTATGGGGGTCACATCAGCCTCCTGCCTTGGCACATTTTGTGACCATCCATTCTCTCATCCTTCCAACCCTTTATCTCCTCCCACTGCTTGTATTTACTCCAGCATTGCTCCACCTCCACTGGCAGCATTATCTGGCAGAAGAAAAAGGGGCTCCAGGTGTGGTGCATTAAATTATGACCACAAGATGAGCAAAATGTGGCTCACACATCACACATTCCCTCGTACACTCCTCAAGTGTATTTTTGGATTCCTGAAGAGGAGCCAATGGCCCCTTGAGGGTAGGGATGGTCACAGTGATGTCTCAGACAAGAACTATGCACACTGTAATGTAATGCTAGTAAAGCCTTGGCAAGTTTTGTTAGAATGTTTTAAGATTAACCTAAGGCTACTGTAACAGTATTCCAGACAATGCAACTATAAGAAAGACAAAGAAAAATGAAAAATGTTTTGTCATTGACTTCATCTGTGTGACAGTCACACTGGCTGTTGTTAGATCCTGAAAACTCAATTTGGAGTGTCAGCTCTAACACCTCTTTTCTTTTCTCTTCAAGAAAATCAGTGAGCTAAATTATATTAGTACAGGAAATTATTAGCAAAGTTTGGCAACCATTGATTAAAGTTAAAACTTCCAGCAAACCTGCCAATTTTTCCAAGAAGAGGATTAAACTCTTCTCATCTCCCTATCAAATAGGGACTGCCTGAGTTACAGTTTGCCTGTTAAATAGGGGACTCGCAGAAGCCCCATTCACCCTGCCGATTCAATATGATGAAGTCACTGTGACATCTTGCGCCACTGTGAACATCACTGACACATAATGGGGGGATGTGTTAACCCCATCTGCTCCATCTCCACAAAGGTAGTACCAGAATTTGATGTTGGTGAGAAGGAATCACTTGGACTCAGTGGAGGAGATCAGTGTTGTAAACATTTCTGGTTTTGGGTGGAGGTGCAACGCCTGTTGTGTCCAGAGCTCCTATATCACTGTAAACTGACACAATACCACATCCTCAGAATTGATGGGATTATCTCAAGGTATGATGATGATGGCCGAGCCTTGTTGTGACACTTTTGTATAAATACACTGTCAAAAGTGCAAAAAAGAGGATCTGAAGTTAGCCTATCAAGGAGGACACTTAAGGTACACTTGTTTGCAGTTAAACATGGGACTTGCAAAGTACCCGTCTACCAATTTACAGGGGCTTTAGGGGAAGTTTGTAAGTCCATCCTTGATAGGAAAACATGTTCTCCACAAGTACCAACATGATTGGAAAGTTATGGTCTTTTCCATTTTTTTCTAAAAACTTCTGAAACAGTAAATCCATATGTTGGCGAGTCTGGGAAGTCATACAGCATCCCAAACTGGCAACAGGGGACATTTTATTTCTACAACAGATATGCCTGACTTATTGGGATACTCTAACTTCATTTCACATTTAGTCATGGCTCAGTTTGCTTGGTACTCCACTGAAAAGTGCTGCCAAAACTGCAGGTACCAGGCAGACCCATAAGAACAACCAAGGTTGAGTAGAGCTGATACTATGGAGTGCAAAAGCATGCACACAAATCACCTCTTTGGCAGATTGACAGGTACAACTCCCCTGTCTTCAAATAAGGAGAAGACTTTCAAAGTGAAATGTCTTTCTTTCTGTCCTGATCCTGGAGGACCAAAACGTTTCTGGGCACCAATGTATTCTGGACAGACACTGCTTTGGTAATTCTTAAAATCATGAAATTAAAAAAAAAAGGCCAATCATCATATCTCTGGTTTGTTGGCTGTATATTGTTCATTAACTACCCACGTAACAAAAGGCAAACAAAATTATTGGGGTAATCTTTAACTTGATGCTTCCATATAACATTTAAAAGCATATTTTATGTCACAAGGACCTTGCAAGTAAACCATATTTGCAGCCATAAACACACAAACAAGCGCAGTGTAGTCATCCTGGAGACTTATATGTGACTAATGAGTATTTCATGCCATCTTTTATTCCACTATTCTTTCCGCAAGGCCATTATCACCTCCTCCCCCTCGCCTCTTCTCTCCCCTCTCTTCCAAACAGATTAATTCATCTAACCGATTTAATAGACAGCAGCATCAATAGTTTTCAAGCCTGTCGCTATCATAATTTTGCCTCTGGGCTCAATGAGGTGTAAAAATGGCCATTATAACTTTTATGGAAAGACGCGAGAATCATAGCGGCTGAATAGGAGTTCCTGAATAGAAATCATCCTCTATGGTAAAATCTGAGTCTGCTGAGAAGAGTATCTGAATTAATTACTTTTTGCATCTGTATATGTGTGAGACTGACTTGAGGCACAGATTTATGTGTTTTCTGCAGTTAACACGAAATGGAAATGCTGCGATGATAACCGTTTCAATCACGCAAAGCAGATAAAGCTTTTGGAAGATGTGAACAACAGTTAAATGATGCAGAGGTAATGACTGATCAAATAACAGATTTACGGAGTTTTCAAATCCGCTGAACAACTTTTTGTCAAGCACACAGGGCGGCTCTGAACAGAACTCTGAAGAGTAGTGGATAAAACTGTCTCGTCAAGCTCTCTGGTATAATAAAGCTTTGTTTGAACGAAAAGGAAATGCTCCACCATGCTGACAGAAACAATTGTTTGGGGATGTTCTGTGTCCAACTTTTGTCTTCTAAGTAAAAATAGATTCTCAACACAATGCATTAACTGAGACACATTCCCATTATGAAAACAAACACCACTATAAATGTCTGACAACCACTCAACAGGACAAATGAAACTTCAGTGTTTTGTGCCTGCTTAGACAGACTACATTGTTGTAATTTTACCCGCACAGCTCCTCATCTTTCCCTGCATTTGTTGTAAAAAGTATTCAAGCTGGTCTGCAGGCACATGAAATATTGGATTGTCTTTCTTGCTTGACATCTGTGTACAAACAAGAGTGAAAACAAAATCTGGTCATAGATGCTGGCTCTGAGCTCTGACTAAATCCATGCCTCTCATGCAACTGCGTGGGCTGCAATCAACATGTTTAATATATTCACTTTTTAAAAAAATTATTAATGTCATAATGACAGGGTTTATAATATAACAACCCTAATGGAAGAAAATTTGGTTTTGTCAAATTTGTGTTTGCTGAAATGGCCTGTGTTGACTGAAGTCTCTTCTTTTCGGCCCCCCTCAAAGTCCTTCCATAAGCTCCAACTGGTTCAAAGCTCTGCTGCTTGTATTATCACCAGAACTCTCTCAGACTTTACTACCCTACATCCACTTCACTGGCTCCTGGTTAAACAAAGAGTTGAATTTAAACTCCTCCTGTAAACCTTCAAGGCAAGTCACAACTTAGCCCCTTATTATCTATTCAACCTCCTTCACATCACCACTCCTGCCCGCTCCCTCAGATCTTCCTCCTCCATTCACCTCACTGAGCCCTCTTTCTGCCTCAGAACCATGGGAAGCGGAGCTTTTATCTGCTCTGCAACTCTCTGCTACCAGACATTTATAACTCTGACGCTGCTGCCTATTTTCAACACCAGACTCAAAACCCACCCAACCCACTGTAATCAGCCATCTACTTTCGTCCTGATTCTTTCATTGTTTGTTGATTTTGTCCATTGTTGTTATATTTAATGTTGGGTGTTGTACAGTGTCCATCAGTTTCAAAAAAGGTGATTATGAATAAAATGAATTTTTATTATTTAACAGCAACCACAGTTTGAGTGTCTGGGCTCCAACTTGAAGACTTATGCTGCGTTCACACCGCAAGCGACCCAGCTACCAAAATCGCGTCGCCCACCGACGTAGCGTCGCACGTCCATAAGTACCTCATTTTGGTCACCGTTGCCGTCAGCTGTTGCTCGGTGACGTCACGTCCGCTCGAGTTTCACCGCGGTCATATCATATATCATATAATAGGATGTAGAAGCGGACATTATTCCAGCTGTATCCTTTTCATTCACTTATCAACCACAAAACACTGCAGCTGATGCCCTGCAGCAGCATTATCTGTGAGTTTCCCGTGGTCCGTCTAGGCGGAACTAAAGTCCTCACTGACTGTCCACATGGACATAAATTGTTCCTCCGTAGTCTGGATGCCTGTGACAGTCTGTCACAGGCACCGTCACACACGCACACACACACCGCTGATTAGCTGTTGCCACACAGCCACGCGACATCGCCTGAAAAGATCAACTTTTTTTACTTTGACATTGCGCAAAAAGTGAAGTGATCGTCTTGTACGCAGCAAACGCATCGCGGGAGGGTTAGCCCGCCCCATCGCGGCTGTAGATTGACTTTGCATGGAGAGGGATCGTGGAGGTAGTTCAAGTAGCGTCCGGTGTGAACGCACCGTAAGAGGAGTAATCTTGTAACCTTATCTAAGAAGACAGGTGGATGCTAGGATGGTAAAGGGTTAAAAGCAAGAGCACAGTACTAACTAGCTCAGAGGCACCACTTTCCTTAGTCACATTAATTGTTGTCTACAGATGAGAGATTTAACAAAAACTCAAATAGCCAAACATAACAATGGAAGTGAAATGTTTTTAAAATGAAGAAATCTTAGGTGGCTGTATTAAGTAAAAGTAAAAATTAACATATGAATTTTGTCTGGGTAGGAGTCCTGACATACCTGTTTTGTTTTGTGAAGATTGGTTAAAGCCAAAAATTGTTCTCTAAATCTAAACCCGCCATTTGATGAAACCCTCTTTCAAATATATTTTAAATTTTTGATCTCCAACCTGTCTAAGCTCATGCCAAAATTTGCGAGTCAATCTAATGTGTCCTCTTGGGAAAATTCATAGAAAACAATTAAAACATGAAAGTTATCAAGATTGAACTTAAACCTTCAAAGCTCACTTCCTGTACATTTTACAGGACGGCCAATTTAAGCAGAAAAACAGTAGAAGAAAAACAAATGAATTCCAGTAGAGCTCTGGCACAGAGGTCTACCCTGCTGTCCCCTACTAGCCTACTGGCACACTACCCCAGAACTACTCCAACATAGAATGATGAACATCCATCGTGCTTGATACTTGTACTTTGAGACTGTGGAGAAAAAAGCCAAAATGGAGGCAGTAAACAACTGTATTGGCATTTTACATGCTAGATTAAGCTGAAGTTAGCCTCAAAACAGGCCAGGCCTCCCTAATACATATCTTGTTCCATTTGGTTAGCCTCATATGATAAAAAATGGAAGTGAGTTCAGTCTGAGAGCTGCAGGCTACCCAGGAGCACCTGTATGATCATTACTAGGCTGTAACCGAAGCCACTATGGCACATAGCCATTGATGTTCTGAATTGACTGTAAGCACATTGAGATCAAATGACAGTTACTATTATTTACAACAACAGATACCATCACAATTAAATGATACTATGACAGCTACTTGTCTGTGAAAGGCAGTTTTTGAGCGTTTGCTGTCACCGTTGTCACCATACTGCAGGCTGCATGTCAAGCAGAGTGATCCTCTGTCCCCTGTCTCTTTACCGCACTGCCTTATCCTTTTTACTGTCGTGTTAGCTTGTTTTATTCCTCAGTGTTGCAAGACAGAGAGCCTGAAGGCCAAGGTGCTGCTAAAACACACACAAGCACACACGCCCAAAAATCCACCAACTTACATCATGCATGATTCTAGGGCTCGTACAAAAATAAACAGCTGTTGAAAAGATAAATGCTGAAAGGTTGTAACCAGAGGAGGCAAAGCACTTTAATAAAAAAGAACAAAGGTTCTTGTGAAAGGAAGTATGTCCTCTATAAACTATGTCAAATACCAGAGCAAAGTGGGGTAGAGAACATGTCAGATGGTGCTCTAGACCATTAGTCAACATTTGAAATATCTGAGTTTGTTTGCAGGCTGGCTAGAGAATGAAACAATAATGAGTGTCTACAGGAGGTTCCATGCAAATTTGGGGCTGTTTTTCTGCATATGGACTTGAGGATTTGGTCTAGATTAACAGTGCCTGAAAAAGCAGATACTTGCTGATCATGCAAAACAATCAGAGAGGTATCTGATTGGCCTCGATATAATCTGCAGCAGGACAAGAACCCAAAAAACACAGTTTGTGTCAGTAAAACTATCCTTGATCAGTGCCAAGAAGAATGAGGAACCCTGGAAGTGATGCCTTCACAGTTTATATCTCAAGATTAGTAAGTTTGTCTGTGAAAACATGTGGAGACAGAAGGATCTAAACCAGCCTATATCCACACCAGATCTGTGGTTGGTTCTCTAAGATGTTTAGAGGAACCTCCCTGCTGAGTTCCATTAAAAAAAACTGTGTGCAAGTTTACTTGGAAAATCTGTTGCCATGTTGAAGGCACATACTTCTATCAACTTTAAAGCATTTTTTCTAAACATCCGCACGGCACTACAAATCAATCAAATTACATTTAACTTTGACAATAATCTACAGTGACAGGGATCATTTGTGGATGGGCTAGCCTTGGTCATCTAGGAGTCTAGCTCTGCTCGAGGTTGTAACCTGTCAAAGGGTATCTCATTAATTGCTATCAAGACTTGCCTCCTACTGATGTGGGCAAATCTGAAGTTACTGCTGGGTTGGGAAAGTGCCACCAATGGCCACACAGATATCTGACCACTGGTTGGTCTGGCATACACATAAATACAAATAATGGCGAATACTATAATTTTGTTCTTGTGTGTATTGCGCCATAAAGAATACACATGGCACACCACAACAACTGACTCACTCACCAACAACCAGGGCCTCTATTCTTGTAATCTCATGTGGTCTCACGTGACGATTTTGTAAACAAACATAGCATACAATATCAGAAAGAACTGAAGCTAAATGTGGCTAGTGCATCCTTGGAGGGTGTGTTTTGTCCAGTTCCTCCACTTCTCAATTAGAGGTTATTCTGAGTTTTGCCACAAATCAATAAGATGCTCTTTTGTTTTGATGTTCTTCGAACTTTATACTTGGAGTTGTGCCATGGCTACATTTGCTTCCAGCTTTAGCCAGCTTGCGCCTTGATTGACTTTATCCTGTTCCATGTGACAAAACACAGGACATGTTGAACTGTTCCTGGTAGCACACACATCAGGAATTTTATTTCCTAAATTTTAAACATGTGTAATGTTTTCAAGTCAGGTGGCAAAGACAATGATGCTTTTGCTGACTTTAGATAGAGATGGGGATCCGAGAGGAAACCCAATCCTAGTATTTTAAGTATGTACCCTGCTTAATGTAATGTTAAGGTGGGAAACTTAAATGATGCTTCCACATCACACTCCTGTATTTGTTGGTATTTTGATGCCTATTTTTGTTCTGTTGTTTCCCAAATAAATAGCAAACATAAGTGCAATGGATACTTAAATTCCAGGGGGAGATGCTGTGCATAACACTAGTTTAAGATGCAACATTTTTGCTGCACTAGTTGGGAGTATAGTGTCTTCAAAGAGCAGCAGGGTCATTGTGTGTGTGTGTGTGTGTGTGAATTAGTGTGTGCATCTCAGGCTGAAAACACTGCAGTCTTCGTCACGCCCGAATGCTTTACAGCAGAGTGATGTAAGGGTTTCGTCCTCGAATGCTTTTAAGAGTTCAGTTTGGCCGGGCTTTGTTTAAGCAAAACACTAAATCATTGAGACAGACGTCGATCGTACAGCGTATGTGTGTGGATGCCTGCATGTGTGTTTGTAGGGTAGCTGATGTGGCAAAGCAGCAAACTGTTTGAGCCGTGAGCTACTGGGGTCAAACAGAGTCATTAGTCACATTTTTTTCTGTTTTACTCATATGAACAAACATCTCCTCAGGCCAGAAATTCACCCACACAATATATGAAAAGAAGGCCACTACAATCACGAAGACACCCCGGGACTGTTTGCTCTGGTGTGTCCTTCCTCTTGCTAAGTCTTCCTGTACGGCTTTGTTTCCTCCATGACTGTCACACTGTCGTGGTTTCTGCCAGCCATCCATTGGACCTGTCTGAGTGAAGTGATGACAGAGTTTATCCTTCTATCCAGCTGCCAAAGCAATAGATCCAATGGGGTGATTGGCAGGCAGGTCTGTTTGAGGTGATTTTAATAAGGGCTGAATGACTTTGAGCTCTGACTCACTGCAAACATCAAGAACACTGGGCAACAAGTTAGAGAGAGTGCTTTCATTCTCAGTGCTGCAATCAATGTGTGAATATGCACTCATGTTATTAGGTACACCTGCTTAACTGCTTATTAACTCAAACAGCTAATCACATGGCAGCAACACACCGCATTTGGTCATGTATGCATGATCAAGATTTGGTAATTCGGGCACTGCTGATCTACTAGGATTCTCATTCACAACCACCCATAGCTTACAAAAAGGGTCTGAAAAAGAAAGAATGTCCAATGAGCAGTAGTTCTCTGCACAAAAAATAACAGAGTTAAGAGAGTTTGAGATGATGAAATGCAAACAGCAGCTCAAAAACCAAACTATGACAACAAAAGTTATAAACAGGACCATTTCTGAACACTCAACTAGGGATCGGAATCAAAAACCAATTCCACTTGAGAATTGTTAACAGCTCCATCAAATAATCGATATCATTAATCTTTTGCTAATCAATTCCCTTATCAATTCCATTCAATTGACAGGGTCCAGAAGCATCAGAATTGTGGCTTAATTTTAATTGCACCTACTACACAACCATAAGTCAGTGGAAACAGCAGCAACTTGCAGAAGCAGATATATATGCTGTGACATGTGTTTGACATCGTTGCCGCTGAAAATCAGACCAACATTTGCCCACACGGACAATCTGCAGGAATCGATAAGGGAATCGTTAAAGAATTGAATTAGCAGGATCGTTAACAGCATTGGTATTGATAAAATCTTATCAATTCCCATCACTACACTCAACACGTCTAATTTAACCCTCCTATTCTCCTCAAATATTACTAACACATTTTACCCTTGGGGTCAATCTGACCCCAGGGATATTTGGCTCCAGAAAATGAGTAACAGAAAATTGTTGACCAAGTTTTTTGTGTCAGGAGCTTTGTTTATTTGTTGAATACATAAATAACCCCTTGATAATGAAACCTTGACTTGTCCTCTAGCGCCACCATCAGGCCAAACTTTTCGATCAGAAATAATTTATCTTGAAAAGTTTTCATCCAAATCTTCTCAAATTTACTGACAACATTAATGACCACAAGAGTATGAACTCTATTGGTTTTGGTGATGATATGACCTTTCCTGCAGTGCCACCTTCAGGTCAAACTTTCAGTTTTAGAGTTACTGTATCTTTCAAATCTTTCATCCAAATCTTTTCTAATTGGGGTGCACATTCATGACTTTCACAGAATGAACCATACTGATTGATGTTGGTAACCCCCCTTTTCTCTCATAAACATTTTTATTTACTTATTTTTATCTACTTTTTTGTAACATATTTGTGGTCACTATAAAGTCTCAATCACCCCTACTCTTTTGTTATTCGGGCTTGGGACTGGCAGTGCCAGAGTTAAAGATTTTTTGTTTGTTTGTTTTATGAATTTTTTATTTGTTCCTTTTTTTGTTTCTTTTTTTATGTTTCTTTTTTATGATTTTTTTTATTTGTTTCTTTTTTTGCTTTTTTTGTTTCTCTTTTGTGTGTTTTGGGGGGTTACATTTTTGAAAATTCACCCATTTGTGAAACAGAAAATCATAATGAGAACATCAGTCAGATAGTCAGAACATGAAACAGTTCTTTACGGCAACAGTCAAGCTTCTCGTCTGCACTACTTTACACAGGATGTGCAGAGAGTGTCTGCATGCTCCTTGCATGCTCCCCCCATGTCCCCCCTCCCCCATGTCATGTATTAACTCAAAAGTATCAACTCTGCACCTGCAGGTGTGGGAATGATTGGTCACACATGGGTCATTCACAGACAGTCAAGTTTTACACAGCTGAAACAGCTTGGGGTCAAATTGGCCCCAGAGGAACACCGATGCGTGCAATATGTGTACAGCACAATGAAAAAATATCATCATAATAATTTCATGCCAAATCAGTAGTACCCATCAAATTAGGAAAAGTCATGAAATATGAAGTCAAAATAAAAAAGTCAACTATTATTTTTTGAATGATAAACATTGAATGGCGTCAAATTGACCCCAAGGATAATAGGAGGGTTAAGGCAGATAGGCTACAGCAGCAGGAGATCACACTGGGTGCCACTCCTGTCAAGCCCAGGATAGGAAATCAAGGGCGGTCTTGGAAGCTTCCAAGGAAAGGTTCAGTTTGCGATAGGTGTGAAAGGCATCCAAACCAAACAAGGAACAACCAACACAAACAAACCAGTAGATTGGGGCATAAATTCGGACAAATATCACTACAGCAACAAAGCTAATGATGTGTTGTCTGGTAGTATCAAGCAGATTAGCAGCCACAAGTCAGTGCAAAATGCATCACTTCAGTCAGCATGCAAGTGCCACCTGACACAGCCTAAATGCAGTTTTATTTTGTTTTTCCGAAGTCGCAAAATGTTATTACTCAAAGCCAGTTGTGAATTTCTGGGTCTCAGTGCAACAATAGGCAAGATGTCTTGACTGAAGATTGGATCTACAGCCCTATCTAGTAGTGGGTGGCAATATAACACTTTATTTGACAGGCTTTGATACATTGACAAGAAGCCTTGTGAAAAAGAAACCAAAAGAAGTGAAGAATGGAATGATTTTTTAACTTCACTTGGACAATTTCAGTCTTGTTGAGTCTCAATCTCTCCTCTACATTTGGATGAGAGGGTCATAATTTGGCATGAATAACATGACAGCATGGATCCATCATGCCTTGTCACAAAGGTTCATGGTTGTGGGAAGCAACAGTCTGAGATATTTCTGGCACATTGTGGACCCATTGGTAACAGTTGAGCATTTTTTAAAGCCAACCTGTTATATAACTGGTATTGCTGCTGAGCCTGTCCATCCCTTCGTTCAGAAGACCACAGTACTATCTACTTACATAAACATACCATGCTGTAAGTTCATATCATTTTACAATGAATTCACTGTATTCAAGTGGCTCCGATCCAAAGCTGCAGTGTGATGCTATTACATTAACTCTGACCAAGATCTCTGAGGCATTTTCCAGCACCTTGTTATACTTATACCATGAAAAATTAAGGCAGGTCTGGAGGCAAATGAGGTACTAGCAATACAGTAACCCGTGAGTGCTTACTAAGGTGTCCTTCTTAAAAAAGGACCTCCTTGAATCCAGATGAATGCTCAAGAAGAGTTTATAAAGAGTGTGTTAAAAATAGGCAGTAAAGGAAGATTACTGTTGAAGCGTTGATGGCAGTTCTTCAGAGAAAACATCAGGACTCCAAAACATGACTGTGATGTATGCCCCTTTTAATATGATTTAATAATTGAAAAATCGCTCTTCCCTTGAGAGGAAAGAAGTCTCTGAGGCTAGACGTGTGATTTCAAGATGACGGTGGATCAGTCACGATGGAATGACAGCTCTTACTGTGCCACTGAATCATTTACAAAACACGACCAACACTCATGATTTATGCAACCGTGTTCAATGGAGACTTTGAGCTAATTCTTTTGTTTGTTTTAGTCATAATTTTAAAGGCGTTCATTAATTGTGCCTTTAGTGAACTTCTAGACATTACCTGATTACCAGAAAATAATAACGTATGCTAAAAGTAAAGCATCAACTAGCCATGAGTTCATTCGTATAGTCAGTCGAAAAAACAGGTCTCTAAACTCTCTTAACGTCTAAATATATAGGTTTTCTTGAAAAATCACAACATATCACAGGTGGAAACAAGACTGCAATCTTCTGTTTTTTCAAAATCACTCAGGCCTGTTAGGAATTTTACAGCTGAGGTCAGGGACTGTTGCACCACAGAGAGGAATCATATGGCGTCATTATAAAAAATTCAAAGGCTAAGCTTGCACCTCTGACATTTGATGGTGCTCCATCTATCAAAAACGAGTAAATTGGTACATAAATCAACACAACCTGGCTACTTTACTGCACTGGCTGAGAACTGCATACATCTGTAGAGAGCAATATGTAACCACCTTATGAAAGCTGCAATTGTGAGAAGAAAAGTTTGATTGCCATAAGAGAAAATGCCTTTTTTTGTCCTTTATGGCAACGTGAGAGCCACAGCTGATGTGCCCTACAGAAGGCTCAGTGAAACAGACCATGACTTGATTGTTGCATTATCTTACAAGGAAAAGACAAAGCCCACTGATCAATAGTTTTGATCTGAACACGGAATCTATAACTCGGGATAACGTGAAGGGTCTAATGTCCTGTGGATCTTAACACCCCACACTTCAACACAGCGGAGCTTTTTGTCACTAATGAAGTTGAAAAACAATGAAGCGCATTGTGGAGACGTTTAGAAGCCCTTTTTACCAAAGATATGCACCATCTTTATCACCATTTACCTTTTGTATTCACATCTTTTTGTACCTGCACCCTGTATTCCTTTATCATCAACACATCGCTACATATTTCATCCCTCTCATTCCATCTTCTCTTTGTCTTCTCGTCTGTTTTGTCTGTCGGCCGGCTTTCAACTCCATTGTCGTTTTCCCGTCCTTCTGGGAGGAACAAATACACTCTTGTTTCCCATTCTCCTCCGGCCTGACGCATTATAGGCTACCCAAATAAAGGAGGGAAACACAATTTGTATTCTGGACCACGTCTGCAATGGGAGAAGGAAGAGGAGCAGGGGGAAGGAGAAGGGGTGCAGTAAAGAAAAAAAGGCAGTGAGGAGAGGCGGAAAGTCACAGTTGGTCGACTTGGTAAATTCAGTGGACATAAAGTCGGCTGTCTGGGGACATTCGCCCACATTGTAGGAAGATTTGTTTCTTTTAGGCAGGGGGGTTTGACCTTGTGTCCTCAAGGCATGTTGGAGAAGGTGCTGCATGGCATTTTCCACTCATAATGATTATTATTACTGCTGTTACTTATTACTAGGCAACCCCACAGAGCCTTGTTCACATTGCTCATTTTGTGCACCATTAGCACTGGTCTGTATATTGACACACGACTTCTCTGCACTGCACTTGGGTTTGCTGGTGGTTGTTTTCTAATTATAGACTCTCGGTTGGATAATGATGCGTTTAGTGGAGTAGGGGACACATTGAATGGAGATCCACACATCAGAGCTCAAGCACTCATTGATTCATGTTTGCCACGCTGGTGGCATGAAGTGTGCATGTGCATTTAATGTGTACTCGAGCTATTGAGCAAAGCTTTACACGCATGATGGTGCATGTGAATCTCATTTATTTCCAGTATGAGAGTGCACTGCCCTGTCTCTCTTCAGGCCCAGCAGTGATGCCTGTAAGCAGCAGTAGTTCAACCATCCCAACACTATGACATAATACAGTTCAGGATGGTACAGTGCATTATAATTTATCAAAATAATACTATAAAACGCATTGCAATGTTGTGCCATAGCTACTGGACTGGGATCCACATTCAAGATTTCCCATGCTGAGGGATTCCTGATTGGCTATTGGATTCATGTTGGGTGTTTGACGTATATATTTGTATATTTATGTATATGTGTATTTTAAGTATGTATATATGTATCTATGCATCCTTAAATGAAGAGTTTGTCTTTAGCCTGCTCTGTTGTAATGTGTCTTGAGATAACACTGTTATGAATTGGTGCTATACAAATAAAGATTGGTGAAGACTACGCAGTGCATTAAAAGGTATGACCGTGTCAGTGTCATGCACCATAGACCTATTTTCTAACATACTTTCATATTAAGAAATATACAACCTCAGCACCGTAAATCCTAGGGCTGGACAATTTTAAGGAAAGTTCTATTTGCAATATTTCTGGCAGATTTTGCAATTTCAATTTGATTCACCATTTTCTTCAAATCAAACTTCAGTGCAGTATTTACTATGTTTACAGCGTAGACAACAGTAAGGAAATAAATGATCAAAAGTACAACACACATTATGCATCATATAGCATTCATGATAATTTGTTTTTAATACTTAAGGGACACTCCAACTTCTACTCCAAAACAGAGGCTTTGTTTTGTTGACCCTGTTGCCAGTACATCTGTAAACGTGAATTGTCGGCAAATCTGCAAAATATTTTGTGTAAAATAGTGGGCACAACAGATCCAGGGTCAGTCAGCAACAATGCAAAAAAATTGCAGCTTTGGCGATCACAAGATTGCATTGTCTGAAATTGCAATTTCATTCTGAAAAAAACAAATCATTCAGCCCTAGTAAACCCACTCTGAGCTTCAGTGCTGCCTCTCTCTCCTCTCTCTTTGCAAGCTGAGCAGGAGTATCAATCCTGGCATGTTAGCCATGTTGGGATTTAGCAGACAAGCAGGCAGTGTGTGGATCATTTGTTGAGGTCTGAATGGGAGCATGGTTGTTGAGCTTCAGGTGATTGTACCAGTGGCTATGGCATTTAAAGGGATAGTTCAGGTTTTTTGATGTGGGATTGTGTGAGGTTCATGAGCCTGATAGTGTGCCAGAGTGTCATAGCTCAAAATAGTGTCTAATCAAACTTAAAATTAAGTTGATTGAAGCAAACTGATTGTAGTGTTTCATAACCCCACACTGTTTTTGTGGCTTGTTTTCTCCCCCAATTCTTTAAATTGCAGAAAATTTGGCCCCATTTAAAGCAATGTATAGCAAGAGTGTCCATCCTAAGATTTCTGAACTGTGAGAGATCTCAGCTGTGGCACACAACAAATCTCATGCCATGTATCTTAACTAACTTTTTCTATACTTTCGATCGACAGAATGTATTTTTTTATCAAATATCAGGCAATACTGATCAGAGTTCAACTGACTGATATATCTATATTTAACGTTACACAGTGCGGAACATTTCATGACAAAACATCACAAAGTGTTTACCCCCCTCTGGTAGATAAAAAATGGGAGACTAAGCCAGGAAGCTGTTCAGTCTCAGAGGAAGGTGGTATAGTAGAAACAATCATGACAGCAAACTGCCATAAAAGATGAAGCTGCCGAGGTGCTGCTGCACTCGCTTTATAGGCAAGTGATTAACAATAAAATAAAGGAAACTCAAAAATGAATAATGCCTGCACCAGAATACAGCAGCCTGGATATATATTTGTTTAATATAAGACAGTAAGATGCACCACAGAAGGAGATTGATGATTAATTCACTTAAATGAGACGGTGTATGACATTTTCTCTACTCCATCATCAACAAGAAATAGAAATCCAAGCATCACCATCCAAACACTCGCTGATTCACATCAGTTAGCGCTGGTGGCATTGTGTGTGTACATGCATTTAATGTGTGCAACATTACACATGAATGCCAATTATTCTGAGTTTGTGTGCGTTGGCCCTGTATCTCTCTAGCCCAGCAGTGATGCCTGATCAGCAGCAGTAGCTCACACCCTTCTGACACTGACAGCAACTCCTGCAGTTCTTCCAGCGGAAGAATGATCCGTTGACCTTGCAGCATGCAACCCCAACAGCTACAGCGGTGAAAGCACACACTCGACAGATCCCACTCTGAGAGGGGCATGCACAACTCACACACTCTCCACCCTCGCAGTCTCTCTTGTTCATTTTTACACAGTCTACACACAAACGCCTGAGCGATAAGGAGTTGCCTCAGGCTTGTTTTTCGGGGCCAGCCTCCGTACAAAGTGGGAGAAAGAGAGCAGAATAGAAAACGGGAATGCAGAGGGCAGGAGGGTGGAATATGCACATTCATACGAAGAGGGGAAACCACTAGCCATTCATACAGCCAAAAAGACAAAGACAGTGCAATGGGGTTATAGCTTAAGGCAGAAAAGTGAATGGAAGCACTCACACAGATTCCTGCCCACTTTCAGACCCCAGAAGGAGTCTAAGCCCACCATCCCAATGCAACCACCCAGCCATCCAAAGGAGAGGGCACAAAATACTGAAGAGATTTACATAATTAATGTGAAATTGTGTTATTTCAGCAGAGGATGAATGTCCAACAGTTGTGTTACTGTCCTGTAAAATGTCTCTTGTCTGCTCCATGTCTCGGAAGACATGTTATTGACAAAGTTGTACTGACAGACAGTCTTGTATCAGCAGTATGATCACTTGTGGTGAGAAATCCATGCAATGGATATACTCCCAAAAGCTGCAGTCTTGAAATTGAAAAATGTTAATCTGGTTGAGCCCCAGGGATCACTGCTGCAAAACCTGCTGTAAGTCTCATTACAACACTTGAGCATCACTCTTTAGAACTCTGACCCTGATGAAGGCCAAAACTCTTCAGTTTTATAAAGTTCAAGGGTTTGTGGAGCTCAGATTTTATTCAAGACTCTTTCATCCCCCATGCACCTTGAAAGTTATTGATGTCGTGCCAGAAAATAAGACTTTGGTTCTACAGTTTAACTATGAAACCTTTCCTGCTGAACACTAAACAGCAATCTCCTGTCAGTCATGGGTCCAGGATCTTACCTGAACAACAGTGGCTTACTCAGCAGCTAGAAACAAATTTTTCCATCTTGTGAGGGATTTATATATGTACATAGTTGTGTTTTGTGAAGTACAAAGTGAGCCTGTGCTAAATAAAAATGATATGGAACGAGATCATATGGGATGTCACATCTCAAGAGGCCTTTAATACATTTATACTTAACAGAGACAAATATGGTAGGTATGCACTTGTGGTCTGGGCACCCATGAGTTCCTCACTACCATAAATTCTTATTTTCATTAAGCATATAATGGATCACCACAACCATTCAGACATGAGGACCCTCCTGAAAACCAGATGTAGCATCTCAAGAGGCTAACCTCTAATAAATCAGACGACAAGTCTATGGTTCATGGATCTGTCACTAGCTTTAGTTCTTACTTTAGTCCACTTGTCTCCTCTTAACTCCCTTCCTTTGCCCACAAACCCAACACAGCATCGTGTGGATTTGCTGTTCATCATGAGACTAGAATCCACATTCAAGATTTCCTGCTGCCCAACAGGTTTTTTCTTGCTGCTATCATGGATGGATGGATTCATGATTGGCTTTATGGATTCACGTTGGGTGTTGGATGTAAATATTTGTATATATATATGTATATGTGTATTTGTATATGCATATATGTATCTATACATGTGTATCCATAAAATGAAGAGCTTTATGCTCTATTGCAAAGTGTCTTGAGATAACACTTGTTATGAATTTGCGCTATACAAATAAAGATTGATTGATTATCTTCATTTGTGCTGTAAGGAGATTAAAACAACTGAGATTAATTATGACCTGTAATTATTTAATCTAATTAATCGCTTTTTTTAATCTCACTTTAAAAATTGCTGAAAAAAGCCTCAAATTGAGGTATTTTCATTGAAATTCATTAGATCATTGTGGCAGATCAAAAGATTGTTCCCCACCCCCAAAAAACTAAAGCACAAGAAGCCCAGTGCATAAAAACTCTCCAAATTTCACGGATAATCAGGGGACAGAGGCGGGAGCTGCAGGTGTGACGACAGGGTCGAGCTGCTGTCATACTGTGGCCTGATGTGATTGGTCTGTGAAGAGTGTGACGAGCGGACTGATCGTCTGATCACCAGCTGCTCTGGTATTTTAAGGTTCTGCCCTCTGAAAATACCAAAAAATAGAGATGAGATTAAAAATGAGATTAACGCAATTAAAAAACCTAATGCGTTAATCGCGACTGTAATTAATTAGTTCCAATTAACATGTTAATTTGGCATCCCTAATCTTCATATACTTCATACTGACATGCCAATGCATGCAGTCCCAAATGCTGTGACAGTAGTTGTAAAGCATGTTGCAATGGTGCAGTTAAAAAGAGGCAGTAGAAGCCAAACTGCATGATGACAGGCATTTAAGCTGTTGCAAATCATTGCTATTCTCCACCTGTACACTGATTTTACCGGCATGCATGTTTACTACTGTAGTTTCCCGATGTGTTGATGTGTAGATGCAGATGATGAAGAAGCTTCGCCGACACAGACTTGCTTGCATATAAGAGAAGTTTATTGCAAACCATGCAAGTGTCTGAATCAGGCACTCCAGACAGCCTGAGAGGCTCAAGCCAAAACGAACCCCCTGAACAGTTTAAGGGCGTTTTCACATTAGGTCCACTTGTTTCGAACTGTGCTGCAGCGCGGTTCGCCCCCCTCCCCCGCTGGCTTGCATTCACACTGGCAACATCGAACCGTGCCCGGACCCACTTGTGTATTTACTCAGTTTGAAACAGCAGGGGGCGATATGCACAGGACTGGTTACCAAACCTGCTACGGAGGAGAATGAAGAAGAGACTACCATGGTAACCATTTCCTACACCAGACAACCAATGTTTACGTTTCGCTCTCTTCTACATTTTCCTTCAAATGTGTTTTTTGTATCGCGTTTGAGATGGCATCAGCGACCTTCTGGACCCTCGTAAATCATCGTAATCCTCAACCAGAATAAACAAATTGACAAATTGAGTAAGCAAAAGATTCAACCACGGGATTGACAGGAAGTAATGCATCAAAAGTAGATCGGTTCAGACCACTTTGTTTCACACCAGTGAAACTGCACCAAATGTAGGGAGATAGAGCGGATCGAGACCACCCCTTCATGGAGGTCTCGGATCGGCTGATTTGGTGCGCACCAAAGTGCGGTGGTTGCATTCACATTGACACTAACGTACCAAACCCTGGGCCAAAACTTCTTTGGTGCGCACTAACTGTGGTTGGTGTGAAAACGCCCTAAGAGTACATGTATTTATACCAGACTCATTGTTTGAACTATACACAGACATGCATGTAGTGTGGACTGTCATTGGACAAGAGCATCTTAGATGTATAACACGTAAACTAAAGGGCACACCCCATGATAGCCTAGAGTGAAGGACCTTTACCTTTGACACAGGGTTTATCACTCTGTGTATTTGTGTTCAACATTCAGTTATGTACCCAACAATAATGGCTGACCAATAAAGAAGCAAGGACGTGAAGGTCGTTTATGTGAAGCCTCTGGTGGACACCTTATCAGGTAGACTCTGAGCAGGAAAAGGTCAACTTCAGTCCTCTCATGAATACACCATCAAAAACACCTATTTTATTTTAAACCACACATCAGATACTACACTCGTACAAGAATAGTGGTACCGTTAGATGTCCCAATAAAGTTCTTATCATAGTTTGACTTGACTGCGTCTTACAACAAGCTAACAAACAAAAAATATCAAACATTCCTTTGCTGATATGTATTGACTCCTAAGAGACAAGCCTTTTCATCCAAGAGTCATGTGACCACCAACTTCTTCAAACACAGACTGTAACCTGAATATGACACTGAAGCACCCGGGTCTTAAGAAGGATGAGGTAAATCTTTTAAAAATGTTGCTTGTGCTGCAAGCTTTCATCCAAACAGTCGGATCAGATCAGTGATATGAATTTAAAATGGAAACATCAAAGTAAAAGAAACCATTTAGATGTATACCATAGCTTAAAGCCCACAGAGGAATCTTCACTGTATCCCACAGACTTATAGAGCTTTGAAGCTTTAATTTGATCAGTAAGAGTCAAACGAGTGAGATATTTCCACCCCACAGACCTGTGGACACCCTCTGTTTGTCACATATTCATACTTTGAGCTAAAGCTTTAAATAGATTTTGGTCAAAGTTTAAAAAAATGTCACATTGGAACCATGATGGACAAAGCAGCCTCTGCCACAAACTCTGAGAGTGTGTCTGTATGTGCGCTGTTGTTTAGAGAGCAAGTGCAGTGAACGCTTCTGCAGAAATATGCTGATCAAACCTTGTTGAAAAATATGGTTAAAAAAATAACTGCAATCTAGACAGAGTGCAAAGGTTAAGCACTGAATTCAATTAAGAGAGAGAGCACTGTCTGAATGAACAATTAGATTGGACATACAGTATTTACAGAAGCTGTTGGAGCAGGAGACAAGGCGAAGCTACAGAGTGTTGCAAACCTATCTGTGATTTTTCCTTCTATGTGGTCATATTGGTCTGAAATGGTTTGGTTCATAGATTCAGTTTTGATAACAGAGTTTTCACAATCAATTTTGGTTGAAGTAAGCCCACTTTTTATGTAATAATACCCTGATCCACCTCAAGTCTGACTCCAACTGAGATGCGTTGTTGGACATGGTGTCCTTTAAAGGCTCCCTTCCTCACATGGGCCAGGTCTTTTCTGATTGGTTAATAATAAACAACAGCCAGATGCCAAATGTGTGTGTTATTGTGCAATGGCTGGTGAATATGGTCAACCTACCAGCCATATTGATAAGTCACAAATAGCTAAAATGGCTGAAAAACAACATGATCACAAACAATCATAATACGATATACAATATCCAGCATAATCTATCATGATTGTAAATGCTCTCTTCATAGCCTTTAAGGTTAAATACTTTACAAACAGCAAACATGGACAATAATAATTTAAAAATGTAAGTAGGTGACAGAGATACTCATTGACACATATCAGCACTCAATAGACCCCAGGGTCAGGCAGATTATAATGCACATTAACGAAAAGCATGTTTTATGTAGTTCCTGATCTAGATAAGCTCAAATAAGGAGAGGAAGTAGCGAATTGTACATTGTTATCGCAGGCCTTTAAATTTTTTCTATATAAATGCGCAGGGAGTGGGCTTTAAGTGCTTATAGCAGAATAAACACATTTATGAACACAAAGTGGCTGCAATATAACAATTAAAAACTCCTATCATTATGAGCCTGAGAAAACGTGATATTTTTCTTTTTCATTCATGTACATATTCATGTTAAAGCGATGTAAAAGTGAATACGAATTTACCGCGATAGAGCGCCCTGGAGTTAACATTATTTTCCTTAATCCAGTTTCTCCCGTGCCCTCGAGACCGGCATATCCAGCTGTGACGCCATCATCACTAAAAGACGTCGTTTCATGTGACGCTCCAGAGGAGAGGACGTCTCATTTCTCTTAAAATGAATCTCCTCGTTTCCTCTCTTCATTTCCTCGCGTCTTTGGCATGCATCTCTGGTGGGCGGGACTAAGACGCAAGTGAACGACTCCAGTGGAGGAAGCGAGGATGGAACTTTGGAGCTTTGAGATGCAGCCCTTGTGCCATGACTAACATTCCCTGAAAAACTATTAGCCTTACTTTATGGGTTATCCTGTTCACAAAAAAAGAAACTAACAAACGATGGCCAAGACATCACCTTCTCGGAAGAGGTAAGACTGACTAGACACTGTAACACACTTCTAAGGTTACTTTGGCCACATTATAAGTAAGTGTTGCATGAGTTTTTTAAAATTTATTTTAGGTGTGGAGAAAACCATGTAAGTCAAAGGTCTAAATTACAGTTAAGTTAGGAACAGTTGGTTAAGTGGTTGAAACTGGCAGAGTAAAGATGTTTGCCAAGTCTAAATGTTGCCATCAGCTGCTCACAGTTTTCTAAAACAATTTTTTCTATCTATTCTTCATGACTACTTTTTAAGGCTGCTTGGAGAACAAGTATCCAAACGACTGTCTGCCTTTATCTTATGGTTAAATTGCCTATTTTCTGTATGACTACCTCAATTGATCATCAGTAGCTATGCATATTTATGTTTTTCTTCTTGCCATTGGAATGTACGTTTCAGGAATATGACACAATTTTCTAAAACCAACACAGAAACACATTTGCTTTCACCAGTTGCCAACTTTTAACCTAAATGTCCAACAGTGCTCAGGAGGGAAAAGAAGAGGAACCAGGTAGAGAGCAGGGAGGTTGATGTTCAGACATTAGCTCTGAGTAGAGGTCAGATAGTACATTTTAAGACTCTGTGTAGACCCCAGCCTGAATAAGACAGGGTTGTATCTGAATGATTGGTCCCACACACTGTTGAGATAGCCTCTGCATAAAACTTAGCAGTGAAGAAGGAGAGAAAAAAGGAGTGTGGGTGATGGGATAAGGATTGTGGATTAAATTAAATGTAGAGTCATGGAATTGGAAATGAAGGTCAAACTAAAGAGGAGTGCTATAACAGGAAGAAACGTTGAAGACTGAAGGAAAACTTCCCTGCAGGAGTCTAGCTCTTTGTTCCTGAGGGGTTGGGGTGCATCTGGGTGGATCACACTCAAACATGATCAATGGTTATTTTGTAATGAATGCTGCTTCACGAGGCCACACATCTTATCCCTGCATTGTTCCTCTTTTGAAATGCGCTGCTTATCATTTCATGAGCATTCCACCTGACCATTGTCGGTTAGCTGCTCTGCAATAGTGAGAGCTGTGCTAAGATAAGTGTTCTGTGCATGCAGGGCACCATGGAGCTCTTAACTAATTTCTGTTTTTTCCTCCTCTGCTGTGCTGGGAGCTACAAACTTTTCATCACTTTAAGTAATCCCACTTTGAAAATATTGGACTTGGAAACAGGTGAAGAATTTTAAGCTGTGCTCCATTTTTCGGATTTGAACCATGAAGAAACTAACTCTGGAGTTTAAAGATTGGGTTGCAGCTGTGCCGTACAAGTGGGACGGAAACCAATTTTCTTTCATCAGCACCTTGACTGATACGAAAACTATAAATATGAAATAAAATGTTTTTTGAATTGTGTGGCTTTACAGCTCCTGTGAGAAATGTTCATTATTCTGTTGAATCTGGCGCCCCCTGTGGACACACAGCGCTTTTTGATTGTGAGCTTTTTTCGCCCTGTACACACATAAGTAAATATTAATGGCAACTACAACACCAAGTCTGTGATCTGTGTTCAAACAGTTTAATGCATAAATCATGAATCAGTTGAAATGGTAACATAATCACGTCCTCTTTAGTGTTCTTCATAAAAACAAAGCACCGAAATGCGTCTTAAAAATCCACAAAGAATATTGTTGGAAATAATTGTGAAAGCAGTCGGCCCATGACCTGTGTGACATCATTTCTCCTTTATTTCAATTCATTTCAAAAATGTGTCATGCTGTTTACATTATGTCCACTTTTCCTGTGAACATAATTAGCCTGAAACTGCTAATTTCTACAAAACAAAGTCCACACCTGGCTTTAGTTCCCCAAAGAGGGAAGCGTTAGGTAGTTTCAAAAAGTAAAGCACAACATCCTCCTTAATTATTTATTTCCTAAAAAATAACCTAGCTTAAAAAATAAAACATTTCTCAAAAAGGTGGAAACATTATGATGGATAGTGTTGACGTGAAGTGTAAAATTAGCAGCACCAGGACTGCCCCCTGCGGTGTGCCATGTTTTTTACTTATTTTACAAAATACAAAGTTAGTTAAAAGAGTCTTAAAAGTGCAAATATGTTCAGTTCACACAAATCTTATGAATAATGCACAGTCATCTATTTAGCTATCTCATATGACTTAATAACATTTCTCCCAAGGATTAATGCTTTTTTGCAAAAGACATAATTAATCTAGACCTGGCCTTTGTGCCCAACAGTTGTAGACTTTATTGGAAATAAAGATGAGTACGGCATTGGCCCACTCTTTCATAAGGTGTCCTGATATAACATTTGTTATGATTTAACACCATATAAACTGAATTATTAAATGAAGAGTCTTAAAAACTACATTTTACCATCCTTTCATTCCCTTTCTTGAATAATAAACAAGCACTTAAATAAGTGTCAGAAACATATTCAACATTATTAATGATAGCGTTTACAAATAAGAGTAAACAACAGTAATCCCTATACTGAGCCCTGGTTTATCTTTGTTTTATTTTTTCTATTTAATTCATCTAGATTACCTAAAGATACCTTAAATTAGATGAATTAATATAAATGCAGGAGACCCAAGCATGTTGCCCCATCATTCCTCACATTTATTGGCCTTGTAAATATTAAACCTCAGGGATTAATCTGATTTGGAGCTAAAAATAAACTGTAAATGTTCACCTGACCATTGTGCCCCTACATGGAGACTTTATGAGGCTTTAAAGGAGACATATCATGCTTGTTTCTCCTTTTCACTATGCCAGACTAGGATGCCTGTAAAGCATTTCTGCCCTCAGTACAAGTCATTTAGTTCCTTCATTGCCCCACAATAGCGTTCTCAAAATCCTCATTTTAGGCCATTATCAAGCTCTCGTTGAAACGCTTGGATCACAGGATGACCTAAAGTTACCTCACAATGTCACAGCCCTTTGTGCTCTGATTGGTCAGTTCTATCGGGGGTAGAGCCAGCCTGTCCTCCTTCTTCTACTGTATTTTCTGGCAGGCTCAAAGCAGCGACCGCGTATTGAGTCCCCCTACAGGCCAGAGCTGGTAATGAGTGGGTGTGAGCCAGGGACATATAAACCCCTGCTGGTGGATGTGTTCCTCGGTGACGGTTTTGTGGCTAACGGACATCACAGAGGAGGAAGTGTTTTATCAGGTTACTCCAATAAAAAGAAAGGTACCTCGTGTCGTCACGATGATTTAAATCTCGCGGACATCTCGCAATGACCTATTTTCAGAGGCATCAAATCTCGTTCTAGGATATCAGAAAAAATACAATATCTAATTTTTTGAAAATTAAGGGGGTGTAAGGTCTTGTTTTCAAATTTATTATATTATATGTAAGTATTAAATCATGCATCAGCATGATATGTCTCCTTTAATAATCAGGATCACATTACCATACATTTTTTTCTTTCATATTTGAAATGGTTGTTTTGATAGATGATAGGTCATGTAAGATGATGATTTCAGGTTTTGTAAACTCTTGTAGACTCATATTTAAAAATCGCATTTTGCTCTTTTTGCCCTTTTTGCCCCCAAAACCCACCAATAGACAACATGGCTGATCATTACGTCAGCCTCCACAGAGGGGTGACCTGTGGCACATGGATATAAAAAGCTTTTTTTTTTTTTTATGTAATAAAAAGAATACCAAAGTTTTATGAGGATGATTGTACACCTATTTTGATGGACTTTACAAAAAGAAACATTATATCCTATATTTACCTTTTTTGTTTGGTAAAATGCTGCCAACTTCTACACCTTTAAGATTTCAAAAAGTCTCAAAATGAATCTAAATATGGAGATCATTTGGACTAGTACTAACATTAAGGTTAAAGAGGAGTACTCTTAAGACTGAGCTCTGTGGAACACCATGTTGCTGTATTTCAGTGTAACTATAATGTAACAATATTAGCTACAAGATAGTCTAAGCAGGACCAAAAGTAAAAGGAAATGAGAATAAAAAAGCAAACAGGCAAAGATTCATGGATAGTGCACATCTATTCCTTACCTTACCTGACCAAGTAAATATTAAACCCAGGGATTAATGCTATTTACGGCTTCAAAACAGAGTGTAAGTCTACTCCTAGCCTTTGTTCCCCAAAGATGAAGGCTGTAAGTGGCTTTAATAATTAGGTCACATCATCATCACCCTCCTTAATTTTTCCTTTCTGAAAAAAAGAACCAAGCACTAAAATAAGAAAAGTCTCAATCCGTTTTTGCTCGCTCTCCGTCCCACCTGACCGTGAGCTTGTTAATGATCTCATTAAAGAGGTCGTGAGTTTTCTAATTGGAAGTGGGCTGACTTGTGTTGCACTGCGCTGACCCCTGTGACAGCCTAAAGTTAGAGTGGACTTTTTTTTTCCACCTGGCTAAAAATATTCAAACTTTAACGTCAACGTTGTCCTTTGAAAAGGCGACCAACCCTTCAAATAGCTCCAACAACCTTTGGACCCAAGTTCTCCCTTAAGGACAGAAGTGCTTCACTGGAAGAACATTTGAGAGAAGTTAAGTCCCTAATTAGTGTGCATAAAGGTGTGTGTGGAGGGACGGGAAGGAAGCTGCGGTGAGGAAACTTGAAAGAAGAGCAGACAAAATGAGATACAACACCTTTTAACTAAATGTGTTAAGAGAGGGGGTGTCAAACTTTTCGGTACTTTGATACTTTAAAAGATCACATCCTTGAAATGAAGCAATCTGATTTTTTTTAAGATGAATTAGCCTCAAAAGGTACAGATGGAGAAAGTACAGATCCTTCTGCTGGTTGCACAATAGGCCACTTCCTGTTTGAAGGAATAATTTTGTGATTCCACACACGACTTCAGAGGGAGAGCAAATAGTGAGAAGACAGGTCTTGTACTGTAGTTGGCTTTTCCTGCATGAGTTCTGGTTTGAGACAAACAGGAGCAAAGGGGCTATGGGTTGAATATTGGCTAAGACAGCACAGTTTTGAAATTTACCATGCCATGTTTTTAGCTATGAAAGTAAGCACCATCTGGTTAGGGATGCCTTCTGTCTGCACTGGCTATATTTAAGGTATTCCTTTGGAAATTATCGGCAAATGCCTAATTCAGAGTTCAAACTGGAGTGCTCCAACGTGATTAAAAGATATAAACTGACCACATTGACACCGTACATACACAGATTATTTAAACTGCTAATCATAGACCGATTCCTAGACCAAATGTAATCAGCATACAACATGTCTTAAACATTACATCATAAAACATCTCTTTTCTACCGTCCTAGCTCCCATGGTCAGCAAAACTCCACATCACATACATAGCTCTCAAGACTTTGCTAACAAGGTAAGGAACCTCGGATAACTATGCCAACTATCGGGGCATCGGTGGCGCAGTGAGATAGTGCGCTTGGTCAGTTATCTGGAGGTTGCAGCTCCGGGTGACGAATGGATTATGTGTCCTTGAGCAAGACACTTAACCCCTGTATCAGTGGTGTATAAATGGGCATGAAAGGCCCAAAATGTGTTAGAGATACTGATGGAAAACTAACATAGAAACTCTGAACCATCAGTGTGTGAATGTGAGAGCGAATGGGTGTGAATGGGTCGGTGTGACCTGCTGTATAAAGCAGCTTTGAGTAGTCAAGACTAGAAAAGTGCTATATAAGCTCAAGTCCATTTACCATTTACCTTACATTATTATCTAGAGAAGACCTCGGTTCCCTAATGTCACCTCCCTTTCACATGTACTCCAAAAACAGAAGCAGTCTGCTGCTGGAAAGGGACTCAATGACCCTCAAACCTGACCCATCTGTGCCATACTTGAACTTTTTCTTAATACAACCTACTTGAGAGGGATTACCTAGTCATTCTTAAAACTAAACACATTTTTTCAGTGCACAAACTCTGATCGATTAACAATTCATCTCTGCATAGTATACAAGCTTAGAACTCAGTGTGCACCACACAAATCACCTCTAATCGTGAAAGACGTGTTGTTGCTTAGCGCAAAACCACATCATTGAAAGACAGGTTAGCATCTGTAATCATTGGCTATTCAAGCCAGGACATTTTCTGATATTAGCTGATTCAGATATCAAATATGCATCCGTGTACCCCTTGAAATAGGTTGTGACAAGCCTTGATTGAGGGGTGGTTCAGCCCAAAATTAGGGGTCTTGTGTGCAGCTAGCATTAGTTGAAAATTTGCGATGTAAGGAGAGCAGTAATGATCTATTCAAATAGAGAGGACAACGACGTGAAGTTCTAAATCTCACACAGTACCTGTACGATATTTATGATTCTGCACAAATTGTGAGGGTAAAGGCAAAGTTGGTGTCTTGTTTGTCGTTTGGCGTCCATTTAAAAAAAAACTGCAAATTATGCTCTGAGAGTATGTCAAAAGGAAGGATTAGAAACATCTGACAAAATAAACTTTTAAAAAATGATTCCAAGAACTATTATGGTGTAATTTAGGGATAGGAACTGAACTACTGCCAGTTGTATAAATAACTTCATCAAGGAATTGTTCTCATTAGTCTTCATTTCCCTTTTTCAAGTCTTTCCACTTTGCTCTGCGTGTCTTGTAAATCAAAGATGTCACTCTCATCAGAGGCAGTCAGTGGAATAGAGTTATAAAGAAGTAAAAAATCTAATCTTGGCAGACAGGAGATAGAAGTAGTCATATCCATGACTTAATTGTTGACAAAATGATGTCCACTGCACTACAATTTTTATTGGATAAGGGATTCATCTATGAAGCATGGCACTGGATATTAGGGGTTTGATATTGTTGCCAATGATATCCGACATTGGACGAAGAGAATTGCAAAAGAATTAGATTAAAAAGAGCATTTGATAATGGCATTGGGATCAAATTGCACCAATTCCCAATGAGTATTCATATTTGTGCTTGCACAACAAATTACTACTCGGTTGCAATACTGCCAAAAGTGCAGAAAACTCACTTTTCTTATTTAGACCTTTCCATCTTGAATCTCGCTGAGACCTCAAATGAGAACTCTGCATCACAGAGAGTAAAATACAGTTATTTGGTAAAAGAAGAACTAAGCACTGCTGCAGTTCTAGCCTGTATACGGTTACTTTTATTGAGAATGTTTGAAGTAACAAAACCTTGACTTACATCATCACAATCCATCTCTTTGAATTTTTTTTGTTTTCCCTCAATGAATGCCTGCGAGGGTTTTTAAGAGTAATTTTCCTTGAAATGCACATCCCTAGTTGGACCACACACACCCTCTCTATCTCTCTCTGCCCCACGCACAGAGTAATAAGCCCTGGACCGGCAGTGTCAGGCACGTTTTTCACTGATTGCTCTCCAGATGCTGCACGCTTCACACAACATCTGTCCTTGACCTTGGCGATGAAGACTTGTCATGGCCGCCTCCAAGGAGCCCGACAGCCGATCAAGGCCTTCTGTTTACCCACATTTGGATATCAGGGGCCTCTTTTAAGCATGTTCAAGCAATGAAATTGGGGGTGGGGGTGGGGGCTCAGTAGAAAAGAAATTAATCTGCGCTCGGCATCAGTGCACAAATTCTACAAGTGTGTACCTGGACAAAAATATTTATATCACTCTAATGGCTTTTTGATAAGCATCAATAAGAACACTATTTGCATGCATATTAGGCCCATCAGGTGTAGTTTTTGACTACCTCTGATTTTAATAACCCTCCAAATCTAATCTGTAGCAATAGAACTAATGAAAATCCTCTTTAACGCCCTTTATCAGAATCTCCGTTTTAATTAATGCCATTTACTAGAGCCCAGACACTGGGTTAATTGTTCCATTCCTGACAAAATCAGCGCCAATGTAAATGTCTCTGCACGACCTTTGTGACTTGGTTGGAAACAGTGTTTTAATTATTCTGACAACCTCTTAAGCATTGGACAAAGTGCAGTGACCATCTGCTCAGAAGTTACAACTTCTATAACTGTTGAAAATCTACTACGGGTGGGGAAAAAGTGAAGAAAACAAAAGATTGACACTGAAAGGCAGGTATGAAGGATGAGTCAAACACTGGAAAGTTAAAGGTGAGAAACAGAAGTGATGTAAAATATTGAAAGGGGAAGTGCAAGAGTGAAAGACAGATCAAAAGAACTGAAACCAGAGAAATTGTTTTTCATTTTTCAGAGGTACAACCTTCCATTGATGTTTGCCCACATAAGAAGCATTACCATTACCTGACCCTTTGTTCCTAACTACATGAAGCCCACGCAAACCTCCAACCTTGCGTCATTACCGATAAAACATTTCCCTATCCAGTCCACCCACTGGCAGGCTTCCAACCTACTCACTCATACTGAAATCAAGTCTTTCCTTCACAACAGAAAAAAACAATAACCTTAGGGTGTACAGGGTGATGTTGGACAAAGTACAGGGATTTTAAAAACATACAAGGAAGCAAAAAAAAGGGTATTTAAAATCAAGTCAGAATCAGAATCTAAATGCCTAAAATCTAGTCAATATATAAGATTTGATGACTGCAAGAGCTTGTTAACAATCAGTTTTCAAAAGACCTTCTTGTTTTCAAATACTGAGAACTCCTGATCCAGATGTATGCTCCCTCCATCTATGACACTCTGTCAGGGCTGCCCCTTTAATGCTGGAATATGAGTGAGTATGTGTGGGATTTTACAGTCAACTTTTAGATAGATGCATGAAATAAGGCCTTCTACTTTCTAATTTTTGGAGTGTTTTTGTCAGTAAAGTTTAAAAATTTGTATTTTTTATGGATTGCGTAGTAGGACTGTTCAATACATGTCACTAGTCCACCTGTTAAACAGTGCATAAAAAGTGTAATGCTGCGTTCACACGCAAGCGACCCAGCTACCAAAATCGCGTCGCCCACTGACGTAGCATTGCGCGTCCATAAATACCTCATTTTGGTCACCGTTGCCATCGGCCGTCGCTCGGTGACGTCACGTCCGCTCGAGTTTCACCGCGATCATATCATATATCACATAATAGGATGTATAAGCGGACATTATTCCAGCTGTATCCTTTTCATTCACTTATCAAACACAAAACACTGCAGCTGATGCCCTGCAGCAGCATTATCTGTGAGTTTACCGCGGTCCGTCTAGGCGGAACTAATGTCCTCACTGACATTAGTTCCGCCTAGACGGAACTCATCCGCCCTGTAGTCCGGATGAATAACTGTCTGTCTAGGGTACCGTCACACGTACACACACCGCTGATTGGCTGATGCTGCACAGCCACACACGACATCGCCTGAATAGATCAACTTTTTTTTAACTTTGACATCGCGCGACGAGTGAAGCGATCGTCTTGTACGCGGCTGTGGGAGGGTTAGGGTTAGAATGGAGAGTGATCGCCGAGGTAGTACAAGTAACGTCCAGTGTGAACACACCTTTAGGGTATGGGTGATTCCCAAACACTTTACAATCAAAATGTGTAGTCGGTGGGCGCTACTGCTGCAGTTTTGAGAACAGAAGTCACTTCGTAGAACAAACTGTCTCCAAAACATGTTGAAAGTGGAGCAAAAACATCCTGATTTTGTACAAAAGTACATCATCCTTGCACGACTCTACTGTCCAGTCAGCAGTGCTGGATGCCGTGTTGTCAACAACTCTACATTCATTCCACAGTCTCTGCACTGCACTGGGCATGCTTCTAAGAGCCAATGGAAGGGGCAAGGGAAAGAGCTGTCTCAAGGAGCTAATGGCCCTGTAACAAGAGGAGAGGAAGAAGTCCTGATGCTGAATACGTTGTGTCCGTCCCAATTAGGACTGAAAGATATAACGGTATCGTATCTATATCGAGATATGTACATTCAAGATATTGATATCAAAAAAGCAACAACATAAACGATATAGATTTTCTCCACAGCTCTCGTACAACAAATATAATTTTTACGATTGCACCACTTGGTTTTCACCAAACCCATAGTCATATCGTATCGTATCAATATCGAAATATCTGGAATGAATATCGACATATTAAACTTTGTCCATATCAGTCAGCCCTAGTCCCAATTGTACCCCTAAGCCCTTGTCATATCCCTTACCCCTTGAAGTGGTGCCCCAATACTCCACAGGGCTAAGGGGATGGGCTTAGACCAAGGGCTACAGAGCCCTTGAAACAAAGATAGACCGGGACCTCATGAAGAGCTATGAGAATTTCCCATAATACACCGCATCCACCGAAACGCAGCAGAGCAGAGACCAAAGGAAGCTCTTAATTATAAGTAATTATTAAATCATAAAGTTAAGATTTTTCATGTTTTTAGTTGTTTTGTGCATTCAAAATTTTCTTATTATAACAAGCCAGCCGTTACAGCTGTGACTACAGTTACTGTCGGATCTGCTTACGTAACAGCCAAAGAGCGGCTCTGTGTGATGACATAGTGGGAATCGAGTGCCGTCTCATTTCCCAGCAGTGTGTTTCACCCCTTCCCCTAGGCTCTCAGAACAGAGGGCTAAGGGGAAAGGAGTAAGATGAAGGGGAAGAGCTAAGGGGTAGAACTGGGATTCAGTCTATGTATTGTTCATAAAAGTGCTCTATCAGGCAAAGGAGATCTGCTAAACACACAAAAGGACATTTAAACAAAAAAACATTCTTTTAGTCTGCCTGTTAAGTAGATATGAACTAGCTATATCATTGTCAGCATATAAGCATTGTGTAGTTAGCATGACTTTGCCTCATAGACATGCTAGCATAACTCAACATTCTTGGTCTTGTTTAGGTTAATGCTATTACACAAATACAAATTAAAGTAGTCAAACTTCAAAATTAAGTCAGTCTACATTAAACTTTATTAACTCCAGTGTGATTTGGTCATTTTAGATTAGCTTTTAATTGACAGTGGCATAGGGACCACTATATCTGCATGCCCCATTAATGCTGATCATTAAGAATGAGCACAATTTGGTGTAGCCTTCCAAATAAACCACTAATGTATGCCCACTCCGGGCCATTTACTCCATAATATCATAAAGCCATTATGAAATAGTAAATACAGAGTAATAGTTTGTTTTCCCAACATGAAACAGTTGGAGAAGACAAATCCAGATAAGCTCAAAACAGACACTGTGATAAAATCAAAGTACAATATCCTGATTTTGTCGTCGTTGTGAAAGTTTGCACATAATCTTGAAAATGTGAGTACCAGATGGCGAATTTCTCCTTTTGTTTTGACAAGTCTCATATGAAGATATCAATTTGGTACAGCAGATGTGTTGGCAACATTGCTGGCTGGCTGCCTTGGAACACACAACACAACAGGAGTGGATAATGTGTCAGAGTGGAAACATTTGTGTTTGGATCCATGGATTGTGAAGGCTGTCGAGCAACCACAAATAGGCATTTATGAGCATTTATGATTCCCCTGCAGTAAATAAAACAGCCTACTAGTTCAACCTAAACCTCGAATCGTCAATATAAAAATTGAAGTATTATTTCAAGCTGTGCTTTAAACAGTAATACCTTTCTGTAACCGTATTTGTGTACATATAATTTGCAAAAACATGAAAAATTCTCCCATCATAGGTTTAAATGATGTGTTAAACACACTAGCATCAGTTCTGCACAGCTTCACACACATTCAATTTATTCTCTCTCCCCTTTGTCCTTCTCACATTCCCCCATCCTCTCCTCCTCCTGTCTGTCCTCTTTCTCGTCTCCCATTCCCGGTCCATTGATAAACAGATACACAAACCCAATTGTCTTCTTGGAACATGCACAAATGTCCCCATTCCTTGCTGTGAGGACTTGTCCTGGAGGAGCATTATATCACACCTGGGTATTTCACACTCCACGGAGCTCCTTGCTCATTAAATCGTGAATTCCCATGAAATCGGGAGGAAGATATGCTACCATGCATCACGCCTGACTTTTATATCTAATGGGGAAGTGGTCATAAAGTCTACTGGAGTGGATTATATGGAGTTGGAGAGGCAGGAGAGAGTGCAGGGGGCAGCAGGATGGGTCTGATGAGGTGAGTGGATGGTTTTGTATAAGCCACAGTGGAGTATGTTTATTTGAGCTATAATGCCTGCTTAAGCCCTGATTTCTCTTTATACTGCAGCTGGGTAAATCCCCAACCTTCATCCAATTGCCTCTCTCTCTATCCTCTTAAGTCATTAAAGATGTGTAACACCATTTTTGCTCAAATACGTTTTAAAATTGCCTTGATATGCCTCATTTTGTCATGCTCATATGCAGAAAATCTTCAAAATTATCTCTTTATCAATCCAATAAAGGTTTAATTCATCCGCAAATTAGTTCAGTACTGCGTTGGAATCTGCCTTCCCTTGGCCAAAACTATCTTTGTTGTATATGCAGATGACACTGTTGTATACACATTCTGTAATGTTTCTAAAGAAACAAAAAGACACAGCTTTAAGGGTTTTTATTGTCTATTACTGCGTCAATTCTATGGCTTTAAAAGGACAAGATTGATCACACAGAATAAAGACATACTTAAACTGTATCATAATTTTTTTCATGTATATGCATACAATAAAAAATCATATGCTTCTATCAACTCCATTAACTTTTGCGAGGTTGCTGTCCTTAAGGGAGGCTAACGGGATTTTTATTGGTCTGGAGCTTAATGAGGAGAGGACTGATGACTGTATGCTGCTCAACAACAGCTTCATACTTGCACAAGTGATTTTCACTGTAGATTAACATTTTGCCTCATGTGTATGCAGACGACTTACTGCGATATATCTCTTTTGGCTCCACTGATTCCTGTGGTTTTGGGCTCTGAAGAACTGTCCTAAATGACTTTTCATTGTTAGATATTGTGTTAACTTTCCATCTTTATATGGAGTTAATGTCATGCTTCAACATAAAAATCCAGACCCAGATATTGGGGACCATTCTGATCAAGCATTAACAAAGAACAATTGACTACAAATATATAGAGAACAACTCTGGTTTTCCAACCACTTCACAGCATTCTACATACAACCATTCAGACAATTCCTACATGAAGTAAATAGGCTAATGGACAACATGTCAAGGTGCCTATTCAGGGCCTCATTTCGTTCTCATACTTACTGATGGTGAAGGCTTTAGGAGTCATATAGGGCTCTTTCACTTTCGTAGGACACTTTAACTTAAGCCTGGTGATTTAGTCTTCTGTTACATCAGTTTTTAAGTTAATCAGTAGAGAATATGCCTCTTTCTGTTAAACTATCTCTTTTTGAAGCTGAACATGTGACCATTACAGTAGTCTTGATTTAATGCATGTTCTCATTCATTTAAAGTTAGAATGTAAAGTTAGAGTTTTTTTTGTTGTTTTTGAGGCTCATGCCAAGCCTTAGTTCTTAACTCAGGATGACAATGCATTTCCACAAAGACATCCAAACTTTGATTTAGTTATTCTCCATATCTGTCCTTTTTAATATTCTTAAAAGCAGAAGCACTGGCCCTTTGTAACTTAAGTGGCTAAAAATACACTTCATCCATCAGTCTCCACCTTTTACTTAAATCCAACAAAGGCAAATCCCCCCAAGAACATCTCATATGTTTGTATTAGGTTTTAGATCTTATCCTTTTTTCTGGAATTGTCACACGTTTAAACAGGAAACACAATCATATGTTGTGTAAACCATGTTTGCACTCCAACTCAGAAACTCATTCTTTTCTGAGCACATCCAACCATTTGGTTTAGGGAACTGTTTGACAATTCAGAGCTGATGGATACAAAATGTCATCAATCAAAACAGTACTTGAGACACTCATTTATTTTGTCCCTCAAAACACAGTGATCATGACAAATGGTCCAAAGCATACAAAGATGCTGCTCTGATGGATCATTATGGCGCTTGTTGCTTAACAGTTTAAAATGGGCTCATACTAATCAAAAATCAAAGGAGGGAGACTTTAAGAGAAGATTAAAAAGTGACTGTTTTCCAAGCAGCTCAAAATGATCAATTCTGATTAGCTATCAATTGATAAAACTATTGGGAAAAGGAGGCACAACCTGCTTGACAATCATACAGTCATCTTACTATTTTATGAGGGAGCTACACATTTTTTTCCAAATAAAAAGGACAGAAAGAAAAACTGGAAGTGAGAGTTTCAGGAAAAGGGGAAGAAAAGGACTGTAAAGGAGGTCTCTCACTCTCTACAGCTCTCAATAAACACAACCCATCAATAAGGGCCAAACTTCAAGCCCTCTCGTTAGTAAATTGTCTCTTCTTTTCCTCTTGTATTTCAGAACACTTAAGTGTAGAGAAAGAGGGGGTGCTGGTTTGGCGGAGTGGTTGGCAACCAGGCACGTCCCATATGCATGCTTCTTCCAGCCCAGGTTCGAATCCAGCCTGTGGCCAGTTTGCAGTGTCTTCCCCTACTCTCTCGCCCCTTTTACAAGTCTATCCACTGTCATTCTTTCCGATCAATAAAGGCTCAAAATACCCCAAAAAATACATACAAAAATAAAAATGTAGAGAAAGAGTATCAGTAGTCCACTGATACTTTTGTTTGATAGGTTTTACCAGCTGAGTTGTAATAGAAGAGGTCTGTGTGCAGGAATGTGCAAAGACTTTGTGGTGGCATTTGTGACTGTTAACACAAAATTTTTGTGTTGCATTAGTAAGTGGTGCTGTAACTATGCAAATGCACTGTTTGCAAATTATGACTGCCTGAACACCATCACACAAAGCGTGTGCCTCATTTTTGGTGCCTGTTTAACACACCTCTCATCATTGTCATTGTAATTTTCTGTTTCTTTTTATCTCAGAGTAATTTGTTTTTGTATCGCCCAGTGAAAGTTTTCTCTCTAACTCCACCATTTTTTCCATCTGCCTTCTGCCTGCTTGTCTTCATGTGCTACACTGCCAGTCCTGTGAGTGGTAACTACAGTCACAGTGACTGACTGGAAGTGAAACGAGAGCAGTGATTGAGTAATGGCAGAATTTTATGGACTGTTTGATGAATTATTGTGCATTTTGTTGAATGCTGTGCAAGTGTGAATTATACAGAGGCTGAGATTGTTGTAAAGCACGGATGTACCATCAAACTGTTTTGAATAAAACTTCTTCACTAAAGGGTGAAATCATGTTCATGGAATTCAAGATTGTGGTATTTTTTTAAATACTCCATCATGCAGCACTGACTGATGACTATTTTATGGGCATTACAAACAAGCATCAGCGAAGTGTGGTCTGGGTTTAGAAAACCTTGAGATTGGTTCAACAGCTATTATATCACCTTCTATGGGATTAAACACAGGATTTTATGATTTGCTGATCCCACCCCAAAAGACATAGCTCAACATCAACTTCCTGCAACTCAAATTCTGGCAAAATCCCTCCACTCTTTTCCTCACTTCAACCAAACCTGTGGAGGCAAATCAACCTCTTTTCTTTCTCCTCTTCCTCCCGTCGTACCTCCATCTCTTTTTCATCACCTCCCTGCCCTCCAATTCTAAAGCCCTGACTGCTCCCCCCCTCCTCCTTCCCTAAACAAATGTCACTCTTAATTGGACAGCACGGGCGAGTCAGGAGAGCATCACTGTTTTGGACAGCTGTTAATCTCTGCAGGCTGCAGCGGTGGTGGGATTGTGACAGCGACAGTCTGGAACAGCAATGAGAATGACGCAATGACGGCAAAATAGTTAGACTAAAAAAAAAAAAAAAGGAGTTTGAGGCCGGGCCTGTGTGGTGGTCGCACATCTGTCGGTTGTTGTAACAATGGGTCATTCCAATGACAAAATGGATTCTTAAATTACAATGCAGCGCCATCATTCATCATTTAATCCTGTAAAGTACAGGCCAGGTAATATAGATAATGTACACTTCCATTCACGCTTCAGTCTCACCTGCTCGGGAATATAATGGATTTTCCTCCCCTGTCTCGCTCCATCTTTCCCTTTCATTCTCTCGCACATACACACACAGCAAAAGTACAAGCACGCACACAGCGCTCGGGGAACCAATCACCATCCCCTGTTTTCAGGTCCTGTTTGTGAATGGGATTTTTTACGGGAGGAGGAGGAGGAGGAGGAGGAGATGGGGAAGGAGAGCACCGCTGCATTTGTAAGCATGCAAGCTGCCACAGCAGGGTAACATCACCATCCCATTCTTGTTTTAAATATTTCTGCCTCCCCCTGTCTCCTCCGGCTGCTCTCTCTGATTCATTTTTAATGTTCTGGATTGTTTACTCTCAAGTCCTTATTTCCATTTCTGCTCTTCTCTCCAGCTCCCTGAACTCTCTGTTTACTCTCTCTGGATGCTGCAAATGGATTTAACTGCTCCATCCTTTCTTCTCCACGCTGTTCTGTCAACTTTCACCCCTGATGCTCTGTCACTATTCTCCTCTTTACATCTTTTGGCTCTCTGGTCACGTCACTCTCCAAATGCTGCAGAACAGCTGTTTTCTCTGCCAAATCTTTTTGTCTCTTCCTGTCTTCCCACCAGTCGTCCCAACTGCTTTTTAAAGAAGAAGCTGCAGGTACCGTTGCACACGCTCTCTGTCATAGTGTGGACACTTACCTTCAGTGACAGTCTTCGTCCCAAGTGCTTCTGGATCCTCAGTGGTGGAGAGGGAACAGCGGTGATGCTCTCGAGCTTCTGGCTGCTGAGAGAGAAAAGTGGAAGGACAGGAAAGAGGGAAAGAGACAGAAAGAGAGATAAAAGACGAGACAGCAGAGAGGGTGAGAGGTATAGATAAGCAAGAGGGAGGGAGAGAGAGAAAGTGGACAAGAGCAGGCGGGCTGTTTCGAAGAGGAGGAGGAGGAGGCGGAGGAGGAGTGTGCTCTCGCTGGCTGGAGGTGAGATGAAGGGGAGAAAGAGAGAGGGAGGGAGAGATGAGGGGAGGGGGAGGGAGAGAGAGAGAGGGTGCACTGGATTGGGATAGGAGGGGATTGTGTGATGTTTGAGGGGTGGAGGGATTGCAGGGAGGAAAGTTGGAGAGGGAGTGTGAAGAGAAAGAGGGTAAGGAAAGAAAAGAGGAGAGACAAGTAGTTTACAAGATGGGACAGAACTGAACTGATGACAAACTGAAAAAAGAGAGAGAAAAAGTCACAGTTACCAAAAACACAATCAGCACTCGTGTCAGGTTTTCTGATGCCGGACACATTCAATTTCAGAGTACAGAAAATGTCCGTCCGTCCACTAAATCACAGTTATCTTCGCTTGTACTTCGTGTTGGAGTGTAGACAACTGCAATTAATTTCAGAGCTATAACTGAACTCTGTTCCACTGGGAAAAAAGTTAATTATCAAAGATAAGAAACCATATTCATAATGACAAGGCAAAAATTATAACAGGATGGCACTTTGGTGGAAAAATGTGGCATGTGGGAGAGGAAGAATTTAGAGGAAGTTTAAGGATATGTGCACAACTGTGTCAGAAGCAACTGCTTTTACTGTGTGTTCGGCCTTTTGTCCACATATAAATCACAATAAGGACAGTAAAAACTCAGATTTTTTGAAGGCCACTGCATTCTTTCCAAGAGACAATAAAAAATCTCTCAGAAAATGTGATCTGATGAGGCTGTTCATGGTACCTCTCTGTGAAGCTTTCGCCATATTATCCTTTGCTAAGGACGTTTTTTTGACAGCGTTTGCTACTTTTACAGTTTTTTTAACAGAATAACTCGCAGACCTTATGAGCAGAAATTAATGAAAAAAAGAGCGAAGGACTGATCAGGTAGATTTTGGTGGTGATCCGAATCCAAACATGGGTCAAGTAGTCTACTAAGGATTTGTTAAGATAGCTAAATAGGCCAATTAGACACAATTTTGCTAATAACTCAATAAGGTCTCAACCGATTTTCATGGCATTTTCAAGGAATTTTCAGCAACTGATTCATCTTTAATTGCGATTCCAGTAACTGCCTTTCACAATTATGACAACTGAGTAATGGAGATCAAAACATTACTGTTCCACATGACATGTTGAATGTTTTTTTTTTTCATTTTGTATTATTGCTAGCGATGTTTTAAGGTATTTCTTTATTTTCACAGGCACATCTCTGTTTTGTCTATTCTTCAATATTAAACATGATAGTGTGAAAAGCATACAAGTTCAATGAAACCATATGTTAGGAGTTTTAAAATCAGCGCCTAACTATCATAATCATGATGTCAATATCTACAAAAATATTCATGATGATGATTTCTGCCATAATCCAACAGCCCTGGTGTTGGTGCACACCTTGAAGCTGCTTGAGTAAGTGAGGGCTAAATTGTTGCATGAAATAAATATTCAATTCCAAAGCAAGGAACCAACTTGATACCTTTCCTATGAACTCTAAATCAATAAATTTTTAACTTAATGTAGACAATTGTGTCATCTGTATAGAAATCCTTCAAAGTGTACTTATGATCTTGTATGTACCTGCAACAAATGAAAATGAGGCCCAGCAACCTAAACCTTTGACTTCCAGAATCTCATCACTCATCCCTAAGTCAAAATACACATTTACAGAGTCTAAAAAATCCCTGAAAGCATAACTAAAGTACTACAACCACAAGTAAATGTATTACACAAGGCAGAATGGCCTTAAAGGTGTAGTCAGCGATCTTCTAATCCTCTAATCTTACGCACTATTTGTCAAATTCACCGTATTTCTCCTCTCCATCCACAAGATGTCACCACTGACAGCATGTTGAAAAAAAAAATCCGGTTCCAATACACAGCCTTGGCTCTGAATTTCAGCAGGTAAATACTGTGGCTTGGGCCGAGTTACCAAAACAGGGTACACCCTCCCACAAACAGGGGGCGATCATACTCATGTGCAGATCAGACAGAGGGGGGAGGGGGAGTAGTAGGTTGCGTAGCGTGCGCAGTTAGCGTAAGAGAGAGATACAATATGTGCAGTAGCACAGGCTGAAAAACAGCTCAAAAGAAAAAGTTCAGAGGAGTGAAAAATGAAAAGAAGGGCTATGACCATGAAAGAGCGAAGACTCGGGTCAACATTGGTGTTGCTTTCTGACGGTGGAGGGAACTCCGCGAACTGAAAGACCTGAAAACGAACTCGGATGTCGCCGTCTGTCTGCTGGATAGGTTAGCAACATTAGCTTTGTGGTGCTTCACATAACAGTAACAGCCGTCGGGCATTCATCTTGTTGTCTAATCTGCCAGAATGTACTGTTGTTGTGATGTTATCAATATTGTCAGTCGAGTTGTCTGATGAGTCGGGGTTACCTTAGCTACGTTGGTCAGCTACGCAGTTTCTATGGCCGTTTCCATGACGATGCACGTCCATCAGCTTTCAGGGGTGGAGCGAGGGGTGAGGTATGAAGGGAGAGGCAGGTCTAAATTTGTTTATAAACAACCTCTCCACTCGTTTTCTCCAACATCGCTGACTACACCTTTAAGCATGACCGATGACCTGTAGAATCTCTATATGTTAATTAATTCAGAGGAGACATTTGTGCAATGTTTGAATAAGATCTCTGTTCTTGAGTTGTTTTGTTTACAAAGATGGACCAGACTGATAGTTAAACTGACAACCTGACAAACCTTCTGCCCTTGACCCCGGCTATCGATGACATGAGGGAATGAAAAACATCTGATGACGGAGCATCAGACGGAACATGGAGGAGTGGATTCCCCCTTTGGCTAAATCCACTGAGCTATTGAAGAAGAGAGCTGAAAAGAAAAGGGGAGAAGATTCTGAATAGAGGATGATGATATTATGAATACCCACTGATCTGTCATCCTCCTTTCAAATACTTGAGGAAGGTTAAGCAGGCAAAAGTGCTGGAGACTAAAGGTGCAACATCCCTGACTTCAAGTTTCAGAAAAGAAGAAAGAAAAAACAGGGAAGTCATGGACGGATTATGAAACAACATGCCCCAGGGCAGAGAAGTAACAGCCCCCCCTCACAATGTGGGAGTAAGACACAATGAATAAAAGAGAAGGAGGTATAAAAATGACTGCATCTTCTGATGTTATTTTGCATCATTCTGGAAACGGTTGAAAGTCTTCAGAGTCATTTGTCTCCTTATAGATTTTCTTGGCTTCAAATTGATGTAATATTCTGACTGTCATGTATTTGCATGTGATCATTTTGCTGCAGTTTATAAGTTGTTAGAAAACTATGGCAGCAGTGTCCAAACTACAGTCTAAGGGCTAACCATTTCATGCTTTCCAATATTAATCAGTCCTCAGTAATTTAAAAAGGTAAAAGGCCAGCATTAGAGCATGAAATGTGTGCATATCTGAAGAACGTATTATAAAAGCAATTAGCATAAATTTCACCAGTGGTCGTATAATAAGATGTCATCATATTTGAGTTCTAATTCTTAATATTTTTCTGTACTCAAGTATTGCAGTGCTGCGATAACTGGAAATTTACACAATTTCTTGACTGCATTTGCATCCAGAGAGAAAAAAAAGAACAAATCATGCTAAATTTAACAAGAATTTCAACACATCAGTTAAGACAGTTTGATTGAAAACAGGACTAAAATCCATAGAATAATGTCAATGCATCATGAGTTAATGTAACCTCTTTCTTATCTTTAAGCTTCACTGCTCTGTAGAGCTTCAGAGCTGCTGTCCGTGAAATAAAGCAGAGGCGGGATGCACATACCTGGGCCCCATCCAGCATGTAACAACACTGTGAAGCCTTGACTCTTTGCACATGAAGTAAATGACAGTCACCCCCAATTCTACATAAAGCGATCTTGCACAGTCTTGCTCCGACGGAAAGGCTGGCGACAAATCTTACTAAAAGCGTTGCGGCCCTGTGCAGCTGGAAGGGGGAGGGCACAAGATTCTGAAGAGCCACAAGCTCTCCTGTGAACTGCAATAACACAATAATAAAACATGTAATAAACTGAGAAAAGAAACAACACCTCACTTCGCTTCTCTAAGGTCACTTTGCTCTCCCTAATGCCACAGTCACACATTCCCGTTTCACATGGCGATTGTGCACGACTGTACACGATTAGCAAGGCTGGTGTGATCGCTATGATACGGGATGAAATGACTGTCTCAACCCTGGACACGCCCCGTGAATACACCGTCAGCAGCGTTTCTACAGCGCTTCTCTAGCGCTTCGGGGGTGTTCATTCCGCTCAAGTTTGGTTAATGCAATGATATGACGAGGATTCCATGGATTTCCATCCCACTGACATGACGTCAGCTCCACTGGAGCTCAGTTCGCGTCACATAAGCCCCAACTGAGCCCCGTCGCTTGCGCCATCTTGAACGGAACACGGTTGGGGCACAAACGGATACATCCTTGTCAGTCGTCCTCAGAAAGCTTTCAGGATTGAGCCACGATCGGCCCGATTGAGCTCTGTACATGCCACGCACATACCATCCGCCTTAGGACTGCAGTAGGCTTCCATCCCGCTACACTGAGAGCGGCGTTTCTCCACAACAGTTTTGAACAGTTCATAACTGTCGGGACCCTTCCATGTTCCCCGCCGTTCATCCACGACTATACAACGCTGATCCAGTCCAAGTAGCACATGCACCACGACCAAAGCCGTTTCATCAGGATTATGACAATCGTGTACATTTGCCATGAGAAACGGGAATGTGTGACTGGGGCTGAAGCATACAGCTTCATAGTTATATCAGTTCTATCTGGTTATATCCTTGTCTAAAGGATGTTTGGTGTCATATATAATGTTTTATACTTCTGTACCTCCACGATTCACTTTTCTAGATCCATGGCGTCGCATTGCTTCTGGGACCCTGACCAACAGCTGACCTGATACTTGTGCTTCTGGTTGTGACGTAATGACAACCTATTGAGATTTACTTTTGGGAGTCTGTGCATTGTGTTTTATTCTGAACGACAATGAATTTTATGAGTTATAGAAGCAGTTGCGCAGAAGATGGATCTGCTGCTTCAGTGACACGCCGCTGCCGTGCCGTAATGCGGGCAGTGGAATTGCTCTAATAGACCACAAAGGGAGCGAACTGCTCCAAAGTACGATTTGTGGATGTTTCACAGCGCTTTAGCTTTATGAGGAATTTGGGGGTCAGAATGCGTCACTCTGTGCAAACCAGTGTTTTATGTCCATTTCTTCTGTCCCTTCAAAAGTCCAAAGAGAGTCCACAGAACAGATTTTAATTCAAACAGTGCAGCCCTTTTGTTTCCCTTCTGCGCTGTCATGTTTTACTCTCTTCTGCACAATGAGTGCGCCTTTACAAACCTCACCTGCGATGCGGCTCAACAGCGCTTGCTGACCATGAAATAATAGAGTGTCACTATGCCAAATATTGTGTACACATTTTTCCCCAAGGTCCAGTGACAAAAATAAAGTGACGTCTTTAAGCACCAACATGCATTCAAAATTTCAGGAGCTACACACTCTTTGCTCTGTTTTGTTCCTGAACATGAAGATGAGTGGTTAATGCCTCCCCTCTTTACAATATGGAGCATTTTCTTAGCATCCTCACCCTCAACAGAGGCAGACGGTGGTACCGAGGGTCACCATTTAGTTTGCCATGCCAAAATCCACAACTCTTACCCACTTAAGGTGAGGTGTATTAAAGTGGCCCTGCACTCTGTATTTTTACCTCTGCCATGGAGGTTATGTTTTCGGGAGAGTTTGTTTGTCTGTCTGTCTATCTGTCATTCTGTTAACAAAATAACTCAAAAAGTCATGAATGGATTTTGATGAAGTTCTCAGGATATGTTCAGCATAGGAAAAGGAAGAACTGATTCAATTTTGGTGTTGATCCGGATCAGCGTCTGGCCGCCATGGCGAAAAATGGGATTACTGTGAATAACTACTGAACTAAAATAGATATCATTATGAAACCAGTTGCTAATGGTATGTTTTCATGGTCAAGGAATCTAAATATTTACATGAAATAAAGGTAGGACCAATATTTATGGTCAAAATCACAATATGGCTAAGGACTGCGGTGCTGGTGGAGGTCTGTGCTCTCCGAGTGCTTTTCTAGTTTAAAATGTGGCCCTGAAATTAAATATTTTGGACACCCCTAGTTTATGGATCTTAAATGCTTTTAGTTCAGCAATGAAAGTTATGTTTTGTTTCCATTTGTTTGTTTATCCATCTGTCTGTCTGAGAGCAAAACATTAGGAAATGTTTTTAAATTATATGGATGATTTTTTTAAATGTTGGTCATGGCACAAAGAAGCAGTCATCTGATTTGGGTGGAGATCAGAATACGGATACTGGTCCAGGACTTTTTTTTTTAATATTTGTAAATTTGAAACATAGGCCAATTTTCCACATTTTCATTAATAACTTGCCAAACAGTGTGGGAGATGCCTTGGCGGAAGTTTGTGCTCCTGGAACACTGCTATTTTTAACAATTATTACAATCTTACATCACAACATTGTTCCTTTTGTTGTTTGTGTTTGTGTATCATTTGGTTTGGCACATTGGTATACAACTAAGTTTGCATTTTTTGCATGTGCATTTTTATGATTTGATTTGATGAATTCCACCTCAATAACTCATTAATCTTTAAAGGATGCTTTGTCAATTCTGAGTCTTTGTATTTTCCCCTTTGTGCACATGACCCCGTATGCCTCGGACTACATTACCTTTGCAGGGGAATAAATCCCTCGCTGAGTGCACTGATTAAGAGCAGCATGCTAAAATACCTTGCGGACATGGTTTGGAAATAAGGTTCTGATTTCAAATTACGGGTCAAGTCTTATTCATCATATTAGGACCCTCGGGGCCCAAAAAAGGGACCTGGGCTAATACAGATGAGATGCCATTTGAAAACCTCTCTTTCTCCTCGTGGGGGGACCTCCAGGTCCGGGTCAGCTTGGGTTCTCTGCGGCTGATGAGACCAGGATTCATTATCTCAAGGACACTTCAACAGAGGAATGCGGCCAATACAAAGCTTAATCCTCTGGTTTTTATCAGAGGAATGTCTTCATGCCTTCATTGAGTGACAGTGCATGGTTTTGATCACCTTTTATGAATTTGAAGAATTCACATGATAATGACATCGTAAATTGTACTTCTGTCAGTGCTTTTTACTTTTACTGCAATGTTGTCCGACCTCTACAGTCTTCCTGTTCCTGTCTCCCCTATATGTGCCACTGTCTTGTATCCTCTTGGACAGGTTTTACTGAAATTAAATTTCGTTGCTCTTAACCTGTGACATGTGCAATGACAATGAAAGAAATCTGAATACCTTCAAATAGGAATGAAGCATATCTGAATTCTGTTTGCTGCTGTTAGATCACAAAAGAAGAGAGGAAACACATAGGGACAAATATAACAACTCTTACCTTAATTTTTGTCCATTTTATTTTTAAGTAAATGTTTCATTCAATAATCTTTCTTGTTATTGTTGAGTAAAACAAATTGGATAGAATCAGGCTGACAAATTTAAGGAAGTTTCTTTACTGTAATGTGTAATCTCTATATTGAAAACTCTTAAACTCAGACCAGTTATACCGTCAATATAACAAGGCATGCTGTTTAAATTACTATTGATTTATAGTGTCACATATATTAAATACAAATTGTTGGTCAAACACTGGTCACATGAGCACATTTCATGAAATAACATGTTAACTCTAATGTAAGATTGCCTCTGCATGAACAAGCCGTACTAGTCCCTGCACTGGATTGATGATGGAAGGCGAATAAGTCTTTCTCCCACCCAGGCAATTAATAGATTAAGTTCGTCTTTCCAGGGACATGAAGGATTGGCAGAAAAAATACAATTTCACTCACATGAGTGCTCATGGCCACACTAACTGACACACCCACAGAGGGATGTTAGCTCTAAAACCACTCTCAACTCAACTGCACAAAGATTTGAAAATAACTAAAAAGCCTCAGAGCTTTTTTATTATGTGATGTTTTCCTTACACTAATGTGCTGCACGTGGGATCCACTGCTGCAAGCCTCTGAGGCAACTTACCCTCCTGAATCTTTGTGTTGCACGCGTTTTGGACATCTGGAGAGATAGGCGGCCGGACAGGGAGTGAGAGCTGTGGGCAGCGCTCCAGCTTTGAGGGATTTTTTGCCTTACAAGCTGCTACGTTTCTGTCAACTCCAGATCAGAGGATCAGAGCACGGCTGCCAGTCCTGCACAAACACCACGGGTAATAAAAAAGGAAGTGAGTGCACAGTTCAGAGCATCAGGGATCATCTGTTTGGATTATATTTGATCTGAAACTTTCCTCAACACGATATTGGGAGAAGTAGGAGAAGGGGTCGTTACACGCAGTGATGAGCGAAAGTGTTTGAGCCTTTGTGTCACTTCAGTGGCTGCATGCATATCTGCTGACACAAGCACACTCTCTAATGTGATATCTCGTCTTGCGTTAACTTTGGTCGCTCTCAAGTGATGCTGGGAAACTGACGGTGACCAAACACAACCGTGCTGTGATGGTAATAACATCTAGAGCGTGTGTCTCTTTCTGTTTATTACTGAGACTAGAAAAGGGAGCCCGATGTGTTTCCTCCAGCTGTTTATCAGCCCAAAGCACTCAGCTCAGATTAAACTACAACTACTTTATAATTACCATAATGTATTCTTATTGGACAAGTGAGCCTTTCCTAATAAAGAGACCAATAATTGACTCCCTCCCTGATTTCCCCCAGCCCAGGCTCCTCCACTCTCCTCCTCTCACACACTCACTATTGATCTCATTCATTTGCATTACTTTCCCATTAGCCTCAAAGAGTATTTAATTTTACACCAGCAGACTGATGGTGGTGCATTCTTAAAAGCAGCACTATTAGTCAACAGGAACAGACTGCTCCAATCATTGTCATTAGCACTAATTTGGCAGTTCAATTTATTTTAACTTTTATTCTTGTTTTAACGGGATAGTTTAGGTTTGGTAAAGGGGGTTCGAATGAGGTAGTGTCAATGCTAAGTTAATAAGCTGCAGGAGATGCCAGTCAGCACAGCCCCTTGAGCTGGCTGGGGTTGTGAAACCTAAGCTAGGCTATACCACTATGCAGAATGAGGCATATGCTCTATGAGAGGAAGAAAAACTTTAGAAACGTCAAAACTCTCATGTCATCTGCATCAAACTTTATCAACAGCAGTAAGAGACAATTAAGACAATTATGGACAATTTAATGCTGTGACTTCCTACTAATGAGGTGTATTTTAGCTTAAAACAATGTACACAGCATATTATCTTTTTTCCACTACATAGCAAGCTGTTGGCTCTCCTTAGAACTTTTTCACACTTAATCTCCATTTTCTCTTTTTGTGGTGTAGACTTTAAACAAACTAAATATTTGACAGCCTTTCTGGCAGTAGTTAGATTAGTTTTTGTCAGGACTTTTGAAAAGGTTAACAGGAACTGTGGGCTGATTTGTTGTTTCATACCCCATATCAGGCAGTGGGAGAAGTCATGAGGATTCCAGGGTAAAAATAAAAATAAAAATACATATCTGTCACTTTGTTTCTTCTTTGTTTTGCTATGAGCTTCACCTGCTAGTTTGTTTGTATTAGTCACTATATTTCACCACTCAGTTAACCCACACTTATTCTCCACAGAAAATGATGTGCTATTTGCACAGACAAAATAAATCCAATAATAGGAATTTGCTAGCCCTCTAATGTTGTAATTTTAGGATAAAGGGCACATTTTGTGGCAGATCATGTGCTAACAAGCTACAAATTCACAACAAAACCAGAGGGCACCAAAGTGTGCCACAGCACCCCATTTAAAAAGGTTGTTCTTTAGGGCTGTGCTTCTATCCTGATTTGATTTTTTTCAATTTTTTAGGTGCCAACTCGATCTAAATAGTGATTCTATGATATTGCGAATTTTTGGAAACTTTAGTTAGCTTTTTTAACACCAGCAAAAAAGATGAACAATGATGATGTCTGCAGATTATATCAGGAAAAATACACATCACATATGAGTCAGATTTTAGGATTTATTCAGCAATATATTTTAACCAGCTGTTTATTCTCTTTCTTCAAAAGCCTGGATTGCATTTAAAAGTGGCTTATTAACACAGACTAAAACGAAGCATTTAAATTTGTAAAAAAAAAAAGAGATTTTTGAACAAAAAATCGATTTGAAAATCGTCAAACAAAAATCCCGACACTTATGTGAATCGATTTTTTCTCCCACCCCTATTGTTCTCTGTGACAACAATTATGAACGATACCTTGGTCCGAACAATACACACAAAGGACACCTGTTAAGCGATAAATATATTTTTTAAATGCCCACAACACGGTATCTCTCTCTGCTCCGTCTTCTCTGTGTGCCACGAAAGCTACTCCAAACAGAGACTGCTGGCTGCTTCAGAGAAAAAGAGAGGACGACCTGCTGCTGCATCTGTCCTAAAATTTGAACCCACTTGCTTCAACATTTTATTCATTGGTGTTACAGGTTTATATGAAATTTCTCTGCACCCTTGTATTTTTTTTTTTAAACAATTCTGTAGATCATGCTTTCCAAAATAGATAGGCGAAGGAAGGAAATGTTTTAAGTAGGGCTGTCACTTTAGTGCATTAATTAGATTAATTAATAACACCGCAAATTAATGCGTTACAAAAATTAATCGCAAGATTAATCATAGCACATAAACATTTTGATACTGGCCAGCTGGAGGACCGGTACATGGCAGTGGCACGTCACTTCACACATGCGTCTCTAGTCAAACCAAACAAAGCCCAGGTGACAACAGGAATGGCATATTTAAGACTTAGTCTTATTTTATTTTTGAATTTATTTATCTATATTTGTACTACATTCTTTAATAATGCATCAGGCCTAATTGGTTTGCTGGATGTCCTCCACCTTTTTCTTATTTTGAATTTGATTTATGAAACACACTTAAAGTGTAATTTGAGTTGCCTGATTGAGCTTAGAATTTTCTGGACAAGTTGACCTGACTTTGGTTTTATTCTGTCACCAATAAAAATGTGGATTTACAAATCTTCACTTCTTGGTGTATTCATTTGATTAGTCCTGCACTACAATTTTATAATATCCATATCCACATATATTTATGTTTTCACACAGTGATGTTTTAACAGTGATCAACAATCAGAACGATGCTGCTTATGAAAGTGATTGAGGCTTGACATGATCATTAAACAGTTTTCTACGTGTCTCACCTCGACCTGCAACATCACAGCCATAGCAAAAACAACACTATACTACAAAATCTGTTATATCCAAAGTTATATCATGAACTAACTGTTGCACTCACAAAACACAGCAAAACTATTAGAGACATTCACCTGCTACATTGTATGAGGAGCTCAGTGTGTGTTTATGAACTAATTGTGCCAAATAGATGGAAGTAAAGGAGAAGCCGAGGTTCATGCTGATTTGTGCTTCCACAGATCTTCCACTCCAATGCACAGGACATGTATGAGTACGTGGTCAGTAATGGTTGTGAGACTATCATATGAATCACATTTTTTGTTTGCAAAGGGAGTATAACTGAGCCTTAGAGCAATAAAAGTAATATAATTTTATTTAATTTCCTTTTTGTGTGACTACTACAGTCTTTTTCTAAACACTTAAGTCTTTTTTTCACCCTCCCCCTACTATCAAGACCCCACATTTCTGGTGTCCCTGGCTTCTTATAACCTTTACTTCCTGTATGGACTTAAATAAGCACAGCACTTGAACTGCTATCTCAAATCAATAACAGTAGCAGTTTGTCCTCCCTTTCTGTTTGTCTTGTCTCGTTCTGTCTGTCACTAATTCCCCTTCTTTTACACTGTGGTGTGGCACGGCCCTCCCCTTCAGCTCACATCAGGGGTTAAATAAAGTTTAAAATGATGGAGTAGCCTACAGGGAGGGCTGGTGATGGTCACTATAGCAGTGAATCATATTCACATATGACTGCTAGAAAAAAAAAGGCATTGGTCTTTTCAACGCTGTCATTGGACATAGTGGTCAGCAGAAAAGATAATGCAGACAAGGGGGGGGGGGGGGAGTATTTTTCTAAATAAGATGTGTGTTTATAACTAGAGGAGTTAGTAAAACAAAGTCATAACCCTGAGTGGACAGAGATTTAAAACTTCAAACAGATCTTCTGCAGGTCCTTCAATTATTCATGAGTTTGTAAATTTCAAATGGAAGTTACTTTCATTGAGACAATGCCAAAAGGATGAGTAAATCTTCAAACAAGAACCTCAGATCTGTAATGAGACCATAAATCATCTCTCTAGGACTTCTCAAAGCTTCACATGGGAGGATTTACAACACCACATTTTACTTGTCAGTAAATCACAAAATGAGACAGTTCAGAGACTCAGACATTATGTTTCTCTTTTAACACGTCTGCATTTTAAATATTGTAAGACTGTGTACTTTCACAAACATGTACAAAAGCTTGGGGTGTAAAAAAAAAGATTGAAATGAAGATAAATTGGTTTTCCCATCATCATGTAACAGATCTAAGTGCTTCGGTCCATGAAGCCCTGCATCAGTAAAGACCGAGCATGAACTGGTCAATGGTAGTTATTAAGTCAAAAGTCTCACTGCTCAGTTCTCCACGCCTTGGTAACTTTTTACCTTTACTCAAAATGTACTTTTAGTTGTTGGATGTTCATTAGTCGCCAGGTAGCTAGCTACACAGACTTTGCTTGCATTCCCCAAAGTATTTAATGGTTCTTTTCAAACACCAAGTCATGTCGAGTTAATATGTTGGAGGAAAAGATTCTTTATGGTTTGGGGAAAAGTTACAAAGTCGAATGGCAGCACACAAATCTCACCTGTAAGGGCGGCCAGACTAAGGATGTGAAAGCCATAACCACCAAGGACAGAGAAGGTCAGGTCCATGTGCAGCATGACCAGTAGGATCAGTGAAGAGGCAAAGGAGGTACAGCAGATAAATCCCAGCAGCAGACACAGCTCTAAAAGAAAGTTTTTAAGATAAAGTGAGAAATCAAGACTACAACTTTTATCTAAATACCATGAGACTGTAAAGACACACACATGTCTGCCTAGCTGATCGCAGATAAATTCCATTGAATAAATCAGGAAAGGGAAATAAGTTTGGTGTATTTATCCAGCTGGTGTAAACCATTACTTTGTGTTGACAGAATTTGATAGACGAAGAGTGCAGACAATGCGTATGTCGAAGGATGTCTGACCACTAGTCAACAGTTTCAAACAAATATTTCATTATGACTGTGAGTATTGATATTTATTTTGTAAATCCTACTCTAAGAAAAACCACCATGTCTGCATATTACAGCAAACACAGTACTTACACACAGCATCAGTCTGCCCTCTGGTGGTATAATCCTATCACACGTATAACACACAGTAAACAATATAAACAAAAACACCCATAACGCTACCAGAATCCATACCATGGTGTTCAGAGTGACTATACAGAAGTAGAAAGTAAGTAAAAATACAGAAAAATAAAACACTTGATGTTATCGTAAGTTACTTTTTCCTTCTGCCCATTTGTCACTTTATTCCCCTGCAGAAGCAGATGATGATTAAATTAGATCAAAGTGAATCCTGTGAAATTAAACCAAATCAGATCAAATCATTCCTTGCAAATAAGAGATTTACAACCCCAATTAAATACTAATTTAACTCAAATAGATCTTTCTTAAATTGAAGTACAATCACCCTGTAACTGCAGTCCTTTCATTTCCGGCTTCTCATAGAAAATTGTGGTTTATGGGACAGTTTGCTGCTACAGAGATAAAATCATACAACAAAAATGGATTCAAAACTTTAGGTTGTAAGACCCTCTTTTGCTCTTAAGATAATTCTTCTGCATCTAAACAAATCAAAAGACCTTCTTTTAAGTGCACCAGTTGTTCAATTAAACCCCAATTGTCTCTTTTTCTTGTTATCATGCAGAAACTCAGCTGTGAGTTTTCAGGTCTTTACAGTAGTGCTGGATCGTGGTCACAAGGTGGCAGGATTGAGGTTAAATTTGATTTGGTAAGCTGTCTGGAAACTTCCACAGTTAAAATATTAGGCTGTGTTAAGTGACAGCGTTGTATTATTGTGTCATTTTGGGCTAATCTCAATTGAGTAACACTCACCAAATTACAAGCAATGGGACTCCACCAAGGACAGAGAAGGTCAGGCCCACGTGCAGCAATGTTGTATGACTTGTTCTGAGCAGTAAGAACCAAATAATGAGCAAATCTGCATGCTTCTCTTTTCAGAAAGGTTTTTAAAAGTTTATTTGGATGGAATAAAATCTGATATTTGAATAAATGAAAACAGCCTTTTTATGAAAAATACTATTAAGGGTTGTTAAAGAAGCCCTACTTACAATGAAAGCACCCATAAAGTAGGGATACACATAATATGATTTATAAAAATGCTGTCTTTCCTGTATTTCATCTATTTCTTTTTTCAATAATAATTTCTGTTGAGATTGTGAGCAATGACCAGAGTAATACAACACCAAAACCTTGCTGTCAACTGTGCCCCTTAAAATTCCCAATCCATTTCAACGAACCCAACATTGTGTTGCCCCGTATAAGTAATTTATTCGTATATATAGCTAAAAAAAGTAAAGTCATTAATAAAATAAGAATAAAAACAAAAAAATAAATAAAAATAAAATAATAATAAAGAACCATCAAGAATTATTAAGGTTGCAATCACCACATTAGTTTAAAACACAAACAAACTGTGTGAGCTTGACCAAAAATATCAGTATTGAACAAACTGAGTTTAGAAACATCAAGATACTGGATATCAGCAAATAAAAATCCAATATCCTGAATCCATACTAATAAAGCCAAAATCAGCAACATCAACTTAGGCTAGGCGATGTGGACAAACACTCTTATACCAGTACCTTTTGACTGAAAGACAGTATTTCATATATATCTTAATATCTGTTATCTAATGATTAAAAAAAGTTATGCAACTCAAAAGCAAGGCTGGGCTGTAGCTTTCCAGTTTACATAGTCACTCTATTATGCAATGTGTTGCTATATAAATGTAAATAGTTGAAAAGATTTGCTATGCTGTTTTTTTATCCACATGTTTGGGCCTTCTCAGCAAACATCACTCTGCTGCTTTTCTTAGAGCATCAGTACAAAAAGCCACAATTTCTCATTTTATCATCCAACCTAATTTTAGCACAACTATATCAGCCTAAATAATACTGCATAAACATATGCCTAATATGAAAATAAGTTTTAAGAAACTCTTATCTCCCATCCCTTAATTCAAAAAATTCAATAAATCCTCCTGATGTTTCGAAAAGGTAATTTTATTTATATATCTGTGTTTAAGCCTGCAGAAGAAAAGACAGCAAGACACTGTAGCTCAAAAAGTGATGTAACAAATCCTTGTAATGTATTTAGTGTCAGCAGCTCAGTGAAATAACTGCTAAACAAATGTACAGCTCATCATGGTTTCAAATCTTACCGCCACTGCTGCTTATACAACTGCAGCAGTGTGATGAGTTCACATGTCAGCCAGTTTGTGTTGCTCATAAAGCAGATTGTGTTCTCATTGCACATAAACACAATTTATAAAGAAACAAGTTTTATTTCACTGGTACAGAGTAGTTTCCTCTCTGCACATCATTTTATTGGCTCCATTAAGCACTTCTAACAGTGATAAAAAAAAAACTAATTTAATTTCTTCAAGAGACAAATAAAAGACAATTCCACAAGCATAGATGATTTGGAAAAGAAGGTTAAAGAACTCCATCTGCTTATGCTGGAGAATAATGTGACAAATAGATCAAAAAGTCTCTTAAAATAACATCAATGAGACGGGACAACCTTTTTCAGGCGAGCTCAGCTGGACTGTTTGTGCCAAAACAGGGATCGATTGCTGGGTTCATCTATGCACAAGAGAGCCAAGCTGTGCATAGACGCCCATTTGTATCAGAACAACTCTCTCAAACATTAAAGGTGTGAAAACATCTTAAAGGTGCGTACACACCGGACGCTACTTGTACTACCTCGGCGATCACTCTCCATGCAAAGTCAATGTACAGCCGTGATGGGGCGGGGCTAACCCTCCCGCGATGCGACAGCCGCTTTTCACACTACCACATAGCTTGTCGCGCAATGTGAAAGTAAAAAAAAGTTGATCAATCAGCGGTGTGTGCACGTGTGACGGTACCCTAAACAGACAGTTATTCATCCGGACTACAGAGGAACAATCCATGTCTATGTGGGAAACATTAGTCAGTGAGGACATTAGTTCCGCTTAGACGGACTGCGGTAAACTCACAGATGCTTCTGCAGGGCATCAGCTGCAGTGTTTTGTGGTTGATGAGTGAATGAAAAGGATACAGCTGGAATAATGTCCGCTTATACATCCTGTTATATGATACATGATATGATCCAGGTGAAACTCGGTCGGACGTGACGTCACCGAGCGACGGCCGATGGCAACGGTGACCAAAATTAGGTATTTATGGATGCGCAATGCTACGTCAGTGGGCGGCGCAATTTTGGTAGCTGGGTCGCTTGCGGTGTGAACGCAGCATAAGACTTACAATAAAATTGAATATGGACTCTAGAATCATGATAGCATTGTATCGTAAGTCCACCAGTGATTCCCACTCATGCTAGTTGGGCTAGCTTTTGTCCCTGCTTGTCTTTTATCCAATTACACTGCCACTTTTTAGAAAGTAGCTGTACTGGCTAAGTGGGCCTGAGCCCAAAATATCTATATGGCACAATATCGTCCTACTCCTGGGGATACATGTATCGATACGGCCTCAATGTTTTGACAGTTGTTTTCAACACACTTTGTCTAATGTTAACAATGGCAGAGTTTAAAGTAGAAGTCAAGCTACACAATGAAGCACATGGTCCAAATTTAAACTTAGGTCTACCATCTTTGTGGACCTGAATTTAAGTTTCTAAAGTTGTAGAATCATTTAAAGCTCATCCATCTTCTTTTTCTTTTTGTAATAAACAACAAAACTTGTTGGGAATTCTGTATAAAGTGTATTCAATGATACCATTTATGTGCACTGAAATAAATATCGTATTGTGGTCTCAGTATCAGGATACATATCGTGAGGTTGCTGGAAATACCCAGCTCTAGGGCAAAGTAGACTGACCACCTGACAAACAAACTTTGGCCAATCTCATGCTGGTATCAGCAGCAGAAAAACTAAACTGGGGTGTCTTTGATATACACTTGTATCCTCTATGAGAGAACTTGCGTGTAACCACATTAGATTAAGTGCATGTCTGATTCTTGGCACTTTCAAGTTCCTCTTCTGTTGTGAGAACTAGTGGAAGTTCTTTTTATTTCCTTTAATGAACTGTGCAAATCTAGCCTTCTTAACTTTTCAGGACACATTAGAGGGAACCGAAAATATTGTGATACTTCATTTGTATTGGAATGACAGACAGAGGTGTTGCAAGATTTAAACGTTTAAATCATTTGCTTTGTATGTGTTTTCTATTTTGATAGCATAAGCACCTTGCCTCTGAAAAAGTTTATGACAATGTTAAACTTGTTCTTAAGCCACAAGCGTGTTTTACAAAAAGTCCACAGCTGTCACAGTTGTTTGTCTTCAGCCAAAATGAGGAATTGGTCACAGAGTTCACTGATGATCAGCTTTGCTTGACAAGTGTCAAATGAGTGGTTTTTTAGAAGGAAGTTAAAGGACAGAACACAGAAAGAGAGAAAGAGTCACAGTGACTTGTGAATAACATGCAAGAATTAAGACACTTTTTAACATGAAGTGGCTCTTGTGCAATCAATCATCTTGTTAAAGCATGTTCCATGTTTGGTTTTGCTCTTAATGCAGTAAATGTGCGATAGTATGTCAATACAAAGCCTGAAAATGTTTGGGTAATTTTCTTTTATCTTTGCTGACTTCTGTTTCTTTATCTTGATTCCAAAGCATCGAGCATAGCCTGCCATCTGGTTTTTATTAGATTATTAAAGGAAACAAATACACTCCTGCAGCTGTTAGACAATTTATGTTGTTTTGTGTTCTTTACTCTTGCGTTGTACTGTGTCACTTTTGTCATGTACTGTTTTCTTTGTTTTGTGCTCTATTCACCAGTCTGCGAGCCTATTTTTCAAATGTGCATTGTCTTAAGAGTCCCCTCAAAAATAGGATTACACATCTCAAGGGGTTATCCCTAATAAATCATTTAAATTTAACAATATCAAGACTTCAGAATAAAATATAATAAAAAGTGAAACTGTGGCATAAATGTGTCGGTGAAGAGGTCAGTTTGTACAAAACCATGTCCACAGACGGTTTATGGGAACTTAAAGAAAGCCCACGAGCCTCTCAGATCGTGTTCGTTTTCGAGTATGAATGTTTCTGCAAAAGATCTAAAAAGAGTCAAAGTGAAAGTGCAGCCCTGTCTGGTTTTCAGGAACTGCAGTAAAAATGAATCCCCCTCAGTCAAAGACAGTCCTGTCTTCAAAAACTCAATATGGCAAAATATAGTCACATATAGTGATGCAACGAATTGGTGACATATTGACAAAATTTAAGGACATAAAGGGTCAAAGATGGTTTTTATAATCAGATAGTCGCTAAATGATGGCATCTCGCCATTTTTGGTGTAATGTATGGACATTAAATTGTTCTCTGGAGCTAATTATTCAGGAAAGTGAGTTATCTTATTCCTCTAATTGTGTTTGATGGAGCAGCGTGATCATGCAGCAGCAGAGTCGGGAAAACAATGTAGTATAGCAGCAGTAGCTGCAGTTGTTACTGCATTACTCTTGTGTTTCATCCTCTAAACTGGCGATAAAGGAGTTAACACTTCATATCAGTCTCCATTAGACTTATGTGTCTGCTCCAAGGCTGTAGTTGCTGAAGTAGCGGGGTTAAAGTTGCAGCCAATTTTAGAGCTAGCCCTGTCTCCATCCACAACAGCCAATGAGCAAACGCGAGTGCTTCCCTCACATGCAGCACAGAGGAGACTGAGCTGACTGCTGCGCACGCAGATTAAAATGAACATTTTCTCACTGTTTATTAATGTCAAAGACCATGTTTAACACTCTGCATGTGACACCTTACTCAAACTAAGTCTCAGTTTTCTTCACTCTGTTCTCACTCAGCTTCAGTTTAACAAACAAGCAAAAGGACATTTTCTTAATTTATTCTGAACACTTTTGGTTGTAGAGTTTTTCAGGACTGCACATGCATGAAATGAGAAGAAGCTGTGAAAATCATATTTAAAAAATCATAAACTATGTTTCCCATAAAAAGCCAAGAATAAATAAATGAAATGTTTTTCTTTCTCTGACATTGTTGTCCCCCTCCATTTATGCCTTTCTTCCTCCATTCTTCAACATTAAAGAAAAGTCTAATCATAATAATATGCAAACTGTGGTTACCAGGCATCATTGCTGAAATAAAATCATGCATGTTCAGTCAACAATAGTTAAGCTTAGAACAGGAGAAAAGTTTTTTCTATTTCAGTTAGAAAGAGCATGGTCAAATTTATGAGGGAAGTAATAATAAGAACCATAACAATTTGTATCATTACATTGCATCATTATTTGCAAAAGCATAATACTAACATCACAAAGCAATAATAAGACAGAGAGATGTGTCATAAAATGTATTCTTGGATTATAGCTATACAGCCTCCACCTCCATGTGTTTTCTGCTAATTGCTCAACACACCAGGACAGCAAACTTTGAATGAATTACTTCTACTATGTCAGACAGAGTTAAGCAACTAGATAACACGCCTTAAAAGGAAGTGTCCGACAGCTTTACATTTGGCACTTATGTAAGATTTGTATTAAAGGCCTAAATTTTGCTCATACAAGTAATCAACTTAATCTACCTTTTAAGACCACCAGACAGTCTGAAAATACTTTGTGCTACATGTAACGGAGGCTTTATACACAGATGTGGGTTTTTTTTTCAAAATCAATTTATACCATTCCACTTTTTTATTGTCAGTGACATCAGTTTCACATCAATGCATCTTATGGTGACACATCAATGTGAAACTGATTATGTTTGTTCACGAGCTTAACAGACATTTCAATCTGTAATAACAAAAATGGATGTAACAGAAGATTTTCAACGGTCAAATGATCCGTTTGAAAAAATATTAATAATAATTCTGAAGCAGGGGAAGAAAAGCTAAAACTCAAAGCTATTTATTTCTATTTTATTTGAAAATGAATTGAGCGTTATGAATAACTGGGAGAGTAAATGAAGGATAAAGAGCATTCACAGAATTTTAACTGTTTTTCCTTTTTTGAGCCTTCTCCTTCAGACAGAAAAAAACCTTCCCAGGACAGCTCTTCTCTTCATTAAAATATTCTTCCACTATATACGATCTAATCTAATCTAATCTACTTTCACTACTCTGCTCTAATAATCTAATCTAATCTAATCCTTCATCTGATGTAACCACTCATTTTTTGTAAAAGTTGTGAAACCTGGCCTACTCAAAATGTTGGCTGAGTAACCACAAGCTGCAGTAGTGCATATTTATTACACACACCAGTGATTTACTGTAAATGAAGTAAAAAAGTCGGGGTCAAAAGAGGGAGGATATTTAACCAAGGAAACTAAACGTTACATTATGATGTGTTAGGTTACTGAAAATGACAGGTGATGGTGAATAAAACATCATTTTAATGTGGTGGGGTAAAGGTGTCAGTGCTTTGGTTTTACTTTGGCCACAGGAGTACCAGTGTGAAATGAATTTAATGTATTTCTTACAGCGTATATTTACTCTTCATATAGTTTAAGCTTATTAACCATTACTTTTCTTACCTCTCAGAGTTTTTAGTTACAAAACATCTGGTGAAGATGTTATAAAATCTACAGGTCATCTTCTAACATCAGTTTAAAAATTATTATGATCTCTGTATTAACAGAGGGGATCAGTACCAGCAAGAATAAAGTATTATCATCTGCACATGTGTTTTGAATGGATTAAAGAGTGTACATCCCAAAATTATACGAGTACAGATACCTCTTTATAAAAAAAAAGCCATGATGTAGATAAAATAACAACAGCCCTTAAACTCCATGCTAAAGAAATGTTATTAAGAGTCATTCGAAGAGAAAGAGGAAACTGAAATTGTTTCAGCGGAAACTCCCACAGAGCTCTCAGCAGTGTTTGCAAGGAGCTGACGAGAAGGCAGAGACGTGACAGACAGACAGACGGATGGACAGACGGGCGAAAGGAAACCAAGTCTACAGCATGTAAGGTAGGAAACTCAAAGATTTACTCAGTGGTATTTAGGTGGTACACTAGAGAATAATAACTCCATATGTATAATATGTTTTATTAAAACATGTTTTTAAAGGACTGTTGGTAATCCAGTTCATCTAAGAATTTATGTGGAAATGTGCTGAATGTGGAAATGCTGTGACACAGGCTTACAGAGAAATGTATGAAGGTTGTGTAAGTGACATTGTGACACTGGTATGATTGAGTCAGATAAAAAGTTTTTGTCATCATTTATACTTTGATATTCACAAACTAAGATCCTTCTGATTATGGTTGTACATCAGCATAACAGTTTAGGCCAACAACAATGTAAGTTAACTACTGATATCAGCAGATGTGACATTTCTGCCAATAATAACAGTTGAGATATTACCCATAAATATCAGCAATATGCATAAAAAGATTTATACAAACTGGAAGAGTGTGCAAATAAACACAAGGCTTCAACTCAAAGGTAAAGCAGAAAGTTTATGAAGATTTTGGCAGGACAAACAGACATTCCTCAGAGGAAATTGTCTTTATCTTCATCCAACTTTAAATATTTTTAGGCCCAATCTACAGTTAGAATATCTTTATTTCCTTATTCAAATTATTTTTGTTTACTTACTTTAAGCACTTTGTTAGGCCTGTCTTATTATCTCAGCCTAATTTTTAACGCTATAACGCCAATTGATACATACTTTTATAATACCTTTATCTACTCAATATGATCAACAAATTACAACAAAATATCTGAATACAATCAGATGAATGATAAAAATGTCCTCCAATGGATTATCAGTTGCCAAAAGCACCTAATGTATCAAATGAGATACGAAAAATCTATATGTTGAATTTTATGGCCATTTTGATTTTTGTAGGATTTTAGCAGAAAGTGAAATAAAAATGTGATCTCCAAAAAATAAGAATTTTCTGGCTATAATCTACGGTCTTGGGCCTTACAGGGTTAAAGGGAGGGACACACCCTAATTTTGTTCTTCATAACCTATTCACGGTCTGTCTGTGTTTACAGCTGTTTGGAGCTCTCACAGAGCAAAGGCTGCCTTTTTTCTCAGTTTGCAGCAAAGTTTAGCCTTGCCTTACCTTCCCAATACTTCTGCTCAGAGCTCAAGCTTTATGAGTGTTTCTCACGGTCAGGGTGGCACCATGTGACTAAAACAACCCCACAAACAACTGTTTTGATAAATACAACAGCCAAAAATAGACTGTTAAATAACAAGTCCCGAAATATATATGAATAAAATGGAAATGGGGTAAAAAGAGAAAACTTCTGTCAGCTGGACCTGACATCTTCAGGAAAAGCAGAAAAGAACAAAATGTTGATGTTTGGCTGCCTAAAAAGACATAAATGGGAGTCAGAGACATCACCTCTGCAAATGGATGCTAAAGATTTTGAGGTCAGACTTTCTGCAGCCCAAATATGTGATCAAATATTTTGGTTGTTTAGGAGTATTCGCATTTTAGTAAACCCTCATGTGCAACTTACTTTGTTTACAGGTCAACAGACATCACACCTCAATGCAGCACAGGATATCACGCATGGAACACCCTTTTTATAGAAACATATTCTGTTAGCAGACTAACACAGTAAGCGCTGTGCAAGAAGGGGTGGGAGAAAAAATTGATTCACATAATCACATCAGGATTTTTTGGTTTGACGATTTTTTAATACATTTTTTTATTCAAAAATCTATGTTTTTTTATTTGAATGCTTTATTTTAGTCTGTGTTAAAGCTTGGGCTGGCGATTTGATTTAGATACACTTTTTGTAATACTGGTTAAAATGGTCTTTATGACCCAATGGTAATCAGCTCACAACGTGTTCTTAAAACAGAGCGAAAACTATCTGCTATCTACAGCAGCAGTTAAACAGGGAAAACCCCAACAAATAATCATGCCGGGACACCCGTTTTTAGGCGGAGCCGTGAGGAGATGCTACTTTCAAATTCATGGTAGTTTTCCGAAATCGCCAACCCCAGCTTTAATAAGCCACTTATAAATGCAATCCAGGCTTTTGAGAGTATAAACAGCTGGTTAAAATATGTTGCTGAATAAATCCTAAAAACGGACTCACATGTGATGTGAATTTTTGTATAGTCTGGAGGCATCATCAGTGCTTATCTTTTAGCTGGTGTTAAAAAGCTAACTAAAGAATGCAAAATCGGCAATATCGTTGAATTGCAATTTAAAACGAATCGGCACATAGTAGTTGTAAAAAATTGAATCGGGAGAAAAGTGCATTGTCCCAGCCCTATAAATGTCATTATTTCAGTGCCTCAAATTGACATTTTACTTCTGCTCTCTTCACTCGTCCCCTGCCCCTCTCTCCTCACAGTTTCATGAAGGCTGCAGCAATGTGTTAAAGTTTATGCTTCTGCACGTTGCTGGGTTTCTACACACTAATTGTTGTGTAGTAAGAATCCATTGTCTAAAATTAAGCCTCACTTTAGACCTCGTCTGTCTGCTGTCTGCTATGACAACAGCTTTGACTTCTTTGCTCTCATACTGACCGCCACTGAAGAGAGTCAGATGCTCTAATAGGGTCCTATAAAATGTTTTCCAAAATTCCATTTTAATTTTTTACATATTCTGTTGTAAGTTTTTCAGAATTATTTTTTTTAAACAGTATAAAGTAATGAAACGTGATCACTCTCTCTTCAGGTGGTCCTCACTCTTCTTTTTACTGGTCTACTCAACAGTATGTTGACAAAATTTGCAGAACATTTGATCACCTGACAACATGATCATGACGAAACTGCTCTGCCCTGTACTTTGGAGTAAGATGGGAGTTTTGCAGCTTCTTTGCCAAATCTGCCGGTGTCTCAGGCGGCCACTTCGACATGTTTGCATTGTAAATGAGGGGAAGAAGTGGAGGGGAAGTGAAGCGTGCATTTTTCCCCAGCCTTGGCAACCCCATCGGAGCATTTTCCCAAGAGATATGTTCCTTATTATTCTGGAAAAAAAGCTTTCATGTAATACGTCGGCAGGGGCGGATCTAGTCATATGGGGGCCCAAGGCAAACCCAGTTATTGGGGCCCTTCCCTGTACTTTGCTGATACATTTTTTTTTATTATTATTTTAATTAAGTTTTCCAACTTATGGGATGGGTGCAGGGAAAAAATAAACAAGGAAATTACAGATATCAAACAAGGGTCGTCTCTAGACTGTAATAAACCTCAACAGTGAAAAATAATGTCTCCTTAAAAAACAGTGTTAGAGACAAAGTTCCCGTTCCCCACTCAGATAACTCAATCAGTCTTACTCATTTACACCACAAAAGACAAAATAGACGGACAGACAATTGTCAGAAGTACTGACAAGAAGAGGGGAAAAAAGGGGAGAAGAAGAAGAAAGGGAGGGTAGTAATAAAAATAAAAAAATAACTAAAATTAAAATAGATTAAATAATAATATGAAAAGCAAACAGGGTCAATAACTCAGTATTTCATTGGTTTTCAGAATGCTGATACATTTTTATTTTTATTCTAATCTTGTACCAGGTAACATAACAAAACTAAATGAATTTCCTTAAATTCTGTAATTTAGTTTAATTTTGACAGAAGGTGAGTGTGTTCATTTATCCTGCTTTTGAAATCTGTTACAGTTATCTGACAGCTTAAGTTACAAGTTACATACCCATGTTTATATGTCCTCCACATCCAGGGAATAATATTTATGACCCAAAAAAGACTTTGAATCTAAATGGGACATTGGCAAAAATAAATAAGAAGTTTATCATGCACACGCAAAATTATCCTTTGCATGGGCCGTAAGCTTTTTATACCAAGTGTCATATCGTTTGAAAAGTTATGAATTCAAGTATTTTACAGGATATCATGACTGATAATAAAGACAATGACATCAAATGTATGAGGTCGACTGACAAAATGATGATAAAATATGGATGTTGATCTCTTCTACTTCACACTACAGCGTGTGAATTAAGACTAAAATAATAACAACTTCTCTGAATCAAAGAAAACTTGAGTAATACTTTTTTTGTGAGATGTTTGAGGGGCCCTGGATATCTTGGGGCCCCAGGCAATTGCCTGTGTTTGCCTAATGGTAAGTACGCCCCTGTACATCGGCCATTATGTTGTAATATTATTTTATAGGGCCCTACTCTTTATTTGCACTGCAGAACAAAGTGGAAGAAACTGATGAGAGGATTGTTAAGCCAAAAGACTAATGACATTGACTACTTGAGGAAGTTGTTATCAACTTAAACTGGAATTGGTCTTCGATTGCCATCCCTATATACACACATCACAACATCATTGGATAAATGATGAGCTAGAACACTCTGAAGTATTAAATATATAAAATAAAGTGGACATATTCCAACATTGCACCTACTGTTTATACGCATTTCAACTCCAGGACAGGAATTAAATCCAGACTTTGAATATTTGGGAATTATTGCTTTTAATTAAATTAAAGTGCAGGTCAACATCTGAACTTAATTCCACAAGGGCTGAACAATATGAACAAAAATTCATATCTCGATATTAAGCCAGATATCTCGATATCAATATGATAAGACATGACTACGGGTTTGGTGAAAACCAAGTGGTGCATTCAAGGGCAATCGTAAAAATGAAAATTGTTGTGACTCCCAGAGTCTTTACTGTCTATGTTGTTGATTTTTTTAATATCAATATCTTGAACGTTCATATCTTGATATAGATACTTCAAATTCAAAATATTTTCTGCATATTTAAAAATAATTAAAAGATGTCCTCAACTTACTCCAATCATAAGTTGTTGCAATGTTTGAAATTATAATTACTGAGAGTGTAGTTTTGATGGTTGGTCTTGTCACATTTTGCACAAGCACATTGTTAGCCTTTTATTTGTTTCTTTAATGAGATTAAATATTGATCGAATGGATCCATGTTAATAAACTGTGGACACAGCTCAAACTTCAGTGTTTAGTGTCAAAACTACACAATCAAATTTTGTGACAACGGCATGCATTTAACGATAAGACGGAAACGACGAAAGTCTGTTTCATTCTGACACATATCTGGATAACATAAAGGCAAAACTTGATTCACTTAATTTTTTAGCATTTGAAGGGGGAGTTTTTGAGAGGGGAAAAAAATTTATTGACATTGTAAATCGAGTTTGGGGGATTTCATTTTTAGGTCATATTGTCCAGCCCTACCATGTTCTGCATTAAAGTATTTTCAGTTTTGACAGCCTTCAGATGTTCCTTTTCAATTAAAAACCCTGGCATTTTAAGACATCCAATCAGAGAAGGGCTACTGTTTGAAAATTTTAATAAAGATGCAGGTTTTCCACACATGTATCACATCTGAGTTCAAGCTCTTGTCTCTGATTTTGCTTTCATGTCGGCATCATGCTCAGTGTGACACACCTCACCTCAGACAACAAAAAAAGGTTTTCTGGTTTTTATGTAGGTGTCAGCTTCCCTTACTGCTCACTGGTGTTTCCCCACACGGCTTCTGTACACAATAGTTATAAAAAGGGCAGACAAAGTCTGTTATGCCTGAGAGACCCCCCAAATTCCCCTCTATGTATCAACTGAGCCTACGTTTTCAAAGCTCTTATTGTTCTTTTCAACTTAAACTTTCTGAAGCTGCATATTTCTGTTTCATTTTGTAGAGCTGTGAAATTAGTTATTTGTGGTAAATTCTTCAGTGTTTGTGTTATATATCCCTTTCATGCATGAATTATCTAATCCAAATGAATACTATTTTAAAAATGTTTGTTTTTATTTTCAAACGAGTTAAAAATCATTGTCACTTTTTCAGTGTTACATTTTGAGGGAATAATGCATCTGTCCAATACAGTGGACACCATGCATCAATGGTCTGTACAGTAACTTAGTGAAACTTAAAAGTAAATAAAAAGAAAAGCATCTGAAGTTTATGTATTGTTGTTGTTTAATCAAACCATCCACTTGTAAATTAAACCAAAACTTAAAATAAAAAATACACAATTATGTGGAATCTGAACACATGCATAATACCCAATTTGCTGGTCATCTGCTATTTTGAATTAATAACGCAATATCTTGATATAATATGATAAAAACGCGCTATGAAAGTATTTTTTATCAAACTCCATATTGGTTTGGGAATGTCCCACCTGGTAGATGGTATTGCGACCTAAAGGGCATAAAATTTATCCTAAATATCGGTCCATAGTAGTGGACACCATGCATGAAAGGATATACCTTTTTAATCATTTTAGTTTTCTTATTTTCAGATACACATGTTGTTCACTTATTTTTATTTTTTCCAAAGAGTTTAGGATGTACAAACGGAATGAATCTTTTGTTCACACAGAAGAACACCAGTGATACACAATATTAGATTTAGCCCATATCCAATATGCTGATCAGTGATTTGTTTACAAGTTTTCCACATTCTTGATGATTCAATGATGAATGATAATGAACACTCAAGAACACCTAACAGAGTAATTAAAAACACAATTAAAATAAATAAAAACAACAGATAAGAGTGCCATAATGTTAGAATAGAACAGAGAAGTTATGGAGAGTATGCCATTTTGAACAGATGGATTTTGAGCTATTATTAAGAGTTTTTTTTTTCAAAGAGTTTGGGATGTAGAATTTATGAATCTTTAGGTTCACACAAAACAAGAAAATGTATTGCAGATATTCAAAAATAAATGAAAAAATCATCAGACTCTCATATAAATCAGATTAACTTTTGATTCCTGTCACAACTGAGCAGCCATATTGTGGTTATTCGAAATGAGCGACAACAAAAGATAACTTCCAACTTTAAAAATTGTTTCTCACCCTGTCTCAGTCAGAAAAAAATATGAATAAGAAATTGAGTTCTAGTTCTTACTCGTCTATTTTTTGAGTATCTAATAATTTATAAAAACATCTGTAATATCTATTGAGCAATTAAATTTGGTTGTGTGCAACAGGTACAAAACAGCAGGTTTGAAAGGAAAAATTCAAGAACTTCACATAAATATGACCACAGAAAAAAGACAAAAGAGAGACACAACTATTGCCAGAAAGCAAAATAGTATTCTTAAATACAATTTTATAAGTAAATATCTGCACAGCTATGAGCAATTGCAGCTCAAAGGTAAGGCACTATGATGATTAATGACTCAACAAGTAAAATAAGACACAACACAATATATAAACTGGAGTTCAGATGTGTTTACAAAGTCTTTTTTGGTATGCAAAAACCAGGAATAATATCATAAACAGCTTGTGTAAGCACCGTGGTTTGCACTGGCCATGCACAGGGGAAAATATAACGTGTCAGCTGTTACTCTACTTACAGTTTTGGTGCAGCTTGGATGACCAGCTGTATTTTAAAACATCATCTTCCGTCATTTTAATCCACCATTTTAGTGCGAAGACGTCCCAACTTCTTTAGCGTCCTCTTTGCAGGCAGTGGGCACCATTGCTACAGTTCCTCCACTAAAAACTAAAATTAAAATAAACTCAAATAACAACGATGCGAATTTATCACGAACTCGACATTAAGCTTATTTCCAGACAAAAAATATGTCGAGTATTGTTTACATTAGTATGTCCCTCCGGTCTGAAAAATAGAAAAGGTGTCACCAGGTGTGATCTGATTAAAATGACTGGCGCAGCCTACCTACGTCTGACGTCACAGAAAAATTACGTCAGTTTAACGACATGACGTAAGTTTAAATACGACAGACTTTATCGTGGGAAAGTGCTATAGGCCTTAGCTGCTTTTATAAAAGGTTAAAGAAAGGCTAAAACATATTTTCTTAGACACGTGTTGAACATTTTGGCCAAGTTTTTCCATCCACAAATGTAAATATAACAAAAACTCAACTTAATCGTTTTTCTCAAAGATGTTTAGTTCATGTAGCTCATTGATAAATCTGACAACAATAAAGCTAACAAAAGCTTAAACATATGCTCTGCCCTAAAAGTATGTTTCATAATGTGACAGACTCATCCCCTGGATATACAATTTTCTGTTTCCGTCCCTGTAAACTGTTCCTGTATACTTTTTCAATAATAATGATAATAAAAAAAAATAGGGCAATAAAAAGTAAAATGATGTCTGTTTTTAAGTAACACATTTAACGAATTTGGTAAACTATTAAAATCCACAGAAAACGTCATTTAATCAACAAGACTGGGAGATTCTTTTATCTGGAATCATAAGAATGTGCTAAAGCGTTATTTTCTGCAGTTAAAATGTATAAGGCATTAAAAATACAAAAAGAGTTTTTTTCATTTTTGATATTTTCATGCATCCAAGGAAGACATATTTTGTATTTTTTGTTACTATAGTATTATTTTTAATGATATTTAAAAGAATTATTGTGCTTTTCTTATCTTAAGCCTATGTAATTTACATAACATTTTACACGATACCTGTACAACAAACACAAGCTTTAGCAAGCATTCTTTTTTCTACAATATTTTGATTAAAGAAAGGTTTAAATTTGAATGAAAGAGCTGTAATTGTTTTTATCTTACTGGGCCATTTTTAACAGAAACCACAAACATTTTTTGACGTGCTTAACTGTAAAAATATTGTTTTTATTATAATGCAAAATTATTCATATTCTATATAAGAAAATAATATATCTATTGGTAAAAGATGCTTTTAGATATGTCACATTTTGAAGAAGAAAATAAATAAGGGATGCATAATGTGTATACTGCATAAACAACTTACAGCATATACACATGCTGATACGGAACTGCCATCATACATAATTAACAGCAAATATCTGTCCAGCTTTATACAAGCTTAAGTCCATTTACCCCCAAAACAGCAAAATGTACCAAAAAAATCGTGTGAAGCTGATAAAATTGGGCAAACAACAGGGTTTTCACAGTTATCTTGGTGCTGATGTATCAGCAGTGTTGACTCACATTAACTGCGTTCAGTCTCTTGCTGTGACCACACTGAGTCTCACCCGAGGCCTCAGAAGCTGCTGTTTTGAAGAAGTCAGCGCTTTCTCCAGAGACTGATGAGTGCCAGCTTGTGTATTTTAACAGAGTGATAAAACTGCCCATCTGTGTCGACAGTGTTTGGTTTATTATGTTCCTGTCAGTGTGTTTGGAGACTTCAAGTGCACTTCTTTTCTCTCAGTCACATGTGAGAGAAAGAGATAAGAGGCAGACGGATGTGGACAACAACCCACAACAAGCGCACACTCAAAACGGAACATGATGTGTGGAGTGTGGTCATGACTCATTTCTTCTTTATTTCTAGTAAATGAACTAATTTCTGTCTTTCTCTCTTTCTCTCTGATTGTTTGGCTCTTTCTATGTTTTGTCACTCTGCCAGAACTATCCTCTTGTGCTTCTTTATTTTAGACTTTTTGGTCATGTAAGAGCAGAGCAGTCACCTGAGACGCCTGAGAAAGTGGGGGCTCCCAGCCCAAAATGAATCCTTCTCTCTGGTTTGCACTTTGGTTGACGCTCCCTCCTTCAGCTCTCCTCTCTAATCCTGATAATTGTATTATCAATGAAAGCAGCAATCCAAAACATGGTGAGTCACAGTTGTATCATTGTGCATTATTGTTTCCGGGGAAGTTTTGAAGTTTACTGAGAATGTAACTCCTCAAATAAAAAGCATCAGGGATAATTATATTGAGTTGAGCCACATGCAAGTCAAAGCTTCTTTAAAAAATCCAGATAGATAGATAGATAGATAGATAGATAGATAGATAGATAGATAGATAGATAGATAGATAGATAGATAGGTTAGTTGAAGCTTTGGATTGGTTGGTTGGTTAGCTTGGTTGTCAGTTGGTTGCTTAGAGTAATGGTTAGCTGGTTGATTCCTTGGTTGGAGCACTGGATGGTTGTTTGGTTGGAGTGTTGGTTTAAGTGTTGGTTGAAAGGTAGGAGCATTGTTTGGTTTAAGAATTGGTTGGTTTGTCTGAGTGCTGGTTGTTTGACCATGCAATCGTTGGTTGGAGCATTTGTTGGTAGGTCTAAGCATTGGTTGGTTGGTTTGAATGTGTTTATGGTTTGTTCAAGTGTTGGTTGATCTAAGCATTAGTTGGTTTGCAGTAGTCAAGTTTTATAGTTGGTTGAAGTGTTGGTTGGAGCATGGTTTGGCTGTTTTTTTGGGATGGT